>OZ001257.1:4104354-4309006 GCA_963924015.1 Macrophya annulata | reverse complement strand
CGATCCTCCGACTTTAAGCCCTCGTTTTTTTTCATCTCAATCCATCAGTCCCTCGAGGTCCCTTTTGGTGCACACGTGTTGGGCTCCTTTTTTGGGCCCGTAGCCCTCCTCCTTGACCCTAACAGCCCTCTTCACGTATTTGTTATATCTATACATATTATAACATATACGTATGGTAGTGGTGTCCACATGGATGTAATATACACATATACAACTAGTGTAGTTGCATTATGTGTTCTATATACAGCTGACAGCTACCATACCGCAGCGTTACTCCGCCTGTTTTTTTTTTTTTTTTTTTTTTTGAAATTTTACGCTCAGTTTTATGGCGACGGTTATTTAGGTTTTGGGCATAGAAAACACGGGACGGTAGCCGTTTTTCATACTTTCTGTATGTATATGTATGTACCACACGCTAGTCTCTTGTATTATATACTTTCATCCTTTTCTGTCTTTTCCGGGATCCCCAGTTGGCTGCTGATTTTAATTATACAAATCCGTGCAAAGATTGAATTGCTTCTTTTTATTCAATTATTATTATTATTATTATTATTATTATTATTATTTTATTTTGATTTTTTACTCTTTGAAGGATAAATGACATGGAATAAATAAATAAAGGGAAGGTTTAGCTTATACTTCCTTCCTGTAATCTTTATATCCCACTACGAGCCGGAAGATCCTGCTCAAAGTTTGGTTGGAGATAAATGGGAAAAGTTGTACCAATTATTTTTTTCTGAATGCAATTCATCGTATATGTATAGCGGAGAATATTTTCACTCGAATGAGAATTTCTTCATGTAGGTAGGTATATCTATCTGCAGTGGGGGTAAGAGTGATATCAATAGCTTTGAAGCTCGAATGTTAAATGAAAAACGGGAGAGTGAATATTTGAATTTTTTGTACCTTGGAACCCTCGAAAAACGTTAATATACAGACTCGAATATATGCATACAGTTCGGTGGGACAAAGGCTGGGAAATTATTCGTCCTGAGGATCGATAGTGCCGTATTAAACTACGATTCAACTTCTAGCTAATTTCAATGAAATTTTCTCATTTAAGATTTCGATCAAATCAATGGTCTATAGTGTATACCTGCACATACTCTGTTATACTGTGTATATACGGGCTGTTTTTGCAACCTCGCGTAATTTGCCTCCCCTATAGCTTTCGCGGCGTTTCTATTACTCCTGAGTCCTCGGGCAGCTCGTATTTCCGACCACAACCCTTCGGGTCACATTCCAGAACGTGTAGCCATTGTTGTGAATGCCGCAAGAACTATTACACCGCTTTTAATTAACATCGTCGCGGCCGTAGAGCGCTATGAGCGAAAGAATTATTGTACATACATAGTGTGTACATAGGTATACATAATACACACGTAGTATGTATACTTATTGTCGGTGAGAGACAGAAAGAGGATTCAACAATGCCTCGCTACTCTTCTCCCTTTCTTTCTGTAATTTTTCACCAGTTATTCTCGCGTTTTACTTATACAGTCTTTCCGCCTATATACTATATACCTATAAGTATACATATGTATATATGTATACCGTACTTTTTATACGCGTGGTTCGAATCAAATTTAAAAGTTAAAAAGAAAGATCGCGTATATTATTATAGAGCCAAAAAAGTTTTAATACAATTTTATCGAGTTTAAACTGCGAATTCGTCAATCCATGCTGCAAAGCTGATCCCCTACATGCTCTCGTATGCGCAGAGTTTCTATATTTTAAAACTCTACTTCGTATGATTTTAAAAAGGATTATTCGACAAAGGAATAAAATCATTTGATTTTAGAAACTTTATACAATAATGAAGGCCCAATCGACGAAATACTATAATATACTATGTTTCGGTTACTAGCGCGTTATGTTGTATGTACAGAATTAACGTTGAATGAACGATGCAAATGACGAAGGATACATAGTCAGTGACGTTAACGCAATTAAATTGATGATGGTTGTCGAGTTGGGATTCAGCTAGTTGACAACGTCGAGGCTGACTGACGGGTTGCATCGCCGCTTATTTCGGGCTCTGCGCGCTCTGCAGGCCCTGGTAGCTCTTGAGTAGATATAACGCACGAACTTTAATATGTCCGTCTACTCGACTCGAGTCGAGTAATTGCGAAGGAAATGAGATCAAGTTTGAATGAGTTCCCGGCAAAGGGGTGGGAGTAAGCCGGAGGCAGAGACAAATCTAATGTATAAAACTATTCACATTTAAGTATCAGAGAGTATACATATAGAATAAGGCTGAGTGAGCGAGAAGAGAAGACAATAATTTACTCTCAGGAGAATTTCGTCAATTGTCTGCTCCAATGTGCGATTCAAATTAAGTATATTTTCACCCGCGCGTGTGTAATCTTGATTATCATTTCTTACCGACAGATTTCTTTCTCAATCATTCGACCGGTATCACAGTTTCCTATCACAAATATCATTCATTGAACAGATATCTACCTTACCGACAACGCACGCGGGAAATTAATTTTTTAATAATTGTTTATCATCCAAATTCAAAAAGATTATTATTTAAAAATGATGCGCATACGTAAAGACAGTTTTTACTGGTTCGTAGAATATTTCTGATAATGTTGGAATATTAATTTTACTTTTATGAAGCCAATATTATCATTTTTAGATGATATAATTTAAACTATAGAATGTATTAAATGCAATTTTAATACCAAAAATTTGTAAAATAATAACGAATGAATAGAATTTAATAGAAAAGAAGAAGCAAGATTTGTTTTTTTTATTTTCCGACTCAAAGTCACATGTAAAAGTAATTTTTTCAACTATAATTTAGTTGAATGATTTTTAACTGTAATTTAGTTTTTACATATCATAATCAAGGCAATAATAAGTAGATGATTAGATTGTTTATTAAATTGATCAATAAACTTGAATGAGTTTATGGTTTGATTCAACTAACGTGGAAAAGAAGCTTCAAAATTATACAAAATAATAAACAATTTAAAGAAATAGATAAAAACCTTCTTAAAATGACACTTATCGATAATTATTTATCGCAGAAATGAGTAGGGTTTTTTTTCTTCTTCTTTTAGCGAATAATAAGACGTTTGATTAAGATTGCTTTCAAAAATAAACATTTATTTCAAAATTAATGCTTACCAGCTGTATCCTAAAACCTAAGATCTCTATCCTATACACAGGCTACGTTGAGTCTCTGTGTAAGGTGTATTTTTTCTTTTCTTTTTCTTTTATTATTGATGTTTTATTTTATTTTGTTTTTTCTTCTTGTATTTTAAGATTTCAGCGCATTATTAAGTTGTGTACATTTATTTATAGTATTGTAGTGGATTTCATAGTAAATTCAAATATGTACCATTTTCCATTTTTACATCATTACATGATTTCCTTTTACACGTATGTTACATTCAAATTAAAGTATCAAATCATTAATGTGTTGAATATCCTTATCCCCCCTCAATTTCATGTGTCTGATCATCGTATTCAATCTTTATTCCTTAACTATCTTAAAACGCAGTTTTACTAGCGCCTCGTTTCGCCAGTTTCCCCCCCTAAATCTATTCACAAGTTCCTAATCCATTACCATAAACTTTGATCATCACTCCTGATCCTGAATAAAAGTTAAAATGGTAGTACCGCTAAGTGTTGATATCACAATGATGGTTCGGAGTATGTGCTCGCTGTCGGGTTTACTCGACCATTTTATTACCTAAACAGCGTCAATCTTTGCAGAATGTAACACCTCTGCATACGACATTTCCAAGCACTGTCGTAATTCTGCATAACTCACAACCAGCACGCTCTGCTCGTCTCGAGACATCAGACAAATCTAGTCAGAGAAAAGTAATAAAAAGTACAGCTTCATTTTTATTCTATTTCAATGTTAACATGAAACTTTTCGTTTTTAAGCTCACCTTATCGTGAGACCCGGAATCTAGTTTGTTCAAACATGATACAACGTGGGCCATGTCTAACCAGGGCCTTCCATCCGCTGCTACTTGATGAAAAACGTAATCTCTGAATAGTTTGAGCATATAACGATCCCCAGTCTCAGCCCATGTAGGTTCCATGTTAAGCTCTGGTCTTTCGTTGATAGTAGCAAGCTTAGCGAGTAATCTAAATAATCTGCCGTTTTCTAATTCTTTGGCAAGTTCGTCTTCCAAAATGTCTGAACGAAGGTGTACCGCATCTAGCTGGGTGTAAAACCTAGCTCCGATCATCGGCATTAAGTCTGTAACGCTTCTTCGCTGCTGGGAGGATAGTAGGTACCTAAAATCGTGAATTTATAACATTAAAAGAGAAGTAAGAGCGCTGTTTATTCTAAAATACTAATAACTATAAAACAAAATGTTTAAATAACGAAGTAAAAAGTAAATACAAACAGTATAAGGTTTCTGAGATCAGATGAATAGGTTCGAGCAACCAGTTCCAAGGAAGCTTGCATATTGTCACGATGTACAGCAAGTAGGCTACGGCAGGCTAGAGCGAGCACAAGTTTTCCTAAAGCTAGTAAATCTTCTTGTTGATAATGAGGCATCAATGCTAACGGATTTGCTGCTGTACCGTCAAATGTAACAACGTCAGGTATCGCCACGCAGCTAAGACGCAGCCGACTTCGAGAGGATAGAATTATTTTAGTTGGATCCAATGATCTACACGCAATACCTAGAGAGATTTTTTTTTGTATCAAAAAATAATTTCTATGTTCGTTATTTTTACTAAAAGGTCGAAAAAGTAAGAGATAATTTACCAGCTGCGTGAATAACCCGAAGAGCAGCTGTGAGTTGTATAATATAGCTCCAAATAACACTTTCAGGAAGCATACTGCTGTGCTGTTGTCTCAGTATTGTATTCTTAGTGTGACTGTAGGGACGGGGAGCGTTTGGGTCGGACGAAAATGGATCTGAGTAGCCGTTCAGTTCGGTGGCAGAGAAGTGTTTGTTGAGCAAAGTCTCTGACCCAGGGTGGTAGTCGTAGACGAATACCATGGCTGGAATAGTTCTAATTCAGTTAAATAAGAAGATATTAAATATTTCTAGATTTAGAAATAATACTTAGGGTACAGACAATGATCACCAAAGGCCTTGGTCGTGAAGACCTCTCTCAGTTGTACCAAATTTGTATGCGTCAACCGTTTCCACATGTCTACTAAAACCATGCATTTAGTATTAGCGAGTCTAAAATCTGTAAAATAAAATAAAAACAAAATTCAGTTTTCTAGGTGTTTAAAAAAATTTTAACAACCGATATGAGAAGGGGTATTACTGATCTACGCAATACGCCTCACCATGAACTCGGCGAAGGCAGTATCTAGTGCCAGTCTTTAGACTGGTAGCCTTGTAAGTGGAAGTTTGATAGCCTAGTACAGTAGAAGTTGATTTATGGATGGGTTCGAGCGGGCATAGCTCGTGATAGTTGTCCACTTCGTTTGGCAAATCAGGAAACTGGACCAAATCAGGCTGAGCTAATGTCAGGGCATTTTTTTGGAGAATATCCATCCTCAGGCCTTCGCTAACAAAAAAACTCGGTACAGCCTGCGGAGGAGGTGTGGAGGGAGCGGAGGGGCTATTAGACGCTGGTGATTTTGATGCTTTTACTGTCTGCAGGTGGGAAGGCGTCCCTGGATAGACGTACCCTATCTGACTCGCACCGGCGTTTCCTATCTAAAGAAAGAATTTCAATTATCAATAAATTTAGCACCGAGTTTCGATCTTATCTTCAAGTTTAAATCAAGATCAGAACAAGTTATCAGTATTCAATATGATAAGAACTGATTTCTCTTCTTTCGAGATCATTTTTCATACTTTTTCTTTCCTTGAATAAATAATTAACTTACAGCTTCTGCTCCTTCCTCACCAGCCACATTTTCTGCGGCTGATGTACCGAGGTAAAAGTATGTTGTGCCTCCGACATTCTCTTGGGAATGATAGGAGTTATTGAAAAGGTTTGGAGAACTGCTATTGCTACCGGCAAGCCCTCTGGCCCCTGGCACAAACTCAGGACTTGCTGTTGTTTTTTTTTGTGTATCCAATGAGAGACCGGAAAGATGTTTTGTTACTACCGCTGTATTTAAAGCCACTCCAGGGCTTTGCCGGTTCTGGAGAATAAAGACAATGATTAACCCACCATGACTAATATGAATCTATTTGATCGGATGGAAAAGAGTCATCCGATATTTTGGACATTTTAAATAAAATGGAACATTTGTTCAAAATTATTTTATTGCATTTACCATGTAGGTTGCAAGTTTAGACTCCTGTGGAACTCCATTACTTTGAGGTGTGTAAGTGACGAACATAGACGGGTCCATCTCTCCTTCGCCGACCGCATTTACTGCTGTCCCGTTTTCCTTTTCTTCTTTTCTCAGTTTATTTATCGTTCCTCCCACCCTCCCACGTTTCAAGTTCTTATAAAACGCCCAATGGTTACGAAGTTAACTCTTCTCTTTCCTTATTGCTTTTGTCTCTTTAATAATCAGAGATAATTTCCAAGCCTTGGATTGTAAACCCAGCCCCCCTACGCTGGAAAAAATTCTTCCAGTTTTAAATTTAATCTAAGGCATTATTACTCCAAATTTTTTAAATCTAAACATTGGGATATTCTCGTTCAAGAGAGAAAGAAAAATAAGTGTCTTGTCAAATATTTGATACATGTTTAACTTTTATTACAGTTATTTTCAACACCGTTGTACTGGCCTTTGACGCACCTCGCATTTTCAGCTCATATACACGGCATCTTTAGACGTGGGGAACCTGGGACGAGGAAATGAATGTCATTCGCTTGATTAATCAGCTGTAAAATTGTTTTTATCAAAAACTTGAGTTTATCTTGGATTATTTTCCGTTCTTATTTTCTCAATACAGAAGAAGATTCATTTATACTTCAAATTTCCAGAGGTTTCTAATATTTTTTTTAATGATTATGTTTATCATTATTCTTTGTTATTTATTTTTTTGTGTCTGTAAGTAAATTTAAGTTATTCAACTAAATTTTGACGTTATGATGGACCAATTAATTAGCAATTAAAAAAAGAAACTTGTTTACTCAAGAGCAAGAAAGAAAAGAGTCCTTCCAGTTCATCTATACTTTCTTTCTTCCAATTTTTCATTTTTATTTCGGAATAATCTGAATGATCGTAATTTACATTATAGCATTAGCATATTAATGTGAAAGTAAAAATATGGTAAGCTCAAAAAACCGGATTGGGAGAATTAGAAGAAAAATGTGCTATTTTGATGAATAGAGAATATTGCAGTTCATAAATTGTGTAAGTAGTAGTTATAAAATCATAAAACAAAGCGAAGTTTTTTTATTTTGTATTTTATTGAGGTATAGGTATATGAAACCACAATTATAATAATATTATGTATAGAGAGACATAAATAAAACCTTGTGGTCAAAACATGCGATAGTAGATTCCTTTTTTTGTAATTTTTTTTATTTTTATTTGTATTTATTTTTCTTTTCAAATGAGATTTATTGACGAAATGTAGAGAATAATTGTTGTCTATTTATTACGGTAACAAGCAGAAATAGAGTTGTGTTTGAATAACAGTAATAATCGAACAATAGAGCAGCTGATTTTGACAATGCGATTCTGTGATTTAATAAAACTAGGTTTTATTTTTAGCTATAATATCGATTCCGGGAGTACGGTTTTTAGTATAAAACTAAAAAATTCGTCGTGATATATGAATTTTGATATAATATAAGCAAAGTTTATGAAAACATTGGAGATATGCTACACTAACACAACATAACCCATCCGAGCTGTCAGTGACGTCGCGTCTAAAGACGGCGCCAAAACGACAAGACCTCTAAACCCCGAGGTTTAGATCGCTTATGATAATAAATAAAAACTATTTCCTTATTATAATAAATGTACTTCAGTTCTGACCGTTAAAACATCTTTCCTTCCTTCCTGGAGACAAAGGAGAAAGCGTACTCCAATCTCGATCTGTGTGTTTATGCTGCTCTTCCTTCGATCGCAGCTGGTCCCCCCCGGAAGTCGTGCTTCGCTTGCGCATTTATTTTTCGAAAATAATGTAGACGGTTACTTCCGTTATTTTACGTCAAATTTTTAATAACATGGCATTTTCGCGGTAATATTAAATCAACAGAATCAGCATTACACACAGCCTCACAATATTCTTTATGAATATCGTCATGCTAGTGTTCTAAATAATTTTAATCTAGATTGTAGAAAGATTATTGATGATAAATTATTCAGATCATATCATTCTCCCACCACCGAGTTCACTTTGTAACGACATATCGCTGTTTTTGTAATTAAAGATTGTAAAAATGGATTTAAAAATTAATAAAAATATAATATATTGATTTTTGCTTAATTGTTCGCCAACATTTTTGTCATAAACATTTTTTAAACAAAGTCTTGCATCTTCTTTGACTAACCTAGTAGTCAGCCAGCGTTGAAATCCAAAGCTTCTGTCAGTTGGTAACCATGCAAAAAATGTCGAGTTTTTTTTTTGTTTCTTGAAGTTTGTCAAGATGCTTCGGTTAGCCAGTTTTTTTTTTTTACGCAGACATGTTCACGCGGTTGTACGAATTAACTAACGCTGACCGCCAAATAGACGGAAAATTTAACTCCTCTATTTTATCTGTTTACCAGTGATTATTAAAAATAAAGTGGTTGATTAAACAATTCTACAAAAATGACCGAGGGTAAGTCTACAGTAAACTTATCAAACACTGTAATATCGATAGTTTTTGCGCGCTCGTGAGTTAACCTCACTTTGTCAAGCCCGAATAATACATCGTTTATACCAAAGTCTCTGTGTAAATAAACCGATATTTTTGTCGGCTTTTATAGCTTTGCAATTTCTGTGACTACTGCATCAAATATCTGCTATTTTAATCTCTAATTTATTTCAACAATCGCGTTTACATAGATCAGATTTTTACCATAACCGACAATCCGGAAGATGTAAATCGTAAGATTCACGTAAATGAAGATTTATTATTCTTATTTTAAAGATAAAACGAACACTGGAGACATATGGACTCCCTATAAGGAACTTCAGAGTCTTGTAGATCGATATATCACATCTGCACCAAGCTCTCATGATCCTCAATACCACGAATTTATCGAAGCGCTTCGAAGCCATAGACAGAATTTTCTGACGCTTCTTAAAAATCCGGTAAGTATGACGTCTTTCTTCCTTTATTTTCATTCGTTTTTTACTTTTCAGTACCTCGGGGGTAAGAAAAAGTATTGCATCAGTTAAAAAATGACTTTTTGTAATTAAAATTTAAAAGAATTATCACATTTTTGGGCTGGATTCTTCGCAAAATGTTAAAAAATAAAACTGTTGAATTACCAAAATTTAGATATGTCTAAAAATGTGGAAATTTTAATATTTTCAAATTTTTTTTCAAACTTCGAATGTTACTTCTCATAATTTAAAAACTTAAAAATTGACTCATTCTCGTTACATCTCTTTCCTTTAGTCAAAAAATGCCAAAAGTCGCGAGGAAATAAAAAAAGGAGTTACGGAGGGAATAACTTTACCAGGATTAGGGCATCAGGTATTATCCAAAGAATTGGTGGATGAGACAATTATAATATCAGATATGTACGAGCTCAATGAATACATGGCTCTTGATCTGCTTTGTACCGCTCAACTTCAAATGCCGCATCATCCTGGCTTAACGAGAGGTCTTACAGCTGTACTTTTGTATTATGATGGAAGAAGAGCACTTACGTCAACATTGAGGACCTTGGTTCAAGCCAGAACTGGACATACTTGGGTTTTAGATACTCCTGTTACTTTGACTAAGCAAATCACAGAATATACGAACAAAATGCAAGAAGATGGGCTACTCGATAGAATCCTAAATCTTTTAGAAGAGATGGATGCAACGAAAGTAAGGAAAATTCTATCTAAAAGGCAAATTCTATTGCTGAATTATCCAATTTCCTCAAAATATTAATAAGCGTGAGCTTTTTTCCTCAGGAACAAGAATTACTTCAGCAAAACCGGGCCTTGGGTGGAGCTAAGCACCACCATATGGTAATGCGTTTATATAATGGCACGAGACAAGATTTAGCAGATATTTTGTTCCTCTGGTCAGCTCAGTCAGCTTTACCGAGCCATATTACTCACAGACTTTTGTCTTTGTTACGCAATCGGCACCCTGAAGCTGAGGCTGGATCTGGTGGTCCAGATAGAGTGACTTTGGCATTAATTATGGCCGTACTAAATGCTATAAATCTGAGTCTACTTCATACCAGAGAAGATGGGGAGGGTAAAACTATTTATACTTTGTTATTTCAATGTTTATAAATTTGCTAGAACTCGTTCTTCGAATATAATCGATGTAGTTTTTATGGGATATGAATGTTCACATTTCTCTTCTAATTTCAGCAATTGTTAGAGCAATGCCGCTCATCGAAGACCCAGACATGCTTCCGCAATTAGTAGCTGAGTTAACGACCAGTAATACGACCTGGGAAAGTGTGGGCTTACGTGGTTTGATACAATTCGCATTAGCGATAGCAGTTTCGACAATAAAATCCGCGCCTAATATCTGCCCCACGCAAAACATCACCGAAGAAGATGAGATTTTAGTTGAATCCGCGCTAGCAAACAAGGCTTTCCATTTCATAGCTGAAGTTTTGCTTAAAAGTTCTCATCTTCATAATGAAGAATTTTATGTCCGTTACATTCATACTCTTATATCTGATTTTATACTCCTGATGCCATTGAAGGTAAAAGAGTTGAGAAACAGGGCTGATGAATCAATGCGCATTGTACAAGCCTATCAACAGGAAGGTATCGAACCTCCGATGAACCTGGACAACCATTTTGAATACCTCATGTTAGCTGTCGCAGAACTCTACAAAAAAGATCCCCTGAAATTGAACCTCGCTATGGATTACTGGTGTCAACACTCAGATTCTTCACATATAACTTTACACAACAGTAGATTACCACCACGTCAAGTTGCGCTATTCAAATTTGTCAGATTGGCAGGTGAAGTACTGCCTGCAGGACTATTCGTACCTTATCTCAAAATGCTCGCCTCACTTGCCTCATCACTTCCTGCTGCCAGACAGGCATTCAATTTCCTCAAACTTAATGGTGAGAATCAGAATCTGAATGAAAAAAATTATATTTTAGGGTAAAAATGAAAAAAAATGATCCGAAAATTACTAGATTATTGAAATTCTAGACACTAAAATCTGTGAGCCATTGAAAACTAAGAAATTTTAAGACTTGTTTATTTTTCAGGACCTTCGGGGGCAACAACAGTCTCCTGGGATCACTTTTTCAACTCACTAACCCGCTACTACTCTAATCTAAGGCAAGAGCTACCTCCTACACAGGACACAGTATACCGTCAGAGAAATCATCCCAAGGGTATAACTCCGCACGAAGTCAAAGGCTTGGAAGCAGTACTTTTAGTAGTTTGTGTTGTTGCTCATTACGATGAAGTTTCTCGAGTAGCAATCTGCGAGCATCCAGGATGGAACGTTTTGCCATCTTTAATTGGTTTGGTGGGTTGTGCAATGCCGATACCATTGAAAGGGGCGTTGGTAAGGACTCTTGCAGCGCTGGCCAGATCCCCAGAGAGTTCTTCGACCATTTGGCAGAGCCTTGAAACAGCGCAAATACTAACCACCATACCAACAACTAGTAGCTACCAGCCAAGAGGAATTCAGACTGAATTAGAAGAAATTGAATCCAGAAATGAAGAATACCCTTTGACTAGAGCCATGCTAGAACTCCTCGACGTTCTCACGGATTTTCCAATCCCTAGACTCCTGGGTATGGGGCAAAGAAATCCAGGCTTTGATCCGTACTTACATTTTGTTATAAATTCAGTATTTTTACGATTTAATACAAGATCTTATAAGAATCCCGGGGAAAAATGGGATGTATCTGATGCGTGTCTAAGAATATTCATCAAACTGATTATGCAGTACGAACCAACAGTCGAAGATTTTATCGGCTGTAAAATAGAACTCCAAGGTGGTGAATCTACGCTCGTTAATCCCGCTCCTGGACATCATCTAATGACGCAGTTACACTCTAATTCTGAATTTCTTCACGTAATTCTATATATTCTTGACGAAGGCTGCCATCTTTTGGATACATATGATGAATTCCCAGGAAAGACAAGCCTGGAAAGTAGCACTTTGCATTGTCTTGAGATATTAGAGCGTGGATTAACCGTGCAACATCATTACATGGTACAATTGGCCGCGGCTAGTTCGTCGAATAGAATTTCAACAGGCCTATCCAGACTTTTGTTGGGCGTAAATCCTCGTACAGGAAAACCAGATCACATGATTAATATAGTTAAATATATATCGTATAATTCCTGGCTTACACAACATGCCTACATATCTGTGGGAATTATTCAAGGAGTTGCTAACGAACCTGGAGCAGATTCAGAGCTGCTTTCAACATTCACATCAACTTCTTCGCTGGCAACTATAATCAGGCATGGTTTTGTCGAGTGTTTAGATTCCGATGACAACTTTGAGCCTGATGAGGAAATTGAGGGTGACAAAAGAAACGGGAATTGTAAAGGCAGAATTTTGTCGCTAATGATGCAGAGCATCACACGTCCTGCACCAAACTTAGCTCATTATCTTCTCGGATTTGAAATTACCAAAGATATAAAAAAGACGGCGATTCAACAGCCTGGAATACTCGGATTCCCAAGAACTTGTCTGCATTCTATACTCGGAATATTAGAATTATCCTTGGAACGTGGCAGAGACAAAATTACAGAAGCTTGTTATTGGTTCCTTCATATCTTAGCTTCGAATAATAAGACCTCTGTTTCGATATTACGGTTCTTACGCACGGCTACTAATCAGGATTTTGTTCAACGTCATCTTTCCAAACTTCCTTTCCAAGGACCAAACAAGGCCACAGAGCTTGCTTGCATGTCTTGGTTGTTGAAGATATCAGCAATTGAATTGCGCGTGGCTGGAGGCAGTCTACAAAATTCACTGATTCAGAGATTAGTTGGTAATCTGATACAGGACAGAGACCAGATTGTGCCATCGCAAAAGCTCCTCATGGATCTCTTGCATTACATTGACTTTCAACTAAATTTGGAGCCCCCAAAGTCTTGGGAATACTTTGACCCTTCTCAAATTGAAATGGTATTAGGACGTTGTAGTATTTCTGTACCACTTGGTGGTAGTCCTCAATTGATAGATATCAGAAGGCTTCACAATCTGATAACGGAAGAATTGGCTGTTACACAAAGCAGCGCGACAGCAACACAGCGAAAGCTTATGCAGCAGGAGTTGCAGTCAATTCTTGCTTACGCTCTGAAACGGAATCAAACAAAAACACTTTCCTATGCAACGGTAAAATTCGTTGAAGGCTGGTGTCAGACGACTGAAATCTTGTTTTCAGAAGCAACTAACCAGCAGCTTCCCGCTGCACAACGGCAAAATCTTCTTCTTAATTTATCACACGATTTGCTTCAAAAAATGACCTCTTGCGAGGCGTTGAACGAAATCAAAACACTCGTATCTGGAACGGTATTAATACTATTGGTAAATCTGCGTAACAGTTTTTCAATGCAATCAGAGGATGAACTACTACCGTCTTCAGCCTCAAACACAACTATGATGAAGATTATTCTCAGTCATATTCTTCAGTGGATTTTGAACTCAGGAGTATCATCGCAAAAAGTTAGAACCCATCTTTATGGAGCATTGTTAAACTTCCTTTGCATTGTTAGCTTGGAGAGGACAGAAGTTACTAACAACTCTGACTCACTGTACGTTAGTCAGCTGGATAGTTCTTACCATAGAACTGCGCCAATCCAAGAACGTTCGCATCGATATGCAACAGTTCAAGTAATCAGTAGTTACGGCAACAAATTGATGGACATTTTGTCACACGATTGTTCAGGAGGACATGATGTATGTAAAATGCTGTCACTATCTTGTCTTGATAAAATATTAGAATTTGATTGCAACAATACTTGGGTAACGTATCTGGCCAGCAGAGGGTATCTGAAACATATGGTAGACAGTCTCTTGGATTCTGATAACTTGTTAAGATCCATGCTGCAACCAGATCCGCTAACTCTACGACCTCTCTATTTGTATGAATCTAAAATGGCTACGCTGTGTCGAATGGCATCTACTAGACTTGGCGCCGAATGCCTTCTAGAAAACAAAGTCTTATCCTGCTTATCAAGCATGTGTGTTTTTGATCAACATCCAGATGTACATGTAGGTTTCGAGGGCGGAGATACATCATTTGTGCCTTCTATCGGACAAAGATATCAGCAAATATTCTTGCCTGCATTATACTTGTGCGATGCTCTGCTGACCACACTTGGAACTGAGAATCAATCCTGTGCCATACAAGTTTGTGGCTTTTTACAGAGTCATAGAGACACTGTAGAAATGGTCTTGAGGAATGCTTCGCCGCATTCTAACGTCCTATTTCTAAAAGAAGTAGCTAGCCTCACTGGAGTGATAGCCAGGTCTGCTAATATCGGTAAGGATCGACTATTCTAAAATTTTAACGCTGTTTAATACCATTCAAGCAAATATTTATGATTTCATTTATTTTTCAAGACATGTATAAACTCGTCGATGAAGAATTGGCCAGAGCAAACTCCCACGAACATAAATCAGAGGATAGTACAGGCATGAGAGAACTAAGAGCTCATCTTTACAGACTTCAACGGCTAGTTCTTTCACTCGTGTCCAGATTTCAGCCTCAACCACCTCCCTCTGTGCCTTTACATCAACAGATTGAAGCAGCCCAACAGCATTCCTGCGTTGTACAAATAGCTGCAAATGTTATGCTGTATACTCGTAATCAAGTGAGCTATCTGGATGGCAGATTTTTTTTAAATCATTGTATAAACACTTTAATATATTGTTACTCTGTTCTATATTATAGATGGAACATACTAGGATGGACCAAAAAATAAGAAATGTATTGTTCGAACCTTATCTAACTGATAGACCTACGCTAAGAGATGGTAGAGGTAAAGATTCCACTGGAGGAGTACATCTGGGCGCAGTTATAGGGCAACTCATATCTTCTACTTCATTGCTTCACACGGAGCTGCCGCATATAGATACGATAATAAAAAATGCCTCAATTGTGAAGGATATGAGTACAATCGATCTTAAGAAGGTGAAAACCGAGATTTGGTTCCTTTTTTGTAACAGAAATTAGCTAACAGTTCTTACTAGCTGAAAAACCGGAAATGATGAAAAAAAATTGTAAATTTTTATTGTAATCAAGTTAGTGATTTTAAAATTGTAATTCTGCTTTTCAGTATTTAACAGAAGAGGAGGCGGACCTGGATATAGAAAAACAGCGATTAGTAGCAGAGAAACGGCTTACAGAACAGGCAAAAAACAAACGTAGAGATCTAAAGTACTGTTCATTGATAGTGGAACATAGTCTCTACATTTTATGGAGTCATTTAGACTTCTTTGCTATGCAGGCAATGTCGAGGCATAATAGATCACAGAGTAAGTGTATATTTGATTTTGAAGAGAAATGAGAAAATAGAAACACAACGGAAGAAAAACTGTGAATAATTGATGTTAAATTATTTCGAAAAGAAGAAAACAAAAAAAAAGTTTACAATTTGTGTTACAGTGTCTTCTTCAGGAAACTTAGACGAAACTGTAGTGGATTGGAGAATATCTGGCGACATGTTATCCGATTTGAAGCAAGGACTTGTTGCTACTCTTGCGGATAGTTTTATTACACAATTGTTGGATACTCCTAGAGAATATACAGCAACAGATAGGTCTTTTATAGAAGCTTTGGTAAGACGGATTAAGAGACTCTTACAATTCATTATCACAAAGTAATGTCAAGTTAATTAAGATTACTTAGAATAAAATAATTCAAAATTTCAATAAAAAAGGTTCCATGTGTTATGTAAGATAAGCTATTAATAAAAATAATCTTTTTAACTTTTCTATGTATTAATTATTAAAATAAATTGTTACATTGAACATGAATATTAATATTTATTTATTAATTTTGTGTTCCTTTGTTATATTCCATATACGTCATCTCTATATCTGAATAAGAGATCATTGGCTGATTATCAATTATGTATACACATTGGTTTTTAGATAACTGTCTATAGGTATACAACATTAATCATATTATCCTCTTATCTCTGTGAAACGTTGGCCTACATACTTAGCTTAGTTATGTATATCTTCTATCGAAAAGGCACATTTTCTTGGTTATTAGTGTCAATTATTGTTCAAAATTTGTATTAGAAATTTTATTTGAATATTTCCTGAATAATTATTCATAAATAGATATTAAATTATGGGAAATTAACGGACTATTGAAATATTTTGGAAAACTTCATTTCGACGAACTTGAACGAAGTAATTATTAAAATGAGAGATTATTGTGAAAAGGTAATATTCTTAAAAAATTATCAATACTTTGATAATGGATTGACGATAAACAACAATGTTTTTTCTATTCATAAGAGGTAAAAATGAAATTGACATAACCCTATTCCTAACCTAACTTAGATATTTACTCGGTTTGATAATCGTGAAATTTTTGATTTACAACTCATAGTAAATGAATTATTGTTGATATTTTCTTTGATTAAGAAACATCTTTCGAATATAAATATCAGCGGAAGACGGAGATAGTGGATTTCTAAATAATGTATAAATCTGCACGTAAGAAGTTTCAAAATAATTCGACTTTCATCTAGGTTCATATTTTATTTTCAGCTGGACGGACCAAGATCAACAACAAAAATTGATCCGAAATTTTTATGAAACTAGTTACACAAAATAAAGAAATTTCTCTTCATTGATGTACAGTGTAACTCATTAAGAATTGGAAATGAACGTTACAAATTCAAGAAATGGTAAAGGGAGCGAGTCGCTTACTAAATGGCGTAAAAATTTATATGAAACTCACGGCTTACCAGATAATTATACGGACAGTTCATTTCTTGAAGAATTGCGCAAGAATATAAACCCGATTAACATAACTACTATGGAAGCTATCTCGTTCGCTGCGAGCGTATCAGTACAACTTAATATAGTTATTTTATTTGTTATCGTTTTTGTCTGGTTGGACAACGAGTGGATAGCCCCAAACGTGATTTTTGTATTCAGCGGGATACCCACGTTGGCTGGCTACTTTATTCACACATTTAATAAGTCTAATATGCCTGAAAAATTGTCCAAAGATTTGAGGACCGTTTTAATGTTCCTTGCCTTTGGCTACATATTGTCACCAATTCTAAAAACCTTGACGGACACCGTTAGTACGGATACTATATACGCTATGACAATATTCATGTTCTTGATACATCTTATATTCAGTAAATACGGCTCTCCGCAAGTATCTCTTTCAGATTCTTTGTCGATAACTTCTTCGATTTTTGGTTCTCTTATGTTAGCTTCCAGACTCGTATCGCCTCTACATGCCTTCTCGCTGCTCACCATTTCGGTACAGTGCTTTGTCCTCTTACCATTCGTCATGTTTCAATTAGAGAGCAAAATGATTGTAGCTATTCTTCTCTCTGTTACAACTATATACCTACTCCACCTTATTTCTTTGACTATTTCTTGCTTTTTCATCGGCGTTACTATATTCGTACATATTCTTTGTCCCCTTTGGTATATTAGGTGGCAAAAGTATAAAGAAAATATTTATGGCCCTTGGGATGAGGCTGTTATCACATGACGATCAAATTTATATAGCATTTATGATAATTTAACAGCAATTTCTTAGATATACAATATTTTTCAAGTATTTTTCAATATTTCCATCAAATTTATGTTTTTGTATTCACTATCTCTCACATGAGGTTGGCATTTCATTGTTATTATCAGTTCATTAGGATGTATCACCTAGTCAAAGTGCAAAATCAATATATATATATATGGTATACCTATCTGTTCCAGTTTAACAGCAATAATATAATAATTTAACAGCGACTTCTTAGATATACATTATTTTTCAAGTAGTTCGTTTAATTTCCATCAAATTTATATTTTTGTATTCACTAACTCTCACATGAGGTTGCCATTTCATTGTTATTATCATTTCATCATGATGTATCTTTTAGTTGAAGTGCAAAATTAATATACATAGTATACCTATATTATTTATAATTCTTGAGACTAACAGTTAAGGATGTCATATTGTGTTATGACAATGTATGTATACAACATTTATGAAAATCTGTTGCGGTTTAGTAGAATAGTTTTAGGTTTGTACAAACTAGTTTTACAGTTCATATATCTTAGTTATTTGAGTGAAAATTTTCTGTTTTTTGTAGTGAAAACATGATAAAGTGACTTTTTTTTATATTAGGTATTGAACATAAAGTACATATTCCAATGTATAATTCTGATTCATAAATTGTATTTTTAATTATAGAGTAAAAAAGAAAAAACAGCCGGAAAGCCAAATAATACTTAAAATAACGCAAATTGTTTTTTTTTTTTTGTTATAAAAAATAAATTAATATCCAATTTCATAATTAATGTCTTTTCCTTATTATACTTAACTTTTCTATAATGCAGATTGTTTACAAATTGAAATTGAATTTCTATATGAAAATAGTTTTTAGTTTATGGAAATATTCAATGAAGTATAAAAATACAAAATACGAATAATAATATTCTTCAGTGAATCGTTGACTGAATAATATTCAGTCAACGAGTGAATATTCCTGATGTCACCGTATGTGCCGCCCATGTTCCAAATTCGAAAAGGCCGCGGTCACGTGATCACAGGAAATGACGCACGTGTGTCTCACGTCTGCGCAACAACATAGAACCGGTATTTTGTGTTTAGCAAAGTTTTGTGACGTTTCTAGTGAATATGAACCTCTTTTTACAGTATTTATACCATTAAGGAGCCAATAACAAGGTAATAAAAATCTCGAACTTGTCTCCGTACGTATTTTTAAGCCTCAGTCAAGTTTTGCGATATTCTTTGAACGGGATATTTTCTATTATTGTTATATGCTTATTTATCGTCGTGACCGTTCTCCGACTGCACAATAGTTTCATAACAATTAAAGGTAAAGATTTATTTGCCCGAAAAGAGCAATTCGGTGATTCTTTATCTTCTAAGAACGTAATTCGCCATATCGACGATTTATCCATTTTACACATGCTTCATTTTTACACGGAACATAACCAAAAATTACTCCCCCTCCTTCGATTAATTTTGTCTACTTTGTCTAATTATCTTTACAATAATACTCATACTTTATCAACATCTGTAGCATTGTGTTATTTAAATCTGGCGTTAAAATTTATCAATTTAAATATTGTGAACCCTGATTAGATAAAACTCGCGAATGATAAATCCTGGACGTAATATTTCTCGATATTAATTATCACTTTAGCACTTTATTTAAACCATCTGTCAATAAAGTCGCGTAATATTTTTGTAGAATTTTTTTTTTTTACAATTTTACTGATTTTTCCAAAAAACTTATTTGTTTTTTTCTTCAAAAACATCCAGCACTTACAATGAGAAAATTCAAAAGAGCTCAGGCTCAAAATCAGGCCGCTATTGAAAAGCACATGGAAACACATCCTTTGGTAGAATCATCTAGCGACGAAGAGGATGAAGCTGGGCAAGAAATATTGGAAAAAGCTGTTGGCAAAGTCCTCACTTCTTACCAAGATCAGGGAGGAGATTCTGAAAAAATTCTATCATATTTAGAAGATACTTTTCAATCTAATGGAGCTGTTTGCTTAATTTGTATTTCCTCAGTCAAGAAAACTGACGCGGTAAGAATTTCTAACAAACGACATTTCTATCTCATTTCATTATATAATAAAAAAATTCTAAACTCTTTCATTTTGCCATATTTGTTATCGACTCATTATTTTTTACAGATTTGGAGCTGCGGGAGATGCTATTCTTTCATGCATCTACCCTGCATTCAGCACTGGATTAAAGACAGTTTAACTTACAAACGAGATCGGGGAATATCTCAATTCTGGGCATGGTGAGCTTGCATCAATTATTAATCATAGTTTATGCTCTACCTATTTGTTTTAAAAGCATCAGCGAAATAGAACAATTCATAGATAAATTTATTATACACACAGATGAGCTGTTGATTAATGTAACTCAGAAATCTGAACAAGAATCTTACAAATCGCTTATAAAATTTTTAAATATACATATTTAAAATTTTTTTAGTTTGTTCTTAATTGCGAAATATTTTTGCTAGGATATTTATTTCGATTTTTCTAACAAAGAGTTTCATTAATCTTATCTGTATTAATTCCAGTCCAAAATGTCGTACAGAGTACGAGGAATCCGAGGCTCCAAAAGACTACGAATGTTTTTGTGGAAAGACAAGAGATCCGCCCTACCAGCCATGGTGTGTCCCTCATTCCTGCGGCGAAGCCTGCGGAAAGGATCTTCAGCCAAAGTGTGGTCATACATGTGTCCTGCTTTGTCATCCAGGGCCTTGTCCTCCATGCCCAAAGATGGTCTCCTCAAAATGCTACTGTACCAAACAGCCTCCACATCCGAGAAGGTGCAATGCAAAAGAGTGGAGTTGTGGTACTGTTTGCGGAAAAGATTTAAAGTGTGAGAAACACACTTGCAAAGAGACTTGTCATTCCGGAGACTGTCCACCTTGTCCAGAAAAAATTTCAGCATCTTGTCATTGCGGGAATAAAACTGAGATAAAATCGTGCTTCGATTCAAATTGGCGTTGTGATAAACCTTGCAAAAAGCTCTTATCCTGCAACGTTCATGTTTGCCAAGGCGTTTGTCATCTTCCGAACGATTGTGGAGACTGTTTGACCGCTAGGAATAGAACGTGTCCATGTGGGAAGAGAAAATACAAAATATCTTGCAAGCAGGAAGCAGCTACTTGCGGAGATACCTGCGAGAAATTACTGGATTGCGGATCACACTATTGCAATAAACGTTGCCATGCCGATAGCTGTGGTCAATGCTTAGAAGTTGTTACTAAATCTTGTAAATGCGGTTCTCACAAGAAAGAGATAGCTTGTGCAAAAGTATTCCACTGTGACACCAAATGCAAGCAGATTCGACTCTGTGGCAGACATCCTTGCAATAAGAAATGCTGCGATTGTATAAAAAAGAACAATTTTCACGCCTGTGAAAAGACCTGTGATCGAACTCTTAGCTGCCGTAAACACAAATGCTCTGCTCCTTGTCATAGCGGACCTTGCTATCCCTGCCCAAGGACAGATACAATACAGTGTCGATGCGGTTCGAGCAAAATAGTAATCCCCTGTGGTACAGCGAAGAAAATAAAACCTCCTCACTGCAATAAGATGTGCAAAATACCGCCGATTTGTCATCACCCAAAAAGAGAGTCTCACAAATGTCATCAAGGACAATGTCCTCCTTGTAAAAAACAGTGTGCTTTAATACACAAAAAATGTGGCCACATTTGTCCAGCCCCTTGCCATACCAAGGTTTGGGTAAAAGTTAACGGCGTTACTCAGCCTGCAGGGCCTTGGGAAAAACAGAAAGATAAAATGCAGCTGAAAACTCTGCCCTGTCCCCCCTGCCAGGTCTCAGTTATGGTAACTTGTTTGGGTGGGCATGAGACTTTACCGTGGCCTTGCCACAGAGCTGTATCAAGCTCTTGTCAAAGAGAGTGTGGCCAGGTTTTGAACTGCACTAATCATACCTGCACGTTTTTATGCCACGTTGTTAAAGCCGCGGGAGATGTGGGCACAGCAGTGGTTTGCGAGGAGTGTGTAAAGCCTTGCGTTATTCCTAGGCCTGAAGGGTGCACTCATCCTTGTCCTAGCGTCTGCCATAAGGCTCCGTGCAAACCTTGTAAACAGATCGTTAGATTACCTTGTCATTGCTCTATCAATAGCTTGTATATTAGATGCTCTGAACTTACTTCTGCCAATCTGGAGACTAGGAGAGAGATGTTCAAATGCGGCAATCAGTGTCCTAAGAATGTGAGTATTTAGATACCACATTTATGATTGAGAGAATGGAAATTGATCAAGAATTTAGTTGTTGAAAAACTAATCTCGCTGCTTTTTATATATTTGAGTACATACATGGAATTGTTTCCAAAGGTAGTAATTCGTGTTTTGATTCTATTAAATTAAAATTAACGGTGCAGTCGGTACTCCGCGAAAAAATGCCCGTCTTCAAAATCCTGTAACTCTAACTAACTCAAAATGCTAATTTAGCTCTTGAGTGTAGATTCTCTTTGGAATATATTTCGCTAACTTTCTAAAGATTTTTACTAATTTTGAATTATTGTTCTAGTATCCATGCGGACATCGATGCGTGGAGGATTGTCATCCAGGATTATGCGAAGGTGCAGAAGATTGTAATAAGAAAGTAAAAATCTGGTGTAAATGTAAGAGATTGAAGAAAGACTTTTCTTGTCTTGCTGTAAGATCAGGAGAGGCTGTTGTCAAATGTGACGATGTTTGTCAGGAGAAAAAGAAAGAAAGAATTCAAGCCCAGGAGGCTGAAATAGCAAAGAAAAGAAAAGAGGAAGAACTTCGGAACCAAAGAGAGGTTGAAAAATTTGAAAGAAAATTTAAACCTAGACGTAAATGTAAGGATAAGTCCTTAGACGAACCGCAAGTTGAAGAAAGAAAATTTAATTATTTAATATGGCTCACAGCGATATTTGTCATCACCATAGCTTGTCTAGTCACTTTTTACGGTATCCAGATATAATTGATAGTTCCTTGTCATATTCCATTTTACCAAAAAGAGAGAACTCAGATATATTCAGTAAATAATTTTAAATATTGCTTGTTTTAGTAAATTATTGATTATTTAAAGATAATGGCTCTTCATATTGGGTCCCCATTTACCAAAATGTGTAATACAACTTAGTTGTACGTTTTATTTACGTTTCATTAGTAAGGTTCAAAGAACTTTATGTTTAAGACCCGTAAAGTTGTGTGAAAAATGTGTTGTAAACTAGCAATACTGCTTTTCGAATAGTAGAGAAAATCTATTTACGAAAAGGGTAAAAACTTGTAATGATTTTATGATAAACTGCAATCTGCACTGCGTGTTTTCTTTAAATATAATTGAGTCACGTTGAAAAAAAATTCATTCAGATTTACACAAGTACAAAGTCAAAGTTGTGGTAATTAAAAGCACAAAGATTTCTTTTTGTTAGATAAGATGAATTATTCTTGTTTAAAAAGAAAAAATCTAAAACTTTAAAGGGTTTCAAAAATCCTTTAAAACTTTGAAACGATACACAATAAGTATACTAAAGATTACTGTGGTACAATTTTTGGTACATAAATAATAATAAATATTGAAATAATAAACGTTTGGCAGTTTTTGAAAAACTTGCTTTATTTATTTCTAAGCAAACATGTGAAAGTATGTGTGTATGTACAAAGTATCCGTTACACAGAATGAACGTGATGCAATGGCGAAATTAACATCAGTTAATCATAACATAAGTAATCTTCCCCATACTTAGCGATAGAATATAATAAAAGCTGATCTAGTTTTTCTTAGCTTTTTTCAAAGTTTTCAGTGGACTAATCTTCTTCGCGTCAACTGCCTTACCATTCTTCAGCCATACAGAAAACTGTTAGCAAAAACACCAAAAGCAGCGATGAAAATCGTCAAAACAACAGCGATGTACTCTGCCCTATTTTTTAACGGCGTTCCACATGCTGTGTACCAATGCGAACCATGACTTGGTGGCTTTCCTCCTGGTAGACAATCCCACCCAAAATAATCTTCTCTGTTATTTTCTGCACACAGATACTTATTCTTGTACAGTGTTTGACCAAGAGCAGAAGTTATTCCTACTTTTTCATTGCAGGAGCCTATGGGCTCGTGAAGACCAATTGAAACTTCCGTGGATGGATCACCAATAATTGATAAACCTGCGTGGAGTAAAATTGGGGATTTAGATTGCTATACATGTTATAAGTTCATCGAATTTCAAACAAAAACTGTAATATTCTTAACGTAGAACAAAATGATTAATAAAAGTTATTTATTATTTTTTTTTTTTATATTCACCAACAAAAATTGAGTAATAAACGAGCAAATATGCTGGGATAATGAGATCGATGGATGTTTTACTGATCGATTTTTTGTTCAAGCCGTATCTTTCGCCACTCCATGCAAGAACAAGGAAAATAGTAAAGAGAAAGAAGAATGTGACTTCTGAATGGATTCCGTAAAAGTCATGAAGTGGGTGATAAATTGGCAGAAACAATAGCACACCACCAGCCATTCCGAACGAACCAGTTAACACAGTGCATAGAGTTTCCTTGAAGCATCTGTAAAGGTAAAAATAATTTGTTTTCCTTTTTTAAAATGTATATCATAAGCATAGATGCAAAGGGCAATATAGAAAGCCTTAGGTAGTAAGTATATAATCGAAATTAACTCACGATTTACTCGGTGTCCATTTATCAGTACTTTCAGTAAAGAGACGTCTAGTTCCATGGAAAAGGAACGTGAAATTTGCAGCAAAAGCTGCATGAAAGTAGTAAGAGTTCCAAGGAACGTAGTAATGACGATCATATACGTTTGGATCTGTGGCATGCCATGTCCAGTGAACAAATCTGACTGAGATTATGTCATATGGTATATCTATGAGGACTGTTATCAGTCCAACAGCGAAGGGTTCACTCCAGGAAGGTAGTCGGAATTGTTTGGCAGCAATAGATGCGTTATAAATGAATACAACGTCTGAGAAATTGTATATAAAAGTATTGAGATGAATCGGATATTTATAAAGTTTTATGATCATTGAAATTAATATTTGAAAATATCGGTACTTGTTTACACTTACATACGAAGATAATGTGCAGTGGCAAACGACGTCCCATTAGCATTATTGGTGTTTGGGAATGCCAGAAATTGTCGATGTCAGGAAGATTGTAGCATATCGCTTCAACCACTATTCCATGCAGTATTATACCCAGCCATAAGTAAAGGTGGCGACCGCCGCTTTTGAATGCTAAAAAATTGACATTATTTTTTTTTTTTCAACATTTTTCATTATTTGTGATCAATAGTTTAAGTAGCTAATGTATTCTTATTTTTTCCTGGTAAATAGAGAATAGAATTCTAAATTTACAATTTGTTTTCGAGAAGAATTTTCATTTGTATTTTCAATGTTAAAAAAGTGTTTTTAAAAATTAAGAGATAATCGCAGACTACGTTTTTTCTGATTAATAACGCAGAATTAATTACAAATTGCTTTTTCTCTCTAACTTTTTTTGTCATTTTGTGTAAAAAATTGTGATTATTCTTTCGGTTTCATATTTGGTTTTTTGCTGTGTATCAGTCTTGTTTGAACAGTTTGAATATCGTCTAGACAATACTTTATTTTTCATCTTTCATCATAGTTTGCATAAGATATTTGGGACAAGATGATAAAGAGTTAAATTCCGTTTAAAAAGGTCGTTTACCTCTAACGATGAGGAGCGCTTTTAAGCGGAGATAAAAACTTAGCCGGGTCTTTCATTTTCAATATAATTTTTAAATTATTTTTCAAATACTTAAATACGTTGGAAAATAATTACAACATATTTTTTTTTTTTTATAGATATTTTCGATCGTGATACACCGATTAAAATTTGAATTTGAATAATTTGAATTTAAATAAGGGTGCCCATATGAATTCGATTTTTCTATTCTTTTTAGGAGATATAAACACGCGCCTTTTACCAAAGACTCTTTGTCTAAAGTACATATGCAGGTATCAAATTGATTAAAACGATGTTACCATGGATAAACGTGATAAGACCACCGACGAGAAACAACACCTGCACTATGATGTAAGTCGGTTGGGCCTTCCACATAACGCCGACATCATTGTAAGTGATTAGCCAGTCGAGAAACTGCATAAATTTATTAAAAAGTATGAAATAACGATTGATTAACATTTCGGAGTAATTTACGAACGATATTTCGAAAGAATTCCAACTAAATTTCAGTTAAAAATACGATGAATTGTTTATTTTTTTTCAAAATTTTATCACTTTAGGGAAGAAAATCTTTTTTGATATTCATGCTCTATAATTCGTAACCGAAACTCACTCCATCGAACTCCAGTTCTTTGATTTCCTTCCCAAATCCTGGTAGGTCTTGACGATGCATGGCCTCCGTATGTTCTGTTAATTTGGCAGTGATTCAGAGTTATTGCCGAGAATCTATATCTGCAGAACTGTGAATAATCGTTTTATTATCGCGGTAAGAGAATTGGCCCGTCTTTGGTAATCACAATTGGCCACTAATCCGTTCAGTTGGTATTATCTCGAGATATACACATACTTATCGCTTGAATAACTATATCTCTAGTTGCCGAAAACCACTGGAACTCGTATCAGACTTGTAGCATGTTACGACTTTGCTTAAGGAGACATCGTCTTTCATATTGTATAGTATTTTTTTACTTTGTTTATATGTACAAATAAATTTAATCATCATTCGTTGGACGTATTTTATCGCTCCGGACGGTGATAAACGCTGCAGTGATTATTATTATTTCATTAAAAAAAAAGAAAAATGTTTGACACGTCGTGTATGTTCTGATATGATAATTACCTAATCATCATTTTATAAAAACATCTTTTATAGAGCATATAGCTAGTCTCGAACTGACTTTGCATAAGCGCACATACATTCAAAAACAGCATAGCATATAGCCCGCGAATATTGTGATAGTAAAATTCGAATTCTTCAACGGATCTTCGCGATCCACGTTGTGCGAGTTTCTTTTTTACTACGTTTAAATATTGAAACCGGTCAAACAAGGGGCGTTACACACGTGTGCTGAGATGATGTTAGCGCGGGTTGTAGGTCGTAGAATATTTCGTGGAATCTTACTACTATACGTTACGCTGGAATTCTCGCAGTTTATTTTTAGTAGGATTTTTTTTTTTTTTTGTTTTATTTTCTTTATTTTTATTTCTTTTTTCCCTCTCTCTCTCTTCGTTATGTGGGAAAGGGACGCGAGGGGAAGTGAGAGGTAGCGTAGTGGGTTCGTAGTAAAACCCGTACGACTACGACTGTTACGGTCTCATACGCTTTACCACTACTCTTTCATTATTTATTATATATTTTTTTTTTTCTTTATTATTTTCTTTCACGAGGATGAAAGGATTTGAATAATTCGCTCCCTAATTTATACAATCATTATAGTATCCCGGGGGCTACACAAAGGATCGTGAAAAAAAAACAACTTTACTACACTATTTTTTTTTTTTTTTTTTACTATATTATCTACTTTCCACATCGTATGAATCAGTTTATTAACTCCAATTGAACAAGGAAACAAATACAATACATTCATCATACATTTATTATAATATAATGAAAGTATATCATCATTGTCATTTTCTTTCCTTTTGTTTTTTTAATTTTTGTACTTATTTCGTTTACATAGATCTCGAGAAAAACGAACGATGAAGTAAGAGTAATCTCAAGTGTATATTAGATAAGATTCAATACGATGTAATCTAGGTGTGTTTAACCGGTTTACAATATATCATCAAGATCGCGTTGACGATTCCCATTATGACAAAGTGAAGAGCAACTAAATTGAGGGGGAGATCATTTTTTCCGGTTGCTACTGTATCCCTGAAATCGTCACGGTCTTTGATTCCCTTGAGATTCCTTGGGGTCGACGCACGAACTTAAGCTCGCTGTCTTATATGTATATCTATACGTTAGGTATTATAGTTAGGGTACAGACAACAAACTCACGGTGTTATAAAACGTAGCTCCTGGCTGTTCAGAGACTGAGGACGAAGCTGAAATATAATCGAACAAGCTGCGTATTCTCCAGATTCTACAGCTCCATCCAATGTACCGGGCCAATATCGCGCGTATTCGCTACAAGCCCAATACACCCTGTTTTAAAATTAACGTATTGATGTAGTGAAAATTTTCACATTTTATACTCTTTACTCTTCATTTTTAATAAAAATCGTATCTAGATATCAAGAAAATTTGCAAATAAGATTGTAAAGATTGAATAACTTCATCGAATATGTTCGCAATGGGATATAAGAAAGTAATTGTACGTGGTGTAAAAATATTAGACTTTCCTCATATTATTAGACCACACAAATTAATAAAATATTCAGAACTAGGGGAACATTGATCCGTTCGCTGTATTTTTCATACTAAGAAAGATAAGATTTGAATCAGAAATGAGTTACGAACGTTTAGTGTCGGAGAATGTGGGTTGATAATAAAAAGAAAGTAAATATAATTGTCGAGAGTTTTATTTTATTGTTATATGATGACCATGCCTTTCGTGAGGCATCAGCATTGGGTTAATGTGGTTTTTGATGTTGCAAGGTTTCATTACACTCATTGGATAACCACCTTCGGTTATTCCTGTTCTTACATTTTCTCCTGGCCATTTCCATTCCGTGTAAGATTTGAACTTCGTTGAATGTATGACTTCGCTATTTTCACCCCGTCTTTTACGAAGCCAACATTTTCGCAATGCCTCAAGAGGATGGCTCGACTGTTAGGGAGAAAATGATCGCAGGGGGATAAAGGAAGTTTATGATTCGCGTTTTTTGAGCCTTAAAAAAAACTGCTCCTCATTCTTTTATACCGTCGTTTTTTTTTATGGTGTAAGGTTTTTTATACCGGGCTCGATCACTTTTTAAAATATACAAAATCCCAGATATAATACCCTATACCTATAATACTTGAGTATTTCCGATCGGGCTGGTGATCTTGCCCGTGTAATTACGCCGAGAGAGATCTTTTTGTGAAATGTATAAAAAGTAATAAAAAGAGTAAAAGCGGTTCGACGGTGGTCGTCTAGCCGATCCTAACCGGTTGGTACGAGCAAAAAATCTATACACCAGGATTGAAAAGAAACGAATCAAGTATCACGTCGCCCCAGCAATCGTCTCTCACTCAGGACTTCTTCGTACCTACATATTGTATCGTTTCTTCTTATTATTGCATGAATGATAAATTTTCACCTTATTCAAAAATTCTTTCAAAAATCCTGCTAGATAAATCGGCGATAATGTCGCCGGACAAGTCGCTTCATAAACGAGCCGAAAACCGCAATCGGTATTATTTGAACCGAAAATTTCACCACTGTAATTTTCCCTCAGCCACCAAGCTTGATCGTACATTGCTAAAAAAAAAGTTCCTCTTCCATTTTCGTGGGACTTTTGATTTTGCAGAACTTCTTTTTTTGGGGGTAGAATTCTTATTCTTGAATTTTCGGGCGGTGGTACAGCGACAATTACGTACTCGCATCTAAAGCGGAAACAGTGGAGTCTTAAAAAAAAAGAAATTAATCGCAATGATTTATTGATCAAAACGGCTTTTATTAACTTATACTGTTCGCTATCGCGGACCGATACGTAAGTACAAACATCGTTGAATTCTATCAGGTCTACGACGCTGTTAGTTTGAATTTTTATTCGTTCCGCTTCGATCGCTTCCAACAGTTTTTCCAGTATTCTAACAGCTCCATCCTAGCCGGGAATAAAAAAAAGTATTGAATTTTGGAGATCGGAAGATAAAAAAAAAAAAAAAAAAAACAACAAATAAAAAAACAAAAACGGGTATTGATACCAGGAACATGTTTTTATTTAATTTAATCATATACCGCGACAAATTGACGCCGGTTATTTCCAAGAGCAAATTTAATCCTTCGTTTTAAACCGCCCGATCCAATCGACATGATGATAAACCACAGAGCTGATACAGAAGCTGCCTCGACTCCTGGAGTTCATTATTAGTATAAATTATAGTAATTAAAATTTTTTCAAGTGCAGTTTGTTCGCTGTCTATATATACGTTCTTTCTAAACGTTTTTTTTTTAAATTTTTTCTTTCTTAGGGGTGATTAGATTCGACATTTTTTACCGCTCTTCGTTGCGGTTCAATTTTCGATTAGATCTGATCCCGAAACCACAAGAAGTCTGTTTACTCTAAGCGCAAAGTATTATAAACCATCTAAAAGCGCAGATTAATGATCCATTTGTAAAACGCATATAAAGATAAACTCCTGTTTGGTACGAGATAGATTATTGTAATGAACCGCGATAGCCGTTGAAAGATAAACTCGTATATGTTTGGTATACGGGGTAGGTAGATTATTGTAATGAACTGCGATAGCCGTACCGCAAATCGTGTAAGCGATTGCTTTCATGAATTCCTGAGCCTCAAAGTTAGTTATAAAATTCTTTATCAAGGCGTCTAAACTCATAGTGGCTAATTTTTTAGCTTGGGGATAATCTGCGTAGGTTTTTAAGTTTATACATTCGGCGGTGAAGTCAAGCTGTAACATAAAATCTACATTTTTTACCCATTTTCATATTCCTTATTTCTATTCATACCCCGTTAATAAAACCGTTTATTTCATCGAACATGTTTTCTCGTTCAACAACTGGCCCATTACGAGAATAATATACTCGTTTTTTATTTTCAATTGGTCTTCGATATTCCGTTCTCAATCCCAGCTCGCTTATCAACCTGTTTATATTCGTCTGCCTATCGTCGATAAAATATCCTCTTGTTGCACCTGATATACCAAGTCTTCCCCCGATTTTATCTACATTTATATGTATACGTATAAATAAATATTGTCTAAAAATTCGAATGATATTTTTATAAGCTCGTAATGTACGTTTCAATGTTTACTATACTGAAGATAAGAAAAAAATTAAAAGTGAAATGCTTGAAGTGTTTAAAAAATACTAACCACTACCTTCGAGGACTAGTACAGTAATACCGCAATTTTTTTCAACTATCTTATACGCTGCCGAAAGACCAGCAATACCTGATCCAATAATGATAACGTCGTAATCAAATTCGTCTAGTTTTGTACGTAAAGGATCATCGGGATAAAACGAATTATTTGCCATATTTTTTTTTATAGTTAGTTGTAGAAAATAGCAAACGCATTAAATTACATGATCATATACGTAGTGTAGTTCAAGCTATCGCTCTGTTTTATTGAAATTCTAAAATCAAAGCAATTAATTATTACAATAACTATAATTCTAACCATTTAATGATATAATTTGAATAAATCGATAAAAATAATAGTTTCTATAGAGATATATTGGAACGAACAATCTAAGGAGCGCCTTTAGAGAATTCAAAAATGAATAGGCCACGCGCGTTGACCGCGCGTTTTCAGTCATGTGGATTCTACGCCAATGGTATGATCCGAACCAATCATTTGAAATTCACGCGCGCCTGGGCTGTGGCGGTTCTTCATAAGCGTATACTCTATGATATAAGCTTTGCATGGTTCCCCTTCGCCCTCTCGATCCCCTTTAAAACCCTGTTCCGATGAACTCGACCCGCGTGAACTCGCCAGTCTGCGCGCCCCTGTCGGTTCAGACCCTAAGCACGGGCGAAAAATTCTCCTTTCTCACCACATAGTTCGCTCGTTCGTTTATTCGTTCGTTCGTTCGTTTGCTGCGTCAAATAAACGAATACGCTATTGCCTGGGTGTAGAGTAGAGTTCAGTCGTATTACGACTTGCAAGTTGTAACTTGTTATAGAAAAGAGAGAAGACATAAAAAGGAAAGAACGAAAAAAAAAAAAAATTCCCCCAAGTGACGTCGAATGGTGGAGACGCATGCCAGGCGTACGGAGCTAAATTAAGTGATAAAAATCAAGTGAAATATATGCATCGAGTTGTAAAAAGGAAGAAGAACAAACGATAAATAATATATATGTGTACGTAGTAAATAAAAAAAAAACAAATAAAATAAAAAAAATGGTTTTAATTAATACATAACCGTTTGAAATACGTGAATAAAAAATCTAGTGATCGGGGTTGTGCAGGTGAATTAAACTAATACGTGAATAAAAAATGTTTAATCACGAATACGAGAAGCGATTACTGAAGCCAAATAATGATATAAGCCTCGATGCAGTGGGCCAAATATCGGGGGCATTATCATCGCCCTTATATTTCTCACCAACAAAATCAACGAACAATAGTTTCGACCGTTTCATACCAACGCGATCCGGTAATAATTGGCAAACAACATTTTCAATGATATCAGAAGGCGCCCGGGGCGGATTGGCGACAAAAAAAACACGAGAAACAGGCGAGGCTAGTCGTGACGGTATCGCATATTCATGTCTATTAAAAAACGAACTATTAGGAGCTAGTATAGAGGACGTAAAAGGGCAGTGCGAAGAACGCCGAGTACTATCACCGCTCGCTAGTAAGAATTTATTCAAATACACGACCCCAACAAAGGATCGAACATTGCTAGATCAGACCTCACCCTATTCCCTATCTCCCCTGAGTTCAAAAAGTCAAAAACTTTTACGATCACCTCGAAAAGCTACCCGAAAAATATCCCGTATTCCGTTCAAAGTCCTCGACGCCCCTGAACTCCAAGACGATTTTTATTTAAACCTTGTCGACTGGTCATCTCAAAATGTACTAAGCGTTGGTTTAGGAAGTTGCGTCTATCTCTGGTCAGCTTGCACAAGTCAAGTAACTAGACTTTGCGATTTATCCAGCGACGGTAACAGCGTTACATCCGTAGCTTGGAATGAAAGAGGTAATCTAGTCGCTGTTGGTACTCATTTAGGGTATATTCAAGTATGGGATGTTGCTGTTAACAAACAAGTCAGTAAACTTCAAGGACACAGTGCAAGAGTCGGAGCCTTAGCCTGGAACGGTGAAGTTTTATCGTCTGGAAGCAGGGACAGATTAATTCTTCAAAGAGATGTAAGGACTCCAAGTATCGTTGGTGAACGTCGGCTAGGAGCTCATCGCCAAGAAGTTTGCGGGCTTAAATGGTCACCAGATAATCAATACCTGGCTTCGGGAGGAAACGACAATCGTCTATATGTTTGGAATCTTCATTCTCTATCGCCGGTTCAAACTTATACAGAACATTTGGCTGCTGTAAAGGCTATTGCTTGGTCTCCTCATCATCATGGGCTTTTGGCATCGGGTGGAGGAACTGCGGATAGGTGTATTAGGTTTTGGAACACTTTAACAGGCCAGCCAATGCAATGCGTTGACACAGGTTCTCAAGTCTGTAATTTAGCTTGGAGTAAACACAGTTCGGAGCTTGTTAGCACTCATGGTTATTCACAGAATCAAATATTGGTTTGGAAATATCCTAGTCTTACACAAGTAGCTAAGCTAACTGGTCATTCTTACAGAGTATTGTACTTGGCTATGTCTCCTGATGGTGAAGCTATTGTTACCGGAGCTGGAGATGAGACTTTACGTTTTTGGAACGTATTTAGTAAGGCCCGTAGCCAAAAGGAGAACAAGTCTGTACTGAATTTATTTACAAGCATACGGTAGATCGTACAATCTTTATTGATTGTTTGTAACGATACTTTTATGTAATGTACATATTATACATGTTATAGGAATATATTAACAGCGACTATTATTATTCGTATCATATTATTGCTTTAGATGATAAATAATCATGATATAGTATATATATATATACATATATATACATTTATCTATACATATGGGTATGTATATCAATGTTCTCATACTTAAGTCGCAGGGCTTTAAAGAAAAATAAGAATTAGGTGAAGATCTGAGATTCGTTACCTACCACCCTGAACACTTTTTCTTTATTATATAATATTATAACATGAGATGTATTGCCGAAATTGGAGAGATATGGTTTGCATAGGTTTCTCATTATGCCTGGTTTTCTTAGTTTTTTTTTTTTTTTTTTTTTCCCTGATACTTGTGTGTTTTTTGGTATATGTGTAGAAAAGTATAGGTGTGATAGAAATGTGTAATTGATGATAAATGATCAGGCTTGTAGATAAATATAACAATACCCTATAGTAGAATAATAATTACATATTATATGCAGCCTGCAAGACACCGAGCCTTGTGTGCAATAAGTCATTATTACAGTCGACACAATTATCTGCCCTTTTAAGAAGATATATACCAAAGTAAACCGGGTGGATTTATAATAGCTAGCCAAGAGTTTTTTTCTTTTATATACTTATATATATATATTTTTTTTTTTTTTCTTCTATGTTTATGTTTGATAAGTTCTCTTCGATCGTAGTAAAGTTGGAGCCGGATAAATTGATGGTTTTCACTGTTTTATTGGTTCAAACATTTCTTTAAAAAGATGAAAACTAATGCTTACCAAATATTAATTTGAGGTGTTTCGCGATTCTCTATAAATTTCTCAGCGTCAAGAGAAACGGGCGAGAGGGGGAGTCTCATTCGTCATTTGGTACTAAGTACTGTATTTGTAAATTATTTTGAGACCCGTTACTATACCTTATTAGGAAACATTTATGTCTTGGACATTAATATTTTTTTTTTCTATAGCACGCTGTGATCGGCCAACATGTTTGCGGGACATTTTATGCAGTTTAATCAGGCCATTAATGTAGGAATATATATATTTATATATACAATTTTTTTTTTTCTCAAACATGGTTCAATTCCAGGTTTATTTCAAGTCTTCTCAAACCAAGAGAATGAAAATTAATATTATTTCTATTTTATTTTATTTACAAATTTTTATTTATATTTCTAATAAATTAAGGATATTCCTTAATAAACTTTCATATATCTATGTATAATGAGGATATGCTTATAATATGTATTATTTTCTGGTTTTGTTAATTTTTTTTTTTCCAAGACGGTTCAATTTCTTACAAGGGCAGATTAATCATCATGTGTTTTATCTTTCTTGTAACGTATGTGCTGTGTCCGCTCGGGTATTGGCAGGCTGGCCAGTCAGACCCCTAAAAATTTATACAGACACTAGAAGGCTGTTTTTCTTGCTCCCCAACGGAGGGTTCATTCTAAATTATAAATTATATTTGCATAGAAAAAGGTTTTTTCTTTTCTTTTCTTTTTATTTTTCTTTTTATTTAGATACGTCTTATTATATATTATTATAATTATATTATTATTATTATTTTTTTCTTCTTTTTTTTTCTTTAAATAATGAAATCTATATCTACAACAAAAAATAAAAATAAATAAAAAATAAAATAAGGAAAAACTTATCTAATATTTTGCAAAGTCAAGTCATTTGTACAAATTAAAAACTGAACGAGAATTTACTAATTTATATAAAGAACTAATATATTATAGTTATCTATTCATTGTCGTAAAACAGACATTCTACAATTCTTCAAAGAGACAATTTAAATTAAATATCAACCGCCAGAGCCTCAGGGTAAAGGTCTACTTCTCTATGTTGTGTTAATCATAATAAGAAAATTTTTAGCAACAAGAAGTTTAAAGATTTAAGTATTTTGCATTTGCAATTCGTCTTTTGTAGCAATGAAAAACTTATCTCAAAGGTATTTTCGTCCTTATTACAATCAGCAATTTAATGATTAGTATAATGAAATTAAACGTTTTTTTTTTCTTTTCATTTTAAATACATGAAATTATTGCCTGCAAAGTCAGATTTTTACTTATTTATAAAATAATATTTATACTTCTTGAATATTGCTGAATTGTATAATTGTATACTACTGATAACAGTTCCAGATCAGAGTTGATAATGGACATAGAAACGATGAGATGAATTTTATAGGCCATTCGTTTCTTGAATTATGTATTCTGATCCGAACTGACTAATAATATTGCAAAAATTTATTTTTATCTGCGGTCTTGTTGCCAGCGTGTAATATACATATGATATTGCAATGAAAAATGAATTGAAACTAACTGTTCCTTAAACAGTATAGATATCTATTGACAAAATTGCTAACTAGAGAAAACAATAAATAAATAGCCTTAATGATAATTCACTATTTATATCATATATTAAATGAACCAATAAATTAGAGATAAAATATATGGGATTTTATTCATTTGGTACATAATCCCTTTCCAATTCTCTTTTTCACAAATAAAACAGAGCTAAAATTATAACATATTATTATATCAGAGTTAATAAATCATCATCACTAAGAGTAATGCTATTAACCATATTTTACTTTATTCGCAATTCGCCAGTAGGTATCACTGACATCATTAGTTGAGAGTTATTTCATTTTTCGCTCTATTTCTAAGAAAAACAAAGTTGAATGACTGGTAATACATTCTATGTAAGTTCTAATTGCTTAGCCCATTAGGCATCTTCAGATATAAAATTGTGCAGGCTTAAGGAGCAACATAGTACTTATTGCTATTCTAACAAAGAGTCAATCACTCTGGCTAATGTATCAAGTCATTTAACAATAATTAGCTGAACGTTAACTCAATTAATGACCATCAAGATAATTGTCTAGCAATTTAAAGCTCCAATTATATTGGAGGATGTATCATCGTCATCCCGTGTGTGATTAAATTTTATTTGAGTATGTGTATTGTTAGACTATATTAAAGCATAGAATTATTGGCGAAGAATAAACGATAAATGTTTTGAATGTAGAGTGACTTTATGTTTAGATAGGATAAAAGAATTTTATCAAATTTTAATCGTTACCTCAAATAATTAAATTGAATAAATATTTTTTTTCATATAATGCTACACAATTAGTCACGCAGTGAAAAGACGAGCGTCAAAAGTTTGCGTATTTATGTTAAAAATATTAATTTGCACTTTATCATAATAACACATGTATGTATTATGTTTTAATTATTGCATTGCATTGATCTCACGTGCGTTAATTTTATTTAGAAGCTTTTCATTTTGCTGCAATCAACACCAACAACAACAAAGTGTGGTTTATTAAATCCAGATTTAATCAGGATTTTAATTTTTGCTACAAATATTATAAATATATGCCTAGAATTAATATTAGATATTACAATAAAAAATTTAAAGTAGATTAGGCGATTGAAAAAAAAAAATAAAATAAAAATAAAGAATATATACATTATATGTGAAGAGAATATTTTATACTTTTTAATTAATGTAACCAGAAATACCATTATCTATTTAAAGATAATTAAGGGTATGGAGAAATTTTAACAATAAATTCAAATTATTCAATTTATTATTGTTTTATTTTTCATTAATTTTTGCAATAAATTTGGAGAGGGTAATTAACTGTACAAAACTCTTTCATATGTTGATAATAATATATATTTATTAAAAAATAGATACATATCTGACTTTGAAATAAAATATAGGTATGTGTACAGCAGAAAATTTTCATTAAAATTATTATTAATCTATGCTTATTCGCTATAGCATACATAATTCTTTTTTATTCTGCATAAGTAACATCAATGTCGAAAACACGATTTAATTATAGAAATAATTCTATAAACTCATACTTCAGTCGCTATTCGGAATTAACAGTTATTATGAAATATTATACCTATATGTATCTGATATTTCAATATTCTATTGAGGAAAAAAAAAAAAATAAAAAAACAAAGATAGTGAAAAGAATTCACAGGATAAGCCTCTATATAGTTATAAATTGAGGCATGTAAGTCATTTTCACTTATTCATTCACTATACATAGATTAACAATGGTATTACATGATATTTTTCACGATTTGAATTTACCAAAGTATACTTATTCGTCGGTCGCTGATTTCTTCTTCTTCTTTTTCTTCTTTTTCTCACTTGATGGACCCTCTACCTGTTCTACAGCAACAGGTTCAATCTGTTCCACTGCCTCCTCTTTCACCTTTGATTTTTTCTGTTTCTTCTTCTTCCCTGATTCTGTAACTAAAGAAAATATTAATTATCATAAATTCTGGAGCATTTTTTATTTCTATAAATAGATTTGTATCAAAATTTTGATCTTCGAATTAAGTTACTGTTCGAAACTGAATCAAATCCGAAAAAATCAATCTGATAACTGAAATTAGATTCTCAAATACACAAAGTTAAAAAAAAAAGAAAAAAAACTATTCCCATATCTCAATATTCTTTGTCTTCGTATCATTTTAACTCGACTTTAATTCTACCTCCAGCTTCCTGCTCTGGTTCTTCAACTTCCACAGCAGCAGCCTCTTCCTGTTCCTGTTTAGCCTTTTTCTTTTGTTTTTTAGAACTGCCAGGAGTCTCGCTTTCCGTCTTAATCCCACCCTCTTCTTCTTGCCCTCCAGTACTATCTCTGACTTTCTTTTTCTTCTGCGGTACTTCAGCTCCAGTTTCAACAGCTGTTTCAATTTCTTCAATAAGTGGTTTCTTCTCCTCAATTTGCGAGTGTCTTCTCTTGCTGCTTGGCAAAGTAGAGTCTTCAGCAGCAGGATATTGCTTGACCTCTGAGGTTGCGTGGTACTTTTCAAACTTAGCCTTAGCTTTTCCAGTTCCACTGATTCTGCGGAGGTTTCCTTCCTCCAAAATCCTTAACCTTGCCTCAAGTTTGGCCTTATGTTCAGCGCCAAGATCAAAGCTACCGTCTTCTCCAAGGGCATCAACTCTCGTAGCTAATGCCGCCTTAGCGGCAAGCATTCTGGACATTTTTCCTTTGTTTTTTGTGGAAGATTGCCCAACTAGCTGTGCGTGATAAATCAAACCGTATTTCGGAGTGTCTCGTTTCGTCTTCAGAGCTCTAAAAAGTGCTTTTTCAGCACCCAAAATCTGTACAGTTGAGGCAGGATGCTTGGCGAGATTGATTAAAGAGCCAGCGTGAGATATCAGCCTAGCTCCGACCAATTCACCAACTAAAACAGTCAGGTTTGGAGCCATCGCCATCATTCTAGTCTTAAGATAATCATACAGTTGAGTTCTGTAGCTTGATATCTCTATTACTTGATCACACAAGTGTTGAATGTTGAGAATATCATCGTCAGATATTTCTGTGCCCATTGATATCTCCGCAGCCTCTTTAACCTTCTCCTCAACTTCCTCTGGTAAAGTATCTGAGAGGTCAGAATTAGCAGTGTTCTCTCTTGTCCCAATGATCTTAACAGTTTTAACAAATGCTACATTATCAGTGACCAGCTTTCCAAGTTCAGGAAAATGCCACCCGTACCATTCCCGACATCTCATAACATAGTTGTTTAATTCTTTGTCTAAATCGTCGAGTAAACAAACAGCTTGAACAATCATGGTGTCGATTTTATCGGGAGAAAATTTAAGCTTGTATCTAGAAAGGCTGTGAGCAAGGCCTAGAGCCATAGCGGTCATTTCTTTCTTTGGAAGACCGGCGAGCAGAGAATCCATCTGGCTTCTTATACATCTCATTAATTCTTGGACTGCAGTATTACTGACACAGGATAGACTCAGTTTATCTTTTATTGCATTGCCTAGTTTTGCATCAGCTACCGCTAGCTGCTCTTGAACTTCGGCGCAGTATTTTTTTAACACCTTTTTTAAGGATTTACACACTTTACCCTCTACTGCTGCAGTTGTTGCTGCTAACGCTTCAGTTGTGTCGGCAAATTTTTCAAAATGTTTGAGTTTGACGCTGAAAAAATATTAACAAAATTGATTAATAACAATCGAATTGTTTTTTTCCAGTTTAAGAAATAAAGATGAAAGAGAAATTCAATTGCGGGAAGAAGAATAAGTAATTTTATCTTCGAAAAATAGACAAAAATTTAAATTAGCAAAAAATTGTTTATTCTAAGCTTTTAAAAATAATTAAAAATTAATTTTCATTTTGTAAATTTTAATATTGATTCACTAAGTTTAGATTTGAGGCGACTTAAGAAGTGTATTTTTGTTTAGATAATATGAGCTCGATACGGATGGTGATAGTGATGATGATGATGATGATAATAATAATAATAATAATAATAATAATAATAATAATAATGTGAGAAAAGATTTTAAACTTACATTCTGCTAGCAGCTTCGGGCGTCTCGAAATCATGATAGAGGTTATCTGTTTCAGCGAGTTTTTTTTCATCCAGTAGCTAAAATACGCATAAAAAAGAAAACATAAAATGAAAAAATTAGCACAACGTGATTGCGATTCAGGATTGTTATTTTTCATTGGTTTATTTCTGATTAAATAATAATAGTTATATCCGATGAACACCGAGGCACGTGTTAACCTATGCTAATTTTGGTTATGTTATAGAATGAATGAAGTAAAATAAATATATATTACCTTGAAAATAGCGTACCCAGCTGGGGTTTCGAATAAAACTAACATATTTATACGGTTTTAGTGATCTCGTAATGATATTTAATTAATAATTTATTAACGAAACAGAATACCACGCGACCGGCGGCATAAAATATACCGTGGAATAGAGAGAGATGGTAAAAATTTTTGTTGTTACTTTACAGACTTCCGGTTTTCACGTGGAAAAACCGCCCAAACATACCATCTATGTCTAACTAGTCTGATATGTCCAATTTTGCCGAACGGAAGTTTACCAAGCTAGAACTGCGCATGCGATTCATGTCGTAAAAGCGGAACTGATTGAACCATGCTCAGATAATTGTGTTTTAAAAACTACTGTTGAGAAGACGTAACGGAGAGAAGCGTAGGTTTGTTGATAATTAAACGTACTTCTTGTATTATGGTTACAATGTATAAGTCGGGAATGAGACATGTGTTTGTGGTAATTATCCTGGATGTTACATCTCTTGAAAATACGTAGATTAGTGAATAGACAGTCAAAACTGTATGCGATGCCACAGCGTTCCCGTTCTTCAAGTTATGTTATTTTACTAATATAAATGTGCATACATGTGTAGATAAGTTCCCTTATGGGTGTCGGGTCATGGCTGTTTATAAAAATTCGATCGAATATCAGTCGCGAATTTCACCGTGTTTTGGAGTGAGTGTCATGTGTGATAATGTTGTGGTGAATGGGTCCTGTGTTCGAAGTGTGACACGGCGCCTGTACTTCTTTGGAAACTTGCGGGAAAGGAAAAAAAATGACTCGGGAGCAGGTGCCCGGCTACACCGACAATGAATAAAGGTAAGAAAAACTCTTGAACCGCAGTCAATTACCGACAACGACATTATTCGAATTTTTATCAACGGAAATATGGTGTAAAAAATCGTGGTGAAAATATCTCTGTTCATTACGTCAGTGGTTGGTGCCAATCTTTTTCCGCATTTATTCATATTAAATCATGAAAAAAAAATAACGAAACTAAGATGGAGGCTCGATATTTTCATTTGATTAATTAAAAAAAAAAAAAAAAAGTAACAGCATAAGACAACTCTTTCCAAAGAGTTCAAAGTTTCGAATTTATCTCGAAGTTAACGTACTCGCAAAAGATCGTAACGTTATTTCAGGCCTCTGAGAATAAATGAAAATGCATCTTCAACTTCGCCGATAATATCATCGCGATAAGTAAAAGTTTAACCGATGAATAAGTTAACATGCTTATCATCGTTCTTCGGAATTAAATCTCCTACATATCGATTGTCGGTAGCGTAATCTGTTTTTACGGATAAGACGTAGCAACTCTACCTCGGATGGTAACTCTGATTGTTGTCGGTAAAACAAATCTCATATCTAGCAGAATAGTTGCCTATTTTATCCACCGATTGCTTAGTTCAAATCTGACTCTAGTTTCATTCATAATTCTCCTCCTCCTCGAAAGTTGAACAGACCGATGCGTCGAGGTGCAGAATGAACTTGGGCTGTAAGCTCGGACGTGAAGTTGTAAATGGTGTTTTTCTTTCATCTTTTATTATTATTATACGTCCGGCTGAATCGCCGTTCGGTTTCACCATAAAAAAAGGGGTTCAGAATGGGAATAGCTGTGGGATAGGTTAGGCACATTATGGTTACGGGATTTCTGACGCAATAGCAGTAGCCACGTGCTGACGATGAATGCCACGTGGTTAAAACCTCTGCTACGGTTATTTAAAGACAAGTTTGTCTTTTCCGTAAGGCTTTGATAACCAGTCGCGAAATCATATCTAGAAATAAACAAATTGCGGGGGATGGGGGGGAACTGTTTTTTTTTTTTTTTTTTTATTACAGTAATTTTTTCGAAAATTTCCAACTTTCAAGAAATAATAATAAATTTCTACGCCGATATAGCGGGTTAAAAATTCCATTGGATTTTCCAAATGGTGTTATTTCAAATCCAATTACTGACATTACCTATACAAACTCGTGCGCACCTTCTAGATTGTGAGCTATAATTAAACCTCCGTAGACGGTAAATAATACTGACCTTCAATACGAATATTTAATAAAACAAATCCACATAATCATTATTACTTAATAATTGAATAGACGATTGTATTTTCTTTGTTTTACAAACAACGAAGCGAAGTTTATTATTAAACTCTTCTATTCTTTCTATACAATATTTCTATAGACATTAAGAAGAAGAAAAGAATTGGCAAAATTATTCTTTAGTGGAAGGTTTTACAGTGCGATTTAATATACCGTTAGAAATACGTATGTAATAATTATGCGAGAAAAATTACAACCAGTTTTAAGTATAACTGATTAGTAATTTTTTTCTTTTTTTTTTTCAATCTATTTAATTTATTTCAATTTTATTTTTTTTCATTTCTTATCTAAACCGCAAAAATTAATTAACTATATCTCACACTGCAGTTATTTTCGACCTCATTATTATTATCACAACATAGATGTTAACATACTTGAATAATTATTCTTCAAATTACAATTAGAAGTATATTTCACTCTGATTTGGCAATAGCGATTTCGTCATTTGATTACTGATTAACCGATTACAACATAATGTATTATACATATATCTATATATACCTATCAATCCTGCAACTACGCAGTTATAAGTATATATTCGATTTGTATATATGTATATATTATACGTTTATGTATATATATATATATATATATATATATATATATATATATGTGTATATAAAATACATACGTCAGTTTTAGAATTTTAATAACATTTAATTAAACTGGGTGAATTGTTCCATATGTTGCTGTGTAAATGTAGTGGCGTCACGTACGTATATATATATATATATATATATATCATGTATGTATATACAAACGGCGTCTAATTCTCACGAATGATTAGTCATGATAATATTCTTCACGACATAGATCTTATCTACGTAGGTATATATCACTCAATTATGTGCGTCATTCATTATTTCACACATTGATGTAATAATTCATTCTAATATTTCATGAGTAACGATAAAGAAATCTGACCGATTATTAGATTCCTCGAATCGTCTAAAGAATTGTTTCATTGATTTCGAACTAATGTTTTTTTTTTTCGTGTTCTTTTCTTTCGTTTTTTTTTTTTTTTTTTTTTTTTTTTTTTTTTTTTCTCTTGAGTTACTCATAAGGCTCCATGGTAAGCGTGAAGTTGAATATACATATATGGAGAGACTTACATTCTATTTATAGTAGATATAGGTATATTGCTTAAATTCTTGAAATATATGTACCTAGGTATACTATGTACCGAGTGACAAATATTTGATCAAGGTTGTGTCGTCCGGTATATTGCCTTGGCTATTAAACCAAGTAGTTAGTTAGGTAGTTAGAGTTAGCTAGGTATACCGCATCTTCCAAAATCCGTATGATACCTGGGTACCGAGTGTTTAAGTATATAAATAGTTAACCGTATAAAACAATTTAAAAAGTTCTCTATATTTCATTTATTAAATTTTTTTTTAATTAAATCAATTTTAACGATCTATTTTATCAGAAAAATCGACACCTATTTTTATTATCCTCAAAAAAAAAAAAAAAAAAAATAGAATACATACTTCATAATTTCTCTCTTTATTTTCTATAAAATATATCTTTTTATCGCATTAAATTTTTTTGTTGCGTGTAAATGTCTATGTGTATAATATAATCGTCGATTTACCTTAAACTCAGGATCGTCGTATATAAATAGTATATAAGGAAAAAGCGAAACACGTTTTAGTGATCTTAAAACACTTTAAATATTAATCTAATCTATTCTTAGAACAGTATAAAGTGTGCGTATAAAAAATGAGGAGAAAAGAAGTTTTATCGTTTATATATATATATATATATATATATATATATATATATATATATATATATATATATATATATATATATATATATATATATATATATTTCGTTGGCTATAAGAATTATATACTTACATAGAAATACAGTATAGTATGTATAGCGCGTTGTGTAGATTATCTTACCATACATTCCGTTAACATTGGGGAGGCAACATTTTCTAAGAGATCGATGAAAATCAGACTACTTAGCTATAGAGTAAGCCTTTAAGCGTAATGTATACTAATCGTTCAATATAGTCCATTAGTTACTTATTTCGTAGAATAATATCAGAGGGCTGAGGGACGTTAGATAGTCAGTCGTAGATTATTTTCGGAAAAAGGAAACGATTAATAAAAACCAAAAAAAGAATAAAAATGAATAAAAATTAAAAAAAAAAAAATCATATGATACGGTTTTAATTGAAATTTTATGAGCCTGTAAATGACACTTATACACATATATATATATATATATATATATATATATATATATGTATATGTATAATTATATAGTATATTTAGATACATGAATTTCGTTTTTAAAATTTTGTTGACGACTGTACCAACGACGGCATGCCAACTGCAATGGAAATTTCCACTGGTCTTGAGGCGGTGCGGTGCGGCGCGACGCGCGGCGCTCCTCGCGTTGTCTTGGGCGCTCGTCTTGGCCGCACCTAAAAAACCAGACTGCGTTTGCCGCGTTCTTATAGCCTTAAGGTCGGTCTTGCGGACAAATTAGTTATATAAGTCTCGATGACCGTTGTCGTATAGTTGTCGCGTTGTCGATGTCATGTCGTCCCAGTTTCACCCAAATACATACACACACACACACACACACCCCATACATACATTCATACACGGAATAAAGAATTATTATATTTATTATACAACGAAAACTTTGTTCGGAACAGTTTTTTTTTTTTAAATCGTTTTATCTGAAAAAAATTTATTTATTTATATATTTATTTCTTTTCCTGTACGTTGTCACACTCGTTGATAAAACATCAAACAAAATATATATATATATATATGTATTATATTATATACCGTTATCTATAATATTCTTTTTATACATATTTTATTTTTATTTATTTTTTTCTCTCACTGTATATACAGTTAAGTATATATAGGTGTATCTGATTAAATTTTAGTCAGAATTTCGCTCCTTATCTTCCCTAATGGATATCCGCTGGTTCTATTTTTTTATTTTTTATTTTTTTTTATCCTTTTCATACTTGAGCGTCTTGATTTCATAAAAATCAATTTCTAAACTTTGAAAAACTTAACTAAAATTATCATATCTTATTATATTTGTTATTATTATTATTATTATTATTATTATTATTATTATTATTATTATTATTATTCGATTATTATACAAATAATAAATATAAATATAATATTTTAAATTGAATGAAAAAGACGTCGAGAAATTAAATCTCATATGCCGGGAGCCATATTCTCTATGTACTGCAGTCGGCCATTTTGTGTAATTAAAAAAAAGAAAAACAGAATTATTTTAAATTTATTTTAGTTTTTTATTTTGTTACTTATTTTTAATAAAAACTTCATTTATTCGTAATTCATCTCGTTTTATATGAGAGAGATGTTATTATTGTAATTCAGTTCTTTCGCAAAATTAATAATAATAATAATAATGATAATAAGGATTTCTCTCTTTATCTTAGGTATATAGGTATATAATATATGTATATATATACATATACCTATACACCTTTATATACCTATACAAATATATTCTTGGTATTATTTTTACAATGGACTGTACCAACTGTGTACCATGCATGCGGCCTGATCTTCTCCGATCTCTCCCTGTGGGGCCTGGACTCTTCGTATATACATATATGTATATACACATTTCTATATACCGGCGCCTGTCCATTTGCTCATAAAAATTTCCCCCCGTTTGTGGGTTTAGTTCTCCATATATATATATATATATGTATATACTTCCATGTACGACCTTTCCCATTCATGACATTTAAACTTCTTCCTTAACTGCAGAAGGGACGTTCTGACGTTTATATATTTTAATTTCCCTTTCTCCTCCGTGTTTCTTCATTTTATTTTGTAAATCGTAAAATTATATCCATGAATAATTAATGGAAAAAGAATCTATAGGTAAATGATAGAAATTAATTAAGGGTAACAAAAAAAAAAGATTAAAAATAATTCAGACGAATTAAAGGTCTCGATTGAAAATATAATAAAAAAATTTCTGCAAATATAGATATATGCAATAGTTGATTGCTTTTTGGAGTTGGTACATAAAAGTTAAATGTTAAAAAATGTGTTGAAATAAAAAAACAGAAATAAAATTAAAAAAAATGAAATGATATTGGCAATTAAATTAATGTACAAAAAATCTTTCACGGTGTTATATTTATTAATTCATATATTTAATTAATTATTATTATTATTGTTATTATTACTAATATCACTAATATTTTATAAAGAAATTGGATAGATTTATAATAATTTAATATCCAAAGTCAGAGACTAAAACGCTTGGGTATGGGAGCAGCTTCACTTACAGCAATATAATATATGTATGTTATACGTACATACATATAGATGCTGGACTTTTGCCGAGCGTACAGCAGCGACGCCCTGGACCAAGAATAGCTACCTCAGTTATATAGTTTCTCGAGACGAGTAGGTACGAATTCCGTGTGTAAAGAAACTCTCGCGACTCTCATGTGAGGGGAAGAAAAAAGTAAAAAAAGAAATGATAAGGAAATTTGAAACAAAAAAAAAAAAAACGAAAGAGAAAGAGAAAGAGAGAGAAGGATAATAAAAATTCAAATCAACCCTCGGCCCTTCTACAATGAACTAGTTTACCTTGATTCTTCTTGTTATTTTTATTTTTCTTGTATTTATTCTTTTATTCTTTTACATCGCGTCACTTTTAATTGGCTGATGTGAATATAATTATTTACTACCTACCAAGGGTTGTCACATTAATCTTTCAAACCATGTTGGTAGTGTTTCGCGTTCTTTCACTTCCCCTATGTATATATATTTCTTAACGCTGCCCGTTTATGCACGTTTCTTTATTTCGCGGTTCTCTTCTTCGCCTCGGTCTTCGCCTCTACCTCCACCTCCACCTCCACCTCCACCTCAACCTCAACCTCCTACTTCTTCTCCTTTTATGCTGCTATTGTTTTCCGTTGACCTCAACTCTCCCACGTTCCTTTGCCGGCGTCGCAGTCTGCAACGACGTCTGGTTTCATACTGTGTCTATATATATATATATACATATACATATATACATACATATTGTACGTATAGGTCGGTTCACGGGTACACGATTTTAGTAGCTGGGTTTAACTCGATGCTGGTTCTTGCTACTCACCAACTCCCACCCTCCAACCCCACGCATTTAATGTATTTCACGTCAGAACATATGCATACGAAAGTAAAATTAAAATTCAGATAAAGTAAAGTAGAAAGTAAAGTTACATTATACTTCCAATAAAACAAATAAAACAAAAAAGTAAAATTCATTATTGAATGATATAATTTAGAGTCTCGTAATTGAAAACGCAGCGATTGGTATACGTTGAGAATTTTTTATAATCAGCAAAAATATCCTCCCAGCTCATGACGTTAATATATTTTTATTTTTTTTTTTTGCTGTCTACTTTTTCTAGAATCCGAATCATAATTATAATAACTGTATACATGAATGCATGTCCTGGTTTTAGACGGACCTTGTGGGTTCTGCAAATAGAAACCTGCAGTCTAAGGTTTTTTTTTTTTTTTTCTTATTTTTTTTTCCTTCAATTTTTTACCATACCTACTTCCGAAACGCATACCTAATAAGATGAATCGATTCGGTGAGTGTATAATATATACATATATTACAAACAAAAAAAACTAAATAAATAAATAAATAAATCAAAAAAAAAAAAATAACCAAATACCGAGGAATTTTATATATCTAGATACTTTTCATTCCCCTTTTTATATATTACTAGACTTTCTCTCGTTATCGAGTTATAAATTTAAAATCCTGCTGCATTCTGAGCTATAAGTATGGCACTTCAATCTCTAGCCATGAAAGGAACAATTTCAATCTAAGTGACGAAGAACGTTAAGAAGAATATTTGAGAAGTTAAAATGAGAGGAGAAGGAAAAGGCGGGTTAGCTAGCTCCAGAGCTAGCATATAGCCATGGTTATTTCTAGAAATTCGTAGAATTGTTTTAGAAATGTACATACCTAAGAGACGGTGCACAGAACACCATGGTTACAAAAAGGACTAAAATTCCATCTGCCTATTTTCATGACGCATACTTATAGCTCGCTCAAGCACCGTTGCCCGTTATCTTTCTTTCTCTCTCATCGTCAGCATCCCTTAAACGGAAAGGTCCGTCAATTTAGCCCCGAGCTATTGCACTTCTACGAATTGACCTGCAAGGGACGTTTTTATCCCGCCCACCGGGTACCTTCAAGGGGTGCATAAAGTAAGAACTTAATAGAGTAGATTTTCCTTTTTTTTTTTCTTTCTTTTATATTTCTTTTTTCGGGGCTTCGTTCAGGGCTGTCCAAAAGAAAAAAATATTTATAAGAAAAAATATTATAGAAACGTGAAAAAATCGTAAAAAAGAATTCACGTATATTCGATTTGAAATTTTCGTGTGATTTTGAAAAACGATGCAGATTGATCCACCACGGTTTTTTTTTTTTTTTGGTAATTGAAAAATGAAAAAAATTAATTAAAAAAAAAATTGGAAAACTTATGCATAAGTACCTAGTATTCGATTTTCAACGAATAAAGATCGGCTGTAAAACATCTCTTATAGGTATACCATATGTAACCGGAATATGTCGATCCACTGTTTACACAGATCGCCAAGACACTTGTTTCAAAAAAAAAAAAAAAATGACAGAATGCATGTATTAGTAAGTCATATACGATATAACAAAATTAAGTATAATAGTTTTTGTTTCTTCGTAGAAATTTTTTTATTTATCATTTATTTAATCCGTATAATATATCTAGAAAATTTAGCAAATTTTAAACGGTAATTAATTAATTAATCTAAATAAAATTTATGAGCATGATCTATAATAAAAAAGAAAAAAAAAAAAAATATGTAATAATAAAACAGAATCTGTAGATATGTTATGTTACCTATAGGTCTTATCGCTATTTGCGGTCAATACCTTTTTATAGTATACATTATAGCTGTATATAAAAAGTATAGTTTCTGCATCGAATAATCTTTGTATTTTTCCATTCTGTGTGGGGGTTAGCATCTGGGAAATGTTTGTGGTTGTAATTCTATTTATTTATTTTTATTTTACATTTTTTTTTTCTTCATCTTTATTCCTCTCTTTTACTCGGTATAATATCTCGTCAACGACCATCATCATTTCCGTGTTAAAGTTTGCACTGTTACTCAACGTGTAAAGTTATACTTTGTTCAAGTACCTAGTACTCTTACGTACACGTATGTACCTACACATGCATATATAGTATGTGTGGGGAGAAAAAAACGATCGAACATTTGGAAAGAGAAAGAGAGAAAGGAAAAAAAAACAAGAAAAAATGAAAAAAAAACATGTAAAAATAAAAATAAAAAAAAGCAATAAGTAGAAAAATTAGGTAGATGTTAATTTCAAATTTCTCTATGCATATATATATATATATATTTTTTTTTTCTTGACTCAATTATAACAATTTTCTTTTTTTTTATTTTGCTGCCCCAATGCCAAATGTCAAATAGAGAAATTTTTAAGACTAGAATTATATTTGTTTCTAAAAATGACTCATCTCGCGTATCTACGTACAATACATACCTATATACCTATACCACCTACCTATTACTATATATAGTACGAACGGAAAGGTTCACAACCTCAGCAGAGATCCGAGATCGTTTGCGATCGCTATATATGTACATACGTACTTGAACGTTTACCGCCACGTGGCAGTCACGTGGAGATAATGTAGATTGTTACTATACCCACATCCATACTCTCATTATTCGATTTCGCACTCTGACACGATGAATTGAATGCTAACCACAAGTTTATGAGAAAAAAGACAAAAAAACAAAAAATAAAGATAAAAAAACAAATAATAAAAGGACAGAAAGAATAAAACGGAAAAATATTTATAATCTATGTTTATTGTTTTGTGTACAGAGTTTAGAGTCTGAATTAGAAGCATTTTAATTACGAAATAACTGATTAATTGGAATAGTAGTTTCTTAGAATTTTATAATTCCAAGTACTTATGATTTCTGCACAATTATTAGAGTCCTCGCTATATTAAATCAGCCTTGAAATGACCTTGAATGTATAGTTAACTCTTAACGTTAACCTAACTTAACTTAATCCCTAACCCAACCGGTTACGGCCAAAACTCGATTTAAATCTCCCGCGATTTTCGTTTTAGCTTCCGGATCGTTATTCCGGATATTGCGAGCTGTAATATTTATCTCTTAATCCTTTCTCGATCGGTCATCTATGTCAGGTTACTACTTTGGAATTTCACCTGAGTTAGGCTGGGTATTATATGCATATTTATATTTATTTAGATCTATTCATGTTTGGTCGTCGACAACCCGGAATTTATTTAGAAGGTTATTATAGATTGTTATAGAAAACACCTTGGAAATACCACGGTGACAGGTGGCGGCCTCCCTTTCACACGGACAAATCTGTTTATTTAACTAATTATACAAAAATCATATATATGGTATATATTTATCGGAAATCCTTCTGCATTACGAAAATTAATTAATAATTTTTTACCATATATATGATTTCAGTAGGTATTTTTTTTTGCTTATTTAGTTATATTTTTTTTCATTTCTTTTTATTGAATATATAAATTTTGAGCGATTTAAAAATAAAAAAATAAAAAAATTAAAAAAACTTGGACTACAAATAAATGTGAAGTGTATTTCTTTTATGAGATTAAATTTCTTAATTCCATGACGTCTTAAGTACTATATTGTTCTTTATCTTATAACTGCATATCCTGCAGATTTATCAACGGATAATATGATTATTAAATTTTTTTTTATTTTTGATATTATCATAATTGCGTAGTATTTTTTTTTTTTTTTTTTCAAATTCGTCGATGATTGTCGGTATAATCTTTTTCGGTAGATTGTATATATATATACGTATAATATGAAAGAATAGGTATATATACATACATTATCATCGTTCAGTTATCTAATCTGATGAAATTTCTACTTTTTTTTCTTTTCTTTGTGTATAACAATATTGATAATAATATTTTTTTTTCTTGTTTTCTCTTTTCTTTTTTTACTCTAATTTCAGTCCTGGTTTTAGTAATAATTCATAATATAATCGTACCAGAAATGCAGTAAATTAAAAGGTATGGTAATAAATTATTAGATAAATAATCCACTTAGTTAATGCAGGCTTCTTTTTTTTTTTTTTTTGTTTCTCTTTATTCTGACAAGATATTATCGCTATTGTTGTACCTGCGTTACAGGGAAAAAAAGAACAGTAAAGAAACAAAAAAAGAATAAAAACGTGAAAAAAAATTTTTTTCGGCGTAAAAACACACCTGCGAGAGTCAAATATTTGAATTTCATCTACGCAACGCTCTCTCTATACATACTTAGAATTAGATATACACAGATATTATCACCTAGGTACCTACTCATCGTGACCCGAAAGAAAAAAAAAAAAAAAGAAAAAAAAATTTAGTAAAAATAAATAAAAAAAATAACCAAAGAGAATATACGCGTTAATAATTGAATATTCAAACTGTATTATATATCTTTACGTATATAGGTACAGTGTAGTTAAAACCCTGCAGAATTGTTTCAACTTTGAAAAATCTAATTTAATCAATCCATGAAAAATATATGTATTGTTTTCTTTTTTTTTTTTAATTGAAAATGTGTTAATTAGAGATAATAATTTTTATTTTTATTTTTTATTTTTAAGGGTATAAGTTATATTATAGATATAACGATGTTATGGAAAATTTGATGAATCGTCAAGTAGGTATACCTACCTACTGTAAATAAAATTGGTATGGTGCGCAAATGATTAATCGATTCGTAAGCATTATTATATTATAGGTGTATAATATTATAATACTGACAGTAATATGTGTCAGAATAGATAAATAAATAAAGAGAAAGATTTGAATATCAGACAGAGTATTTATATCGAGTTAAGGTTAATATTGTGAGATGAAATTGTTTTTATACTTATATACCTCGTAATTTCGTGGCGCAATTAGACGTAGGTATATTATAGAAGGTGAGTAATACGTACTTGTACCTACTTTATATACAGGTATACTTATATTGTAAATATTAATTATACAAAAGCGTTGAAATGTTATAAAAGTTGCGTAAAAATTCTATACGTCTACATATTAATACTTTTACACACATACCTACACGTACATAGATTTATAATCTACATATATGAATACATATACATATATACAGATATATATATATAAATACAACGGCAACCTGAAATTCTTTTATCGCTTGTGTATGATATAGAATATAAATAATATATGTATACGTTTTGCAAATAATTAATTAAAACAAACCTAAAGTTTCACTCACTTGAATTACGTTTATAAGTTCATCGTCAGTATTTGTTTTTTTTTTTTTTTTTTTTCTCGTTTCGTTTTTTCTACTTACTTTCTTGTTTTTTTTTTTTTTTTTTTTTTTTTTTAATTTTTTTTTCTTAAATGCGCATTTGTAATTTAACCGTGTGCAATCATTGTCACCGTCTTCTGAAGGTAACTAAATATACATACTTACATATAGTCTGTACATGTATATATATATATAAATATATACATAATTATACACGTCGTATATATGTATATATACATAGATATGATACGTATACTTATACATATTCTTATGTATTATGTGGTTATATATATATACATAGGTACTATATGCTATCCCTGAGTTTGCGAAAAAATATTAATACCGACACACATTCACCTTACATATATCTACCTATATGTATATATATATATATATATATATATATATATATATATATATATATATATATATATATATATATATATATATATATATATATATATATATATGTATAGTTAACATTATTGCATAATTCATTAGTCAGCATGCTTGTGACGTCATTGATTTTTAGCTTAAACTATGGAAAGTTTACCATTGTAAAGAGAGAGAGAGTAAAAGAAACAGCTTGTGAAGTAAAGCTGTACATATATTATTTATATACATACTCTACCTACTATATGAATCACGGAAAAAAAATATATTTATATGTAGGTACATGTATATAAAACCGGGAGACTAAATTTGTGAATTTTTTAGTAAAACCGTGCGGATAAAATAATGAATGAATTGATTCACGTTCCTTTTTTTTTTTTTTTCTTTTTTTTTTTTTAATTAATCTTTTTGTTTCCGCAAATTCAAATTTGGTCAGTCATCAACGATATTTAATCCTAGAATCCTTATACTTACACTTGGGTACAAACGTACCTTACGAAAATTCAAAAGTTGACGTCATTTTTCAATTTTTATATTACACATCGTTTGGTTTGAATGAGTTTTTTTTTATTTTATTTTTTTTTACTACTAGTTTTTGTTTTTCTAAACTAACTTTATCACATATCATTCTTTTCGTTATTAAAAATAACGAAGAAATTCATGTGTAGGTATAATAAAAACCTATAATTATCACATATACGAAAAATATTTTACGCTATATAACGAGAAGATTGGTGAACGTTTGTTCCGCAGCCGTCTAGGGTTAGAAGTCACGAAAAATGATTGTACGATTCTATAGGGTTAAAGAAACTCGTGCAGAGTATATAAAAAATTCTGTAATTAATAAAAGAAACAAAAGTAAAATAGAAAAAAGAAAAAGAAAAGTTTTACGTGTATGTGTTTGTACATCAGGTATATAAAAAATAAAAAAATAAATCGAATATTCGATATATATCTCTAGATATATACATATCGTTTAAAAACTGGCGAGCCAATATTCTTGATTATTCATATATGTAGGCGTGTTATGGTGAATATACGTATACCTATGTATGTACCTGTTTGAGATATATACAATATATATATATATACATAATATCCGGAATAAACCGGTAATAAAGCGAAAGACGGAGCGATGTTCGGGTGGTTACGGTCGCGTATCGATCGATTTTCACGTTAAAATTACATACAACATATATATCAGCAGTATATTATACATATATACATATATCTATATCTATATGTATATGTATATAGGGACCCGCGGGCTGCTGCCGTTCGATCCGGTTTTATCCGGTTAACCGGTTAACCGCTAGACGCTTTCGATGTGTGTAAATATCGTACCTATATGGTTTAATACGTAGACATGGGCAGCTGCCTTATAGGTATATACCCTGACAGCTTGTATAAAATATACAGATAATTATCAATCTATCGGTATATATATATATATACATATACATATATGTATATCAAGTTATGTGTAGACATAAACCGTAAAATTTTTATATATACCGATATCGAATAATAACAATCATTATTTATATCTTGCTGTGATAATCAATGTATCCGCAAAAAAAAAAAAAGAGATAAAGTAATTGCAAATCGTTAATTGAATTTGATTTCATCATTTTTTTTTTTTATTGTTATTATAATTTTGTTATTTTTCTGATTTATTTTTTTGTAAATTTTCATTCAATTTTTTAATTATTTAGTTTTTAAATTTTTTCTTGATAAATTAGATCGATTATATACCTCGATAGATAATTTAGTGTACGCTATTCTAAGGACTTGTACATAGATATTCAATATACTTATATCGTAGAAATTCTATCGCGTGCTTTGTAAAATCAACGATCGAGGAATGAGAATCGCTCTGGGTGATATAGCGGCGCTTTATAAAATTGCCTTGTCATTATTGCTACGGTGTTAACAAATATTTCTACCTTCTAACGTATATGACTATCAGATCTTCGGTGTCTCGATATGAAACAAAATGAAACGAAACGAAACGGATGCCGGTAGTTTATCTCTCTTCTTTCGATACCTGAGATATTATAACCTATAAGTGACCATATCACTATTATCAGGTTGCTACTGCGTGTAGGAAATCCCTCGCATCAAAATTTTATAGTCTATACTCTGTAACAGAGAATTCATTGTGTTTTAGAAAGTTTTTTCGTATTGGAAATTTCCTTTTCAATCGTATAATAGTTTGTGTGAAAAAACAAAAAAATTATTTAATTAATTTATTGATTTATTTATTTATTCATGCCTGTTCATTTTTTTTTTGTTTTTTTTTTTTTAAGCTATTTCTTTGAATTTTTTATCTATGAAAGATTGATCGGAATATAGGCGTAATAATTGCGAGATGAATACATGTATAATATGACAGTTGATCATACACCTATTGAAGACCTTCATGTACATACGTTGTACATACATACAACATACCTATATGTATATCTATCTATATGAATTATAGAATGAGGCGTAATATATTTTTGGTAAAGGTCATATTATTTTTAATATTTTCAAACTAAACTATACCTACTAATGTGTAGCATCGTGGTTGAGTAGGGAATTAGACTTACGGTGATAATATGATACAGTTTATCATGGGCTAATCTAGTTTTACACTCGTTTAGAGTTAGACTTATTAAAATAGCGGAAAGAGAAGTTTAGGGTAAAAATAATTTTTTTTAAAATGAGACAAAAAATGTTTGAGAGTCGTATTATAAGGATTTAGAAGAATTTTTCATAAAAATGGAATTCTTTTTTCGATATCTATAACTTATAAAAGTAATTGACTTCTTTGGTTTTTTTCGTTTTTTTTTTTTTTTTTTTTTTTTTTTTTTTACAAGTTAGCAGAAAACACCGGAAATACTGTGTCTTTTTGCTTTTAAAGTTTTGCGATGACATTGAATCCGTAAATGGTGACGAGGGCAAATTTCGAGGTTCGTCTTATCGGCTTTATATGTATATATACCTATATACATACACATATACACAATATATAGATATATGTAACGTATGTAACTTGAGATGGAATTTCTCAGAGTTTAGACGTTGCTAAACTGAACCAGCCGACGCGGTCTTTTTGTTGATAAACAAAAGAATCGCGATTAAAGCAAATGCGAAACTCGTTTTTCATTTTTCTACATATACATAATGTATATTAACTTTTATAGATAACGCTGTCAGAATCTCTTTTAAATTTGTACAATTCTCTTGTTTAAAAACTGATTAATTATTTTGGCGATTGCAAACCGTGACATACTTTTATCGTTTATATATTATTTTTAAACACTGACATTGATTTTGTTATTTTTTTTTTTTTTATTTTTTATTTTTTGTCTTCTTTATAGTTTCCGGAAATACGATTATAAAAATATATTTTTGGCTTAGATCATATATTTTATAAAAATGTATTTTTATTCATATAAATCCAAATAGAAAAACGATGTTTGTTGTAAGAAATGAAAGAATAAAAATAAATAAAAAAATGTAAAAAAACGTTTGTTTAAAATAAATAACGATTAATTGGTAATGTAAGGGAAGCTTGTTTTTTTTTTTTAGCGACGTTAACGTTACCGGCGCGTTATACCTTACCGACCAAGAATATCGGACGTCGTTGTCGTCATATAACGCGTGGCGACTCTGAAGACTCTCTTTGGAAACTACGTATACATACCTCGGCTCTCACTCAAGCGTTGTGGGTGAAATAGCGAGGCTACTTTTCGCTTGTGGTACATGAATGAATGATCAAACCGATCGAAGCTCAAATTTTACTATCTGACATCTCGCGTTATACCGTCAAATCTACTCGACTTTATGTACATACTCATATAATATGAAAATTCCTCTTTACTCAACTAAGGAAGAAGAGAAAGAAGAAGAAGATGGATCTTTACCAATAAAATCTACTGCACCGATATACTCAGAGTGCAAAAAAATAAAAAAATAGAATCAAAATTTTTCAATTGGATATCAAACAAAAAAAATAAATAATAATTATAATAAATCACCGTTATTTTTTTTTTTTTAACCGTATTGGTAATAATTTTAGTTTTTTTTTTTTTTTTTTATATTTTGCGTTTTTTACTGCAGAATCTGGAAATATTTTGCAATAAAAAAATAATTTCTTCAATTTAATGGCCACGGTTTTACATCTGTACTTTTTTGCCGGTTAAAAATTTCGAGTTTTGGACTACAGATCTAGATATTATATACATACATATATATATATATACGAGAGAAAATATTTGTGACACAGATTTGTAAATCGATCATGTGATCGGTTCGTGATCGATTAAATAAATTGTCTCGATATATATATATATATATATATATATTTGTTTTTTAAATTTTTTTATATACCTATATATACATTTACTATATATAGACACACGTTTATGTATATACATAGATCCCTATATATAGATATATTTTATTTATACTTGAGGCATGATATATTATTATTAATATTTACAAAAGAGTAGTTATATTTATATATATATATATATATATATATATATATATATATATATATATATATATATATATATATATATATATATATATATATATATATATATATATATATGTATGTATGTATGTATGTAGGTATATGATATATCAGATAAAAATTATCTGTATGGGTGCGTGTATGTGTGTGTCTATAAGTTGTTGAGTGAGAACCGGGTCGTTGAAGACCCTAACAGATTTGACAGCAGTTGTGCACTCCATTACCCTCAATTGACCTCTCATGCACTCGTATCGTTCTAATTTTAAACCCGCCAATTATTTGACTTATTAGTTGACCGGGCGCGTTCCTTACGGGTTCTAGTCTCATTTGTTGTTTTACAATTAGTAACGCGATTTTATCACCGGTGAAAGTAGCCTCTACATTATGTATACATATAGCATGTATCTAATATATATGCATATATATGTATAATTCGAAAGGACTCTCGCCACGAAGGAAATATATCGTCCCGAAGATGATAAGGAGATCTTTTTTACCTGTTTTTTTTTCTATTTTTTTTTTTTTTTTGTTATCTTCTGATACAATCTAGGCGATTCAACCCGATCGATTCATTTCGTTTCGCGATCGAAATCGAAAAAAAACACTATCAAAAAACGATAATTTGATCGTTAGAAAATTGTATGAAAAAAAAAAAAAAAATGGAATCGATGAATGATTTTTATAAAGTATAGAATAATAATAATAATAATAATAATAATAATAATAATAATAATAATAATAATAATAATAATAATAATAATAATAATAATAATAATAATAATAATAATAATAGAATGAAAAATGAGAGAATTATACAATTTTTGATCAACACTATTAAATTTATTTTCAATTCATTGAGTGATTAACGAGTGAAATTTTTGTCCACTAAAATTACATGTATATATAATGAATAAATTTCTTATAGAGTATTATTATTTTTATAATAGTAAAAAAGTCAAGCAAAAAAAAAAAAAAAAAAAAACAAAATAAAAAACACTTGATAGAAGAAGATGAATGCTATAGTACGTACGTATGTATATACATAGATTTTCATCTCTCTAATCCTGAGAGCAACCCTCAATCTTCAACCTCCTGTGTTATTTGAGTCAAGAAATTGTGAATGTTATACTGATCCCGGGATAAAGGAAGGGAGAAGTCTGGCGCCGTTCAGACTAGTGACGCCGTCGCCCACTACTGACGTCATATTATCTTCCAAGGGGATGCTGTAGCTGTATGTATAAACTATAGCTATAGCTATTATTGTACTCGGAATCTAGGATATAGTTGGCAAGGACATTACCAGGCTTCGATCCGAGGCTGACCTAGGTCTGCTGTATAGGTTGGTGCTGCTTTAATATGTCGCGATTCTTACAATCATAAATTATTATCATTTCCTTATACATATATGTATGTATACATACATACATAATCGCGTCTAGTCGATCTACAATTTCGCTATAAATTTATTCAGACGTCCAAAAATAGAAAGAAAATTTTAACAACAATTTTAACAACATTGAACAAAAATAGGAAACAGCAACTCTATTATATTTAATTCAGTTTAAACAAAGTTTAGAAAGAAAAAAAAAAAAATAATAGGATAAACTTTCCCTCTTATCCCGGGCTAAAATCAAACCGACGATTTATACTGATCAGCGTAATGATTTTCTCCTTGATATCCAATCGCGTCATGAGATTGCGCAGTGGTAAAATCAACTCGTCATCTCATATGTAATGTCATGTATGTATTTATCACATATAGAGTAGCGTCATAATCAAACGAGTGACAAATATTCAATCTTTAACCGTCTCAATCGGCAATATATTTCTGTCCTCGACATCCTATACATACATTTATGCATGTGTGGTTTAGACCATAGAATATTATAAGTATAATAATAAATCGGAAAGGCTGTAATGTAATAGTACGATAGGCAGCCATGGTTGATAAGCTGATAAACGTATGTACCTACCATTTGTACGTACCTATATACATATACGTGTGTAAGTACGTATTATAATATTATCTATGTACCTAGCTACGTCCTCCAGCTTCTCTCATAGCCTTCCATTATATTATTGTTACAGATTGACATTGAATCGCAACAACCGGTATATACTATATACCACGATAACATTACAATTAAACTTTTACGAATAGATTCATAAATCAAGTTCAATTTTTTGATGCTGTAATCATTCTATATACTTACATTTTTAATTCCATAGATATTTGGAGAAAATTTCATTTTTTTTTTTTTTTTTTTTTTTCACTTTGAAAATATACTTTCTAGATTGATTATAATTTTCTAATAAGATATGACAATCTTAAAAATCTATATGTATTACATTGATTTTTTTGTTTTGTTTTTAGGATGATTTTATATACATAGACGTTTCGTGTGTATATTTTAAAGTATAAAAATAGATAATTTATCATAAATTTTTTTAATATTGATCGCCTATTATACACATATTGATACTTAAAAACTTGCTAAATAAATATTTATGGGTTTTGATTGCACGTGGTGTTTCGCGAGGTCAAATTCTGCTAGCAAGATCGTTCGTTAATCAATCATCGTGATATTATGTTTGATATATATATATATATATATATATATATATATATATATATATATATATATATATTTATTAATATCTATACTATACATCGATATACATACTTATTATACCTATAGTAAAAATATTCAATAACCGGAAGAGAGTAATAGAGATAGAGAGATCAATTTTTACAGTATCATCAATAGGTTCAAATTTAGACTTTGGTATCGTCATTCGGTTATTATTGATACGACGGTTATAACAATCACCACTAGAGACTATCTATCTTATTATTTATTACGTCAATTTATTTTTGACGCACATTAATGGCTCAAATAACGTGAACTTAGCTATATTTAGTTATTCAAATTGTACAAAGACAAATAAATAAATAAATAAATAAATAAATAAAAATCAAAGAATATAAAATGAACTTTCGATTAAAATTATTGCTTAAATATCGTTTCATTATACTATATAATATAATTGAATATAGCGATACCGAGTCGTATTATTTGCGTTCATATTCAAAGAAAACAAACACTTTAATTACAATGAAAATTATAATTGAAACAATTTTACCGGAATTGATTAAATATTGGATATGGTCTTTATGATGTATGATCGACACTTTAACCAGTTAAATTACGACTTTATTCTATACAGTTTAAAACGAATGATATTTAGGTTTTTTTTTCTTCTTCGTATTATATACGTGTATAAATACATGAAACAGTTTCGATGATGTATATAGAATTAATTTGTTAAACGTGACGTAGTCTGACAATTAGTTTCATTAATTATTAACAATTAATACATATTCTACTCTCCTTGCCAATTCAAATTAATTACCGCGTGTTTTTTTGTTTTATTTATTTTTTGTTCTTAAATAACAATCTAAATCGATTCAAAAATTCCTCCGTGAAATTAAATCGAGTTCTTCAATTACCACTCATATTCATCTGTGTATAGTATAAAAAAAAATCAAAAATTCAAATTCAATTATTGTTAAAATTTAAAAGTTACCTAAAAATCTCAAACTTATTTTATCGTAATTATAATTGTCTCACTAATATATGCGTAAGTTTTCTTCTTTTTTCTCACTCATCTGATACATGACGACGTAACACGTGACGAAGTCAATTGTCAAGATACTTTAATAATCTAATTACATATACCAACTACAATTTGAATAAGAGAAATTCTTTGTGAATTTGTCATTATAACATTTTTCGCGAATGATTCAATCCAACTTCATGAGTCAGCTGTATATAGTAGATTATTATACTATATAGGTACTGCACATTATTACACGTTCAAATAATTCATTTATCTTAATATTTTCGCCCACATATATTATGTATATATATATAGCAATACAAGGTAGAGAAATTCTTATTTGAAATATTTTTTTATTTGTTATTTGACGAATGAAAAGGATTCGTGATTAATGTCTTAATAAGTGCGGCGAATACCGAGTCCAACATAAACCTATTATACATGTATCTAGTACGGGATTAAATCTGGCTATAACCAGTCGTATAATAAATAATTAACTATATTATACTTGTCAATATATAATCTATACATAATAGCCAGTAAATATCTTCGGTTATTTATTACCCGGCTATAAATTATTATTACATAAAAATACATCGATGTAAGATATGGAATCTATAATATAATATAATATAATATAATAGAATAGAATAGAATAGAATTGGGTTTTGTGAAGCTTATATATATATATATATACGTCGGTATAAGCTGCACCATTATTATAAGAAGCAGTTAAATTAAGTACTTTGCTACCAGTTAAGAGGAGCTTTTGTAACCGTTCAAGTCAATAAAGGTTCTCTCCTCTATATATTATAGTCTCGTAAATTATTGTACATACGTACATACATACGTACACGCACTCGTATTCGCGGTTTAACTCCGGCGATAACTTCACCTCGTCAATTAAGCCAATGTGTAATATATAGTTTTGAGAGTTATTAAGATCATATAGATTAACAACATTTCATTTCTTCCTTTTTCAAATTAAATTAATTTTTTTTTTTTTTTTTCTTATTAAACATTGTTATAATAATAATTATTAACAGTTTAAAAAAAATGACAAAATTGAAATTTTTTATTAATTTCCTAGATATTTATATGTAAAGAAAAAAAAAGATAGGTAGGATATGTATAAAAATAAAATTAAAATTAAAAACTAGGTGCGTCTGGTTTTGCATTAAATTCCATCGACTCGATATATACGTTCCCTACTTCTTAACTCTTCATTTCTCTTGTGACGTAAACATCGAAAAAAAACTTTCCCGTAGGCGAACTGAACGAGAACGAGTTTTTAGCTATTCGGGTCTTATACATTGATCCAAAGTTTCAAGGTTGAATGAATGAGAGTCTAGGATAGCTCGACGTGTTTCAATCTTTCGGGAAGAAAAAGTCATTCTCTACCATAATAGGGAGGGAAAGGGAAAGAAGGATGAGAAGTAGGATAAGAAGAGAAGAGAAGAGAACAGAAGAAAAGAGAAAAAAAAGGAAAACTAAAGGGCAAAGGGGAAAGACAGATAGATGGATATTAAGAGCTGAGATATATAGTATATATAGGTATGTACACATAGGTATATACTTATATATATATATATATATATATATATATATATATATATATATATATATATATATATATATATATATATATATCGAATGTTTTCATAGGGGAGAGATGCTGCTACTGCACGGTCACAAAGAGAAATATATACGTCAGATTGTTGTGCCCCAGTTTTTGGGGTAGGGTGAGGTTATTCTGACGTCACTTTAACTCTAACCAATACCAACTAGTCTGATACTATATAGAATCTAGTTCAGAGTCACAGACTCTCGGCGCCAGCCGAGAAACCCATTTATTTTATATCTGGATATTCATACTCATTTCATATTCGATTTTCACGACTATAAACGTAGGGGTATAAACCCTGTAGAACTCCGCTTATTCTTCTTCTTCTTCTTATTATTATTATTATTATTATTATTATTATTATTATTATTATTATTATGATCATTGTTTTCAAAGTGTCTTCGTAATTGAACACGCACCGATTTTCACTCCACAATCTTTGATCCGTTATAATAATATTCGGTAAACAATATTCTATCCTAAATAAATCGAAATTAAGTATTTAGGTCATGCGATAGAGGCTAGCTTCTTTTCCGAATAATTAGAGACCCAAAAAATTGAAATAGAAGCAACGGTTGGTCCGAAATTTTTCGCTAAAGTAGAAAAATCGTAATGATGATACATTACATACAAAATTCAATCCTTCTATGATCGTAATCGGGATTGAGATTGTGATGAATAAATTGAGAGTATATGTAGGTAACAACGCGGTACCCTATACGGAGACATAATTGCCCTGAAAAAGATTATTGGATAAGCTCTATAGATCCCACAACTAGACAGTATGATGTAAAAATGGTTATATGTATAAGTGAGTCGAAGTCAGGGAACACGAGGCGAGTTTAATATCACGTGACATTGTGTAATCAATATTTACAAACACAAGCTTAGCCTAGAAGATTGTGGCCGCCAATGCCCTCGCTTGTGTCTGATCGTAGCGTCGAGTCAACTCAACTCAACTCAACTCAACTCAACTCAACTCTCGTCGCGTAGCGTCGCGCGTTGCTCACGCGATCAGATCCTCAGAGCTAGGTAGGGTAGGCATACTATACATCGAACCGCGGCGTGAATCGTGTACGCGAAATACATATGCGAGACTTCAGCGAGGCAATTCTTGACGACGGCGAAAGCCAGTTGCTGTTGCTTTACTTGCTCGATTCTCTCCTTGCTGCGCACTTCTAAGAATGCGCTTGGGCTTCTCTCGCTCTCTCGCCCCTTTCAAATGGTATATCGCTGCTTTAACTCCGCCATTTTGTACTCCTAATTCATACCTATAATAATATATGTCAAAAAATAAATAAATAAATAAATAAAAAACTAAAAAAATTTTCTGGGTTAGTTTATCTTATAGTACCACAAGGTATGTACCACATTTACGACGAAATTGGAAATTGTGATGGTCTGAGGTTAGATGAAAAAACACCTTCATTCCCCATGTGCATAAAAATTTATTCGATTTATTAATTAAACTAGGAAATTATTTTGTTTATTTTTTTATTTTTCATAATCTTCCCTTAAAAATGTCCACTTAATTCTTATCTCTTTATAATATTAAAGCAGAATAAACAGTCATACGCATTTCTTCATTTCTTTTATTGTATATCGTGATTAGAGACGATTTAGTCAATGCGTAATGTGACTTTTGAACCTATTAATATTCGCGAATGGTCGTAGGCACAGTATACCAGTACATGAAGTTAGTGCCGAATGACGTCATATTGCTAACATATACCGTAGCACAGTACGTGAAAATATGCAAAAAAAGAATTGGAACTGTATTTTTATCATATTATATATATATATATAAACCTATATTCTTTTCTCAGTATACATTATATACACCTATCTGCACAAATATTATCGGTAAATTATTAAATAAATAAATAAAGTGTGTACATTTGTTGTTAGTTTCATTCATGTTTCATTTATATTTCATTCATTTCAATATTGTATGTATTGTATATTGATCAAGGCTCATTTAATTATCAAAATGAGCATTTATTATACTATATATGTTATACTTTAACTTAATTTTTAAGTTAAGTTAACTTAACGTGTTTGAAAGCCACTGGTGACTTGTCATCGTTGCACAACTCAAGGGCGTCTGGGTAATTTGCCCCGCGGGGGAAACCGCGCGGGCCTACCGCCTCCTATCGTAGGACCGGTCCACTGTCTGGAGTCACGGAGGGACTTGAGGGACCGAGGGACGTTGGTACATACAAGCGTGAATGAGTCGTGCACGTGCTTCGACTAAAGCGTGTCGCAAGCGTGTCTCGAGACTCGCTACATCAGAACTTTGGAATCGCGTGTGTCAATGATCTGATATATGTTAAAGTACGTACGGTCAGACTTAATGTAATCATAAAAATATACGTGATATGAAAATTGCATGAAGTTATCAAGTTCATTCGCAATTGATTTAACCTCCATTCGCAAATTTTATATCGACTTTTATCTACTCCAAATTTTTCTTTTCTTTTTTTTTTTTTTTAAATAAAAAAGAATTAATGGTGTGTTGTAACACTTTGAAGAAAGAATTTTTCGTAGAACGTTCATATTATACATATATGCATATACGTCGTCAAACCACATTGATATATATATATATATATATCGTCATAGGTGCAATAATTGGAATAATTAATTCCTTATAGTTTATATTACCAGGAAATAGATGATATATGTATTTCCATGTCTTCGTTTATAGGGGAATCACTTTTGTCTTTCTTCTTCTTTCTTTTTTTTCCATTTTCTTATATTTTTGCTATACTAAGAAACGGATTTTTATTTACGCATAAAATTTATGAATATATTTCAATTTCCTTTTATCTTCATTTATCTTCTTCAAATAAGATCATTAATAATAATTATTATATTCAATGAATTATATAAACAAAAACAAAAAATATGAAAACAAAAAAAGTAGAAAATTAGATTTTATTATTTACATTAAAATTAAAAGCCCTCAGGCATTTTGTAACTTAGATATATTCGCTGCGCGTGCCTTCAGGTGTCTGGGGTGGCGCTTGATGGCGCCGTGCACGCGCTACGACCGGTGTGGTCCGACGTGTTGTTACTAAAATTGATCCATATAGATATATATATATATATAAGCGGTGAGGTAGTTGGTGGTCGGAAGGTAAAACAATAAGACAAAAAAAAAAAAAAATAAAAGAAAAAAAGTAAAAAGGAACCAAAAAAGAAAGAAAAAAAAAAAGTATAAAGGAATATAAAAGGCTTGTCGTTCTTTGAGTATTAAATTTCACCTGCTATTTTAAAGACCCTGTTTAAAATTTACCGTCTATATATCTTTATGGGTTTATTTTATATGTATATGTATATATACCTATAACCTACTCCCTCCCTCCCTCCCTCCCTCCGCAGCTGCAGCAGAAGATATAATTTGATACTCATTTAAGAATTCTGTATGTATGTATACCATAATATAATATTATTTTAGTTAGTTCAAAGAATTACGTAATTAACCCTATATAAGGATCTAATTTCGGGAGGAGCATGCACGAGGGATCCAATTTTTGTTTTTCTATAACGAGAAATAGAAAGAACGTTATATATAGGTATATGTATAGTTGGTATTATATACATATAGATGTAAATGAGTGAGGAGAAAAAAAAAATGAGAATAATTAATAGAGGTCGAGAATTTTAGTCAAGGATTTTTAGAATATTTACGGTATAGGTATGAATAGGTATGTGTAGTTACGTATTATACTTGTACGTCTATTCAAGATATCCACTTCTGACTTACTAGGAATTCGTATTTTATTTCAACCCGTTAACCGCGTTCGTTCTTTGCCAGTACATAAAATTACCATTTATGCAGATAAGCGATTCCTTTTTTTTTCTATTTTCTTTTTCTTTTTCTTTTTTTTTTGCACACGAATGAACGGCTCAATCCTAACTTCGATTCAAATTATATTACTAATATTGTAGATAGGTATGTATGTCTATATTTAATCTTTTTTTTTTTTTTAATACTTTGGATTATAACGGGTCAAAAAATACCGCAGAAAACGAAACAAGACAAAAAGAAAAAACCAAAAAGTTTTGTTTTACATTTACATCACTTTTTTTTTTTGTCTCCTAAGTGTAATTTCTGACGATTGTTAAATTTTAAACTTGATTAAATTTAAACTTTCATTGAATACGTTATGGCTAATGTTTATTTTTATTTTTTTTTATTTTTCTTACCTAATCTCTTGCTCATACAAATATGTGATATTTCCGCGACTCAAAGATCAGCTCTGTAGACCGTATCCGTAAATTATGATAAACATTAAATCTGTACGCTCGAAAGACCTGCCTTATGTCGTAACATATACATATACATATATTTAATAGCGACTCGATGCCGCTAAACTAAAACCAGTTTCTAATCTAGTTTTTACCGGATATTTAAGCGACATTATCGACCCGTCGAATTGTTGTCTTATATATAATATATATATATATATGTATAATAATGTATATATATATATATATATATATATACTATATGCATGACGTATATTCTTTAAGAACTTTCGTCAGCTGCTGTAATAATTCAACTGTTGAGTGAACAGAACAGAACAGAAGCAAAACGAAGGGAAAGGGAAGGGAAGGAAAACGAAGCCCGTACGTGGCGATCGCGTTTCATTCTGAAAGTAAAAAAAAATATATATATATATATATATATATATATATACCAAGTATAATATATGTATAGATATTATAATTATAGACGTAGATAAATAATCGGCACTTTTTCGCCCGTGACAAAGTTCAAGAAACTATACATACAATATCTACTTACTTCCGAATCATACATTCGTTAACCACGTGGAACAACAACGTTTCTGTATATATATATATATATACCTATGTATACATTTTTTTATCTATCTTTATCAATTTCTATTATTTTTATGCATCAAATAAGTTTTTAAATTTTATTCATTACTCTATAATTATGACAAAATTCTAACATTTATTTACTGATTAACATTTATCTTCTTTCTATTCTTAAATCTGATTTTAAACATAATAAATTAATGTAACCTAAAATTTGCCAAAAAATTCGATTATTTTATTTTATTTAATTATTTATATTATTATTCTTATTTTTTCTTTATATTATTATTTTATATATTTTTTTTTTTGTTAAATTTATTCGGAGATCCTGTTTATTTACGTTAGTTTCAAAAAAAAATTTTTTTTTTTTTTTTCTTGTTTTACCTATTTTTTTCCCTATGCCCGAGGAATTGGGTCTAATTTTTTTTTTCCCCATTTTTTCTTCTTTCATCGGTATGTATAGTATATCTTTTCGATCTCGATACATTGCCGGACCTTGATTGCAATTTTAGAATCTAGTTCCTAGTCGGCTATATATAGTCAATAGAATAAGCAAAAAAAAAAGGCAAGACAAGAGAGAGAAAAAAAAAAAAAATATGTAAGAACTGAAGCTAATCGGCTCTGGCCTCAACACGGGAACCGTGTCTAACCTGGTTGGTCCGTCTTAACTGCGCAGTAAGTTTTACCGGGTAGACGACTGCGAACTCTTTGTAGTGTACATAGAGAAATATTCGTCTATGTATTGTATATACATGTAATACATACATATACGTATGATCGTATAATATACGTCGTATGGTATAACTATACGAAGCTAGGTGAACTACAAGTCAGGCACGTCGTTGCAGCAGGCCTAGCGCCGTTTCAATTTATCGTGTCTTTGCCCGTAGGTGAAATACGATTCGCTTTAGTGGCTGGTTATCTTGGTTTGTATTACGTGAACGTGTGCAGCCGTATTTTATAACGGGTCGAAATGAAAATGAACTAAATTATTTTTGAATTTTATTTTTTATTTAATTTTTTGGTCGGGGTTAGGGGGTTGGGTGGGTTAAATAAATTTAATTTAGAAAAAAAATTTGAAAACAACAAAAAATTAAAAAAAAAAAAAAAAAAAAAAAAACTATTAATAAAATTAATAATCGATAATAATTTATCAATATATCGCATTTATTAGATTTATATACCGGATCATCGTATTCATAAATTGCAAATATATGCAGGCTGCCTAGTATACGCATATATGAAAATCTTGTCTCTTGGTGAATTATGATAAAACATTTGATAATGAAAAAAAAAAAAACAAAAAAGGAATTTTCAAAAGTTTAATGAAATTTATATTCGCTGCAAGTGTTATAGGTATACTTTATATAGAATATAGAATATAGAATGGAGTTTCTGCATGGCAGATAAAAGGAGATATCCATCGCTAATGATAATCGGTATCGTATAATATAGTATAGATGCAATATATGTCCTTCGAAATTATTCGGTTAAATCGATAATAATCTGAACGATAATATTAATGTGTTAAATAGTATTTATAGATTTAGGATAAGTATACTCGACCGTCATTATTTTATCGTTACAATAATTAACAAACTTGGAAATAATTAACGTCTTTATATGATAGTGCACTTTATCAATATCATATATACGATGAATAATATCTCTTTCATTTCAAAATTTTTTCATTCATTTTTTTCTTTTTTAAGCGGAAGATAAATATTGATTCATCATATTTTATTTTTATTTCCGCATCTGTTTTTCAAAAGTTTGATGAATTCTCACGCGCAATTTTTCTCATTATTACAGTGGGGAAAAAAAAAAAAAAAAAAATTTAATCTATAATATAATCTCTTGATTGACCGTACAAAACTTTATTATATTCACACTGCATGCAGACAACGGTGGTCTCAGTGATTAAAAAAAAGTTTCCTGTTACATACTTGACGCGTTGTAAATATACCAAAGTCCAAGAAGGAATTTATATTACCCCTTCTTAAATTGCTATTTGAGTTCCCTTTTTTTTTTTTTTCTTCGTTTTTATCCTTGTTTGCTCATCTCTTTCTTAAATTTTTTTTCTTGTCATTTCAATATAATATCGAGACGGAGGTTAATTATCAAGGAAACTCTTATACTGCGGTTCAGACCTCCCATATGGTATAAATAAAAATCAATGTCATTTTTTTTCTCTCTCTTTCTCTCTCTCTCTCTCTCCCTCTCTCTTTCTCTTTCTGGAAATTGCAATATCAATAACAACACCGTGTGGATTACAGAATTCAATTTCGATCGATAATAACAAATGACTTGTGCTGCAGTTATCGTTGCTTATAAAAAAAAAATAAAGATGATGCATTCCGATGGTCATTGTCACGAAAAAGATTACGGAAAATCGTGATTTATTTTATCCCAAACGAATGAATCATACCTCGAATACTAAAATAATTATGATTTCTCAAAATGATTCAATTTACATTAAATAGAAAAAAAAAATTAACTTGATTATAGCCACACCCGATTCCTGTCGATCAAAAGTCAACTCCAGAGTATGAAAAATTATCGGATAACCCTATAGACTACAATCTGCATCGATTTTTTTTGTTTTCAATTTTTTCCCCCTTTTTTTTCTATATATAAAATTTTTTTTTATCTTTTTTCTTTTCCATATAGTTACACAAATATTTACAGGCACTCAGAACGGTACACCCACGCGCACATATGCTCATACTCACGTGAACGTTATGCATATATATATATTTATATATATACATACCTACGTGTTTAATTACACTACAATTTTGTATAGATATACATATATCTATTATATCTATATATATGAAGATACTATACAGTAGACAAAAAGTACTCAGATGATAATATACACATATAATGTAATTATCTATTTCGTCAGTGAGTCAGATATTAATGTTATAGGGTCAAATATAATCGAGAGAAACACGTGTATAATCATGGTATAAGTCGGTATATATAGTACAATCACGTGACATATACGATCATAGGATTATCAAATCTAATCCCAGGATTAGTGTAAATGAAATTAAATTATACAAGTTCTTAATTAAACATACACGTCTTATAAATTGAAAGAATAAAAAAAATTCAAATTAAACACATCCAATCCCCCCCCCCCCCCCTTTTTGTCGATTATAGTTTATGTCAAGCCTGGCTTTGACCTTCGATCATTGAATTTAGTCTAGAGTGACGTTTTGATACGCCTAGTTAGTGCGTGGGTAGATAGCATGTGTGTTTGTATGGTTTTAACTAGAGTATGGGTACGTATAGTAACAGTTCGCGCACTAACAGAGCGGATGGTGTGGGCGAATCAGGGAGAAAAGGGAGATTTGATTTAACGCGATTTAATTCGACAAAACTGGGCGCAGATTGCAGTTGCAGGCGAGGTTGGCATATATGTATAAGGGCTATTCATAGTTTCATGAATTATAGTTTATAGAGTGATAAGCAGAGAGGCAAATATTTGAATAACTAATTGCATTTTAAATTTGATAAAAAAAAAAAATTAAACAAGAACTAAAAAAATAAAAAAAAGGAAAGATAACAAATGAATAAAATTAATTATTTATTATCCTTTTTCTGCAAATTATTAGGATTATTTTTAGTTTTTATTTTGAATTCTTTCTTCCTTTTGTCTAGTTTTCATTTTCCTTTTTCATTTTTTTTTTTTCTTTTTTTGGTTACGTATAATTAGACCGTAAAGAGCGAGGAACTCGAGTTTCCTACTTCCATCGTTTCATTTATCCCTACGTACTATGAGAACCCAATTATCTAATCAAGCGGTAATTTATGCCTACTTTAATCGCACGGTAATTTATGTTTCATTCAGGTTACATCATACCTGAGATGTAAGCTTGCAGGTCTGTGACAAGGTCTTATGGCGCCTCATAGCTGTAACAGTTTTTCCAAAAATTATGATCACATATTTTTAGGAGTCTTTTCTCCCAGTGAAATTTTTATATAATTTATTCATTCCACGATTCTGATTAACATTTATCTGTAACGATCTCGCAAACTGCAAAGTGATAATAAAATATAAAATCTTGAAATGTCAGGAAATTTTTTGTATCTTTAAATGTCAAAGAAATGTCGTGGAAGTTTTATTCTTTTTTTTTTTCGAAATTGGAGAAGTGATAGAAGAAAACAAATTTTTAGTAACAAAGTAAACGCCTAAATTATTGATAAAATTTTTTATTATTCATGCAAATTTCTCTAATTTCATAAAATTTGATAGAGAAAACTTGGAAGACTATAAGTCACAGAATATGAAATTGTAATAATTCAAAATTTCTTTTGAAAATTTAAATTGAATCTTAATTTAGCAAGTCCTTAGTGTTTCGCTCATCTATTGCACAGACAGAGTAATTATTTATTTTATTTGTTGACAAAATGTTAATTTTCAGATCTCTATCTTGTATATAATATAAAAAAAAAATTGTCAAGTTTATTTAGCACCGTTTTCTTATCGGAGTAAATTTTTTTACGACATGTCAACGTTCTTTTTTCGTTTTTCTCTCTTTAAAATTTTTTTTTTTTTTTTTGTTTTTATTATTTTTACGCCGCAATCATCCGTGTCATTTAGGTTATCGTTCGTGGCACACGAGCCGGACGTAATCCTATATAGCATAGATTTTACGGGTAATCACATATATTATACCAGTTCCGTGTTATCAAATAATTCACTTGAATTCGGTTGATATATCTATTAATATAATGGAATCGTTAAACGCAAATGTTGTGCAATCATTAAATCCTAATTTTTGATACAAATTGACAGAAACTTCTTAAAATAACCCACCGAATTTTTCGTCGGTGTTTATTAACCTAAAGAAATTATTTATGGGCTGAAATAATTCTACTTATACACTTTCATCTTTTATCAGATTCCTGTTGATGAAAAGAAAAAAAAACAAAAAAATAGTAATTCTCTTTAATTAGGCGATTATTTAGGCTTTTATCAGACGAAAGAATAGAAGATGAATAATTCATTGTTGTTTAACACCCTAAAATCAAATTTTGATTATAAAATAACGAGCCCATATTCTTCACGAAAAACTGAGCCGAAATTACATCAGCGAAAAATTCGTAGGTATGATAGTTTTCAAATGGAAGCGAGTCGAAGATTGGCCAATCATGTTTCTCCGGTTCTAGCGTAGAGAATAACGGTCGCGCAGGCGCACTTTACACTCAGTGTTATACGGCAGCTGGGGTTTCCCCGATTCTTTATACCACCTGCGCGTTGATTGGTTTGCAACTTAAACTCGCTCCCGTTTGAAAGGTATTAGTCCGACGGGTTTTTCACCGGTATAATATCGTCTTAATTTTTCACAGAGAATAGAAATATACCCTTCTAAAAAATGTATGAGTAATTTTGAAAAAAAAAAAAAACAAAAAATAAAAAACAAAATTAAGAAAAGTAAAAGTATGTTTGTTCATAATTTGTATGGAAGATATTCTTATGTTGAATAGGAAAACTTTCAACGTTGATATCACCGCAGATTAACCCCTGTTATTACAGTTGCATAATTCCATTTGATCCGCGATATTTATTATCTGTATATCTTCGGTCATCTAACTCTACGTATACCAACACATAGACGTATAAACATATCTTGATCAGATAGCACTAAGTTATTGTCGACGTCACGATAGTGTAAGTAGAGGGGGAAAAAAAGAAGCGTCATATGAAATGGGGCTGGTAAAAGAGAGGGGGATAGAGACAGGTGGTGGGGCATCCCAAAGAAACAGAAAAAGAAGAGGCAAAAAAAAAAAAGAAAAAAAAAAAAAATGAATAAGAAGACGAAGAAAAAGAGGGGGGAGAAAAAAAAGGTATAGAATTTATGATTTTTGCCTGCCATTGGGTACAGGGGTGAGGTGGAGGAGGAGGGAAGGGGATTCAGAGCCGCATGTGCCGAGGCGGTAGCCCCGCGGCGCTTAGCGTCGGCGGCGTCCCCCGACGAAAAACCAAGAATGAGGGGTGGTGCGGGCAAATCCCCGCTTTCTCACCGTCGCGGCGCCTGGGGGTGGGGAAACGAATGCGAGAACCTCAGCTACGGCATCGCGACGCTCATAGCCTGTCGAGACACCGAAACCGCACCATCTAACTCCTGGGGGAACTGACCTCGACAGTGTGTTTACATTTACTTTTATTTATTTACAAATTTTCGATTTATACATACCTATACATATATGTCTATGTATAGTAAAAAGTACATGTACATAGAAAAATAATTAAAACAAAACAACAAAAAAAAAAATTTATATATATATATTATAAATTTACGATACGAAACCAAGTTTATATATTATATATATATTATATATATATATATTATATATACAGATATACATATATATCACATATATTTGGAATTAAAAGGCTCGGGGGAAGAAATCAACTGTATAGTACATATACATATACACTGTGACACAGTTTATCGCGGATTAAAGAATCTACTTTCATCTTATATTTTATTATAAATATATCAAAAAAAAAACAAAAAAAAAGTTCGATTATTCTCCACTAAGGATGTCGAATAAGATGCATGGGGCCCCTCCTGTGCACGGGGCTAATCTTATGGTGAGTGATTTTTACAATTTTATTTAACTTTTAAGTTATCTTATAGAATTTAATTAGTATTTAGTTTATTTAAAAAAAAAAGGTTTATTTATCTCAGGATTCTTTTTTTTTTTTTGTTTTAAACAAATTTCTCTCTCGCTCGCTCGCTCTCTGTCTCCCTATCTCTGTATCTATGTATCTCTGTATCGTACTTTCCGATTACCGTATCGCGTTACGTAACTTTGGAAAATTATTTTACATTTATACCGTAATTGGATAAAATTGACAACCGAATTTCACCGTAAATAAGAGACGATATAACATGTACGTATATAGGAAGAAGAAGAAAAAAAAGAAAAAGAAAGTTTATTTTTTTTTCATCCCGGAAATGGTCACTTTTTTTGTTTCATATACTAATGGGACAATTTTTACCGCGCGATGTCTTTTTTTTTTTTTGTTGTTGTTGAAATTAGTTTTTCGATTTCTCGTCTATTATTGCAATTGTCCACAAAATTTTCATCCGATAGTTTCATTAAATAAGGAAGTCAAAGCCTATAGTATATGTTCATTATAAATTACGCGTCTTTATTTTCCGCAAAGAACCGGAATTACTAAAACCGCAAGAGAATGAGATCTCGATAGTTATAATCAGGGGAAAAAAAAAGAAGTTAACCAAAGTTTGGTTGAAATGGCAGGAAGTATAACGTCCGGTAATAAATGTTATAAATAATAAAAAAAAAAAAATAAAATAAATAAATAAAAAATATAGAAAAAAATAATAATAAATAAAATTGTAATAAAAATCAACGCCTCGTGTAGTTACCGATTGCGGTTCGTAATATATATTACACATAACGTTGGCTTTATGCGGTTCACTTTTACATGAAAAATATCGTAATATTTTCAATGGTTATTCGTTTCAAAAAGAAAAATAAAAAAAAGTAGTATATTATGTGTAAATTCTCGAATTGATCGAGATGAAAAATCTGGTTCAGTTTTTTTTTGTTGGTTTTAGACTAAAAAATTCAAGAAAAAAAAAAAATTTGAAAGAAATAAAAAAATTAAATTTGTAACAGAACGAGCTGAGATATCTTATCAAGTTTAGTTTGTCCTAGAGTCAAGATAACCTGAGCACGTGTCCGTGGTCTCGTTTAGTTTGTATATGTAACATACATATATGTATACATATTATACACATACATGCATAATGTACACGTATATGTGGACAGGGATCTGAAAGTGTGCAAGTAAATGTAATATATATATATATTATATAAAATATTTTGATGAAAACCTTGAAACAAATTTACTACGCGATATATTAATCGTTTTAATTACACCTGTGATACAAGTGCAAACACCTCTGTACCTCTCTTCTCTTCATATATATAGATATAATATTCATTAAGTTACAATCTATACAATTATGTGTTATACTGCTACGTCATTTTTTATATAAATTACTCATACATGCTACCTATATGTATATACATATAGGTATATATTTTTATATCATAATGAGAAATACAAGTAGATATATATATGTATAGTATATATATATAATTTAACACGTAACTATGATATACCTATACATATACACTGTCGATGAAAAACTCAATTTGACGATAAGGTTATATAGAGGCGGAATTATACCGCGAAAAACCAATTGCAGTAAATGACTTCCAGTATTACGCACATTAATACTTATACATATATATATATATATACATATATACCATATATCTGCACTGTAATAGTACGCGATAATTTATTTGTAAAAGTGCAACCTGTGTGACGCACTTTTATAGGTATATCATGAGCATGTTATAAGCGTAATGTTATATATATATATATATATATATATATATATATATATATAGGTATAATATACATATATACATGTTTGTCCGGGAATGATGTTTCGCAGAAAATATACTTGATGATGTACGAGTGAATAATCAATATTTATCACCATAAATTCTTTGCTATATTATATATGACGTAGGTATAGTCTACGATATTTAATTGATTATTTATACACTTGATGCACGTATAGAAAAAAAAGATTGAAACTTTATGTAAAAAATGCAGTTTTTTTTTAAAAATTTTTTTTTTACTTTTCTTTTTTTCTATATTCATCCGAAATTAATTTTGTGAACTATTGAGAAATTAAGATATACATATATATATATAATAAATTTAATCTGTTTGAGATATTGAACAGCTGCACATGTCACAATAGTTGTTGGATTTATACTGTACGTAACCTGCATGGTGCCGTTTCACATCTCTCGGTTCTCTCGGTTCTCAGCGGGTCTGTCTATAGATACATGTAGGTATCTGTGTTAAAATATCGCTAAAAATAGTTGCAAAGATTTTATAAGAGTTGCACGAAAGTCGGGAGAAAGAAAGAAAGAAAATGATGAAAGAAAAAAAAAATAAAAAAATAAAACAAGTAAATAACAAATAAACAACCGAAAAAAAAAAGCGTCAATGATCGTTAAGTGGGTCACAGACCAAGTCTGCAACCTTTATTAACCATGTATCGTCGCGCGAAAGTAAGAACCTCTGATCGAGGCGGCCATTTTGTGCTGATTCTTGACAGAGACCCTCGACGACGCCATTTTAACAAAGTTTAGACATTCGCGAGCGAGCGAACGAACGAACGAAAGAACGAACGAACGAGCAAGCAGGCGTTATAATTCGATAATATTAGCATTGCGCTTTTAGGTGATAAAATTTTTTTTGAATAACAGTAGGTGAATAATAATTAAGAAGTTTGATCGTTAATTAATTAAAATTTATTTAAATCTGCATCGGTTAACAATTGAGATAAAAACAAAAAAAGAAAACGAAAACTTAAAATCATCTCAAAATAGAAAAATAAAAAGAAACCGTTAGATCAGATCCGATCCATCAGTCCGGGGGGGGGGGGGAGAGGGGATCTTCCATAAATTAGTTTGCATATATACATATTATGTATGTATATACGCGTATAAGATCGAGAACACCGGAACGGCCAAGGGGATATCAGAGAGCCGGCGTGTCGCGTCGCGTCGTGGCGTCCCGAAGCCCTTGAAGGGAATTGCGCGGAGGTCGTTGAGGAGTAGACCCGCTAGAGCTGTAACTCGTGACGTCATGGAAATTTCCGCACCTCTCTGTAGCCGTCGAAGCATTAAAGAACTCACGGGTGGAGAGTTTGTGGTGGGGGTAACGCCGGCCGGGGTATATGTAACGCCGGTACACACCGTTCCGACTTATTTTATATACATATATGTATATACATATATATATATATATATATATATATATACACGAACACCATATATACCTACACGCGTGAATACATTCATATTACCACCACAATGTCACTAGGTGAACCGAGTGTACACGGGCCTATTATAGAACACGCGTACGACCGAACGTTTTTTTAGATTCTTTATACCAACGCAGACCGCGTATACGGGTTGAACCACATGGGGAGATAGGAGGGCGGCTCAATGGCAGCCTAGAGAAGACCAGGAGCGGGGCAATAGGGGGGGTAGGGGAGAAAGAAAGACAGAGAGTTACAGACAGAGAGAGAAAGAAATGGGGAAAACGGGGATTGCCGACAGTAGAAGGGGAAGAACTGAGAAAGAAAGAGCTAGTTCTGTCTCGGAGGGGGATTTGTAAATACAGAATTAGTTTGCAGACAGTAGGAATGCACTTGGACTAGCGGATATCAGGTTACCGGGGAATAGGACGTTGCGGGGGAAAACTGACAATTTTATTAAAAAAAAAAAAAGTCTTTTTTTCCTCCCCCTTTCATATCGATGGCATAGAAATCCATAAATTTCAGATCTAATTGTCACAATTCTTTCTCTGCAGAATTTTCGATATACATATTTATGAAAAACCGTTATTTTAACATTATGGTAAGAGCGAGCACGTAGATAGAGCGAAATTGGGTAACTAATTATGTGTAAAGAAAAACATTGGTAACAGCTGAGCCGTAAGGGATAATCGAAAAAGAGATAAATAGAGAAAAAGAAAAGAAAAGAAAAGAAAAAGAAGTGTCCTTCATTAGGGAGAAAACCTGCTGCCATTACAAACTGCATTCCGAACCAGTTACTGAATGGGCTTTAGTTATCTCCGAGGGTGGTTTTATGGGAAGAATGAAAAAGCGTTAGAAGGAATACGGGATGATGAATTAACCCAGAATTTAACCTCATTGTTATATATGTATACGCGGTCCCTTCTTCTTACCATTTGCAACAAAGGTTGTTGGATTAGAGACGTGGTCTATACGCGTTTATAATAGTGTGAAACTTTTTTTTTTTCTTTTTCTTACAATCAGGTCGTCTATAAAAGAAGAAGAAAAATGGGAAGAAAAAACTTGTATGTTTAATCACCAATGTAAACATATATCCATTTTAAATTTAAAAATTGCAGTATAATAATAATTTGCACATTGTTGTTTACGTGCAATAAATATTTAAAACAAGTTTAGATACTGCATTTACGGGTTAACGAACTTTCTATATATTCTTTAACGGTTTTTACTTTAAGTCATGGTCTGATTCGACGATATATAGTAATATAACAAAATGCGGAATAGCGTAAAACTTTTGATGCTCGGGGATTTATCTTCTTTTATTTATTAATTTGTTTGCTATTTTTTTTTTACAATCAAGAGAAGAGAGAATCAAAAAGAAAAAAAATAATATTTTAATACTAATCACGAAGATTAGATTACTTATTATAACCCTAATTTCGAATATATACGATTTTGAATTTCCCTCTTTACGCTTATCTTATGTATACATTACTTACTTAAATTATTTAACTTCGATCAGAATAAGTAATAGTTTACAGTTTCACCGCTCGATGGCAGTAGCGATCAGTAATTTTCATGTCGAAGTTTAGTTCAGTCAAGTTAAGTTAAGTTAGTCTTATAACCACGAGCAAGAGCACGAGGTTTATTCGGCTTACATGCAGCCCACCCACGTATAAATTTTTTATACAGCTGTCTTTTTACCGGGACCTATATATAATACATATGTATAAATATATATGTATATATTACATATCGTGGGCACATAAAATGATCATACTTGCTAATGTTTACACCATGGCTCACGCCGCGAGGCCAATCATATTATTATACATGTATATGTATATATATATATATATACGCGGTATATTGCATACGTTAAATTTACGTATATATATATATATATATGTACTACTTACACTTATCTTACCTATATCATACGTAGATATTATTATACTCAAGAATCATGCTATACTACAGTAAATTCTACGCATTTGTACCGATGCGATAATTAACCGCTTCCTATCCACAAAACGTCACACGTATTTCCGCCCTTAGACAAACGTTTTTCATCATCAATATCATCATTTTTTATTATTTATTTTATTTTTATTTTTAATTTATTAGAATATTTGAAGTTGTTTAACTTTGTTCAAGATACTTTTTCTTTCTTTTCTATCTTACTATCTTTTTTATATTCTCACATTTTCTATAATACCCTAACAATTTTTTTTTATAAATATATAAATATTTATTCATTCGTGTACGATTTTTATCTGAAACTAAAGTATATGTACAATAGCCAGGTATATATAAACTGTACATATATATTGTACACCTACATATTTAGGTTTCGATTTAATAAACCATTGACTCACCCGCATCCGTTCTTATATTATACCTTTGTCTAGACAAGATATCGATTTTATATTCAGGAAGTAGGAAAGAGAATTATGTGTATAATTTACCGTGTCTACTGCAGGTAGGCAAGCAAGTAACTGCACCCGTGCAGTACAGTACAAAACAAAGTGTGTTCAAACTAGGGGAGAAATTTTCCCTTCGATTTATTTATCACTACATGAAGTTCATGAATTAGCTTATATTTAATAAGCTTGTTATACATATATCCGGATGTTGGACATTGGATTTAGTTCTCGATATCGAAAAAAAATTTACTTTTTTTTTTTTTCAAATATTTTAGATAGAAATAATGAAAATTATAAAATTAGACTTAAAGTTGGGTAATTATTTATCATCGATGTATTCAAACGTTTGCCAAATTCTTTGATATGTACATATACATATATATGCTTATATAATGTATATAGATATATTGTTTTATAAATTTTGCGCTTTTAAACTCGTGATGATCACAAGTTAAGGATATATACCTAACTACGTCGGATATGTTTGCCCTCGTTTCGGAGACATTACGAACTCTAGGAATAGATAGGCGAGCGTCGACTCAACGCAAAGTAAAGTAAAGTAAAGTAAAGTAAAGTAAAGTAAAGTAAAGTAAAGTAAAGCAGCACGTCGCGACGTGCCCAACGAAGTGCAAAAGCTGCTTATATACCTACTAATTGCAAGTGATTTGTTTACCTCGTTCAGAATATTAAGTATAAGGCATAAGGCGCTGCAGTATCTATCAGTCTAGCTTCTCTAAAGCTACGATATTTCTCTTATATTATATATCTTCTCAAATATACAAATATAGGATTTCACGATAATCATAAAGCTCTACATATACATTCAACCAAACGAGAAAATAATAATAATAATAATAATAATAATAATAATAGGATACAGAAAATTTGCGTTTGAGGGATTTTGAAAGCGATCTGTTATAATTTAAGGCAGATTTTTCTATTCACGTTTCTGTATCCTTTTCACGTATCTTGAGACGTATCTACCCGCTTCTGCATTATTGTCAAGAGTGACAATAAACAATATTGTAATATACTGCAGTCTTTAGAAATACGAATATTAGACTAATTGCATAGCTATTAACAAAAAGTGTTAAATGCAAACCTCGTTGTTATATTCTCTTTCATGTTTTATTATTTTTTCTTATTTTTATTTTTTCTTCTAAACATAGAAAGACACATATCCATGTGACTTTTGTTTTTGTTATTTTTAACGTAAATATACTTGTGACGTTACCGTACGTGGGTTAAACGTATACACATATGTCATAAGTATATAATATATGGATGTATGTACACATTATCTGCGTTAAAATTAATATTAGCGATTTTACCACGCTTAATTTTACATACGTACGTAGGTAGGTAGATTGGTACTATATATGTACACGCCTGCAGTATAACTAACGTGCAATCTGTTACCTACTTGTGTCAATTTCTATAGTCAAGTGCGGTTCAAGTTCGCTTATATAGTCTAGGACTTGATTGGCGTATAGAAATGACCGAGAATATTATAACGGACGTGACGTAACAACGTTCAGATTTGTTAATGCGCTTGTTATCAACTTTGCCTATTATTATATACATACGTATGTACATACATACATATACGTATGTGTAACAGAATAACAGATTTAAATAGGTATCCTACTGCGCAGATAAATGTATGAACCATTTTAAAGTATGTAACCGCAAAAATATCTAAATTGAATATTAATAATAATTCTAAATAAAAAAAAAATAAAATAAAGTATTGCAATAAATTGATAACAACGAAGTATAGTAAGGGGTCTTAATATTCTTTTTTTTTTTCTTTCATCTCTATCCGTTGTAAGAGAAAAATTGTGAAAATTGAAAATAAAAAAAGAAATTTTTTTTTTTTTTTTTTTTTTTTCACAACAAATTTCTCCAGGTTGAGACGCTTTTTTATCCTTATATTCAATACAGCCTCCAAAATTTTTGGCCCTCTGCCAAAGCTGCGTCGAAGGTCGGTCGTCGTCATGACTACGACGACGTCTATAGCGTCCCGGTCGTTGACGTAGATGAAAATCAAGTGCGACGTTTTGACGTATAATATGTACAATTTAAGTAACGCGTGTTTTTATTCCTTACGCGCATATCGATTATTAGATTAATCGTAATGCGAGTTATTCCTAAAAAACGAAAAATCGAAAAAAAAAAAAATAAATAAATAAAAAAGAAACAGAGATCAGTTTGCGGATAAATTTCGTTCTCGAATGAAGAAAAAATTTCTAACGGGTGCTTACTATTTATTCAAATGATACATTTTTTTTTTTTTTTTTTTGATTTTTTTTGCCTTTTGTTTTGAATGAATAAAAATAAAAAAAAAAATAAAAAAATTTGAATACGAAAATAGCGAGCGGATGAATAAAATCGTTTCGATCTATTAGGAACCATGATTGCAGCGGTGGCGCATATCCCGCACAAATTATTGGCATCCGTTTCCGGTTGAACTGAACTGAGGGGGTCACTCCCTAATATTCAGTGAGTAGTTGTTAGTATAGATCATCTAAATATAACCGACGCAAATAATTTTGATCAGAGATTGCATATTATATCCATATAGATATATATTAGAGAGTACTTGTGCAGCGTATGACGAACCAACGTTGGCACAAGGTCGGGATTAATAAATGTATGTACATACTATATAAGCAACAAAAGCGCCAGGCCAACTACCCCTTTTCGTTTTTCTATCATATTAATGTAGGGTATATATATACCTATAATAAAATCTCAGCTGTTACTAAATTTATTTCGAAATTGATGATGAATTGAACATCTATATGTATAACGAAAGACAACCATTAAACCACCGCGTGATTATCAGCTACTTACCATCCTTATTAAAACTGATTCTATTCTTTTATAATCATCAATCAGAAATTTATTATGACTAATCTCTATGTTATATCAATAATTAAATTACATTTTTAAATTGCGATCTAAAGTATAGGTATTTATATATATAGTTTGAATATTTTTCATACTATCGTTATTACGGTCGTCTATACATATAGCAAAGATATTTCTTATACTCATTATATAGCCAAATGTCAATCATTTGAAATCGCATATCTTCACTCTAAGTGGTTTTGCAATATTTTTTTTCTATTTCTTTTTTGTGTTCTTGTTTATTTTTTTATTAACCGCGTTAAATTTTACACGATATATATAATCGTTCGGAATCCCCGGCGATAATTTTTAATATAAATATATATATATATATATATATATATATATATATATATATATATATATATATATATATATATATATATGAAAATATTCTGTATTAGAGATAACACGAATTTGGGATTTTGTTTATTTTTTTTTGAAGTGAATATATATTACCTACCTTACCTTAAGTCTTGAGTCTTGAGTCTTAGGTCTAAGACTCAAGACTTGAACATAAGTATTCACTTCAGTCGTGTTCAGCCACCCACACACAATTTTTTTTATTACAATTAATTATTAACGGTTCAATAATTTGATATGAATAAATTAGTGGACAAGCTCGTGTTGCTGTAGATAATAGGGGAACAAAAGGCAATAAATGGGTAAAGAATGACAAAAAAAAGAAAATAAAAAAATATATATATATATATATATATATAACTTGAAGAAAAAAAAAAAAAAAGAAATAGTCAAATTTTTTTTTTTTTTTGGCATCAGCTTCTGCGGGGACTGTTGAGCTTTGAAAAGCGCGAAGCGCCAGTGGGTATTAAAAATAAATACTTGGCTGACGCATTACGCGAAGATATTTTTGCTCGAAATAAAATACAAATATAGATCAACGTGGGCCAAGAAGTAGAAGTCGAAGTGGAAGTAGAAGTAGAAGTAGAAGTAGAAGAATAAATAGAAGTAAAAGAAGAAGACCTTTATGCGTGCAATAATACGTGCAGTTATATTTCGTGTATACATATATAAAATACATATAGATACATATTTTAGTTTACGTTTTACGATAGGGATAATATACACTTACAACTTATACCTATATAATGTCTGTCCGATGTGAGGCCAACGATCAAAGGCCGGGACGATTCGCGAACGAATTCAGAATTGTATAACTCGCGGATTTTAATTTTCAAATAAACAAGACAATTATATTTAGAACAACGTGCCTTAGCCAACCTGCAGCTAGTAGTTTACGGCTTGAAGAAATTAGGGTAGATTTCGACAAATTTGACATTATGTAGTTTAGAAAATTACATAAAACTACGGTGAAAAAAAATGCAAAAAACATAAAAATAAAAATAAAAAAGATTTTTTTTTTTTTGGGTTTGAGCCGAATCTGTTGAGAAGCTCTGGACGTTAGCCACGAGAATTGAATAGTATCGCGTTTAGTCAGGGAAAAAAAACTTCGCTGACAGACAGTTATTTTCTTTCTATTTTTTTTCTATTTCTTTCTATGTTTTTTTTTTTTTAATAGATTGAACATACACGTTCAAAAATTTTTGTCCTAACATTTCGATCTTATGAATCAACTTGCGGATGTATAAGAAGTAACGAAGCTCTAATTAATTATATAGTTTTATAATCGAAGGACACATTATAATTCAAACATTTAAAATATATAAATGTATGTAGATATATACATATAATAGAAAACGTTTGACTCTTTTAAAATCAAAGTTAAAAATAAATCGCGAGCTGTAAACGTTTCCTTATTTTCATGACGGTTCGTTATAATCCGAGTGTGTTTTTTATTTTTTTTTTTTTTTTATTACTGATTTGATAATATATTATGTTCTAGAGTTATATGTATTTATGTACCTTAGACTCGTTGAAGGAATAATACAATCTTTAAAAAAAAAAAAAAAAAAAAAAAATTACGAACCAAAAAAAAAAAAAGAAAAAAAAAACCGTAATTTTTCAGCAAATTTACTATCTGGTTAAGTAATATATGCCTCGGTGTTTCTTTTAGCTGCCAAATGTTGCCGCGGATTATTATGCTTCAAAGGTCGAAAGGTGTTATAAAAATAGATTATGTATGGTAAATGGTTAATCGCTGCAGGTTATACCTGTAACTTCGTCACAAAAAAAAAAAAAAAATGACAAAGGGAGACAAAATTTGTGAACAGAAATGGAATTTTTTTTTTTTATAAAATTCCAAAAAGCTTGATATTGTTTTTTTCTACATGCGAAATTAAAAAAGAAAGTAAAAAAAAAAACTAAAACTAAAACTGTTGAGATTTTTCGTTTCGTAATCGATTTATATTTTTATTTTTATCCAAATATGTCATTTTAATTGTCGTAAAGTATAATAATTGATTTGAATTTTTTACTTATAGCTGTTAAATAAAATTTCTTATAATAAGCTTGAGTTTAACTAAAGGTGATATTGATTTTGGACAACATCTGTTACGATGCACAACATTTATTCTAAAACTTAGAGGTTTGGTCGATCGACAGCTGCCGCTACTTATATAAGTAATCATATACATATATATATATATAATATTATATCTATAACTAAGTTATTACTTATCGATATATATATATATGTTATAGGTATATCTTTATCCTATACCTACATCGTGAGCAAACTACGCAAAATATTACGTAAATAAAAAATTTTAGTAACGTTTCATTTTTTCTTCTGTTTTCTTTTTTTCAATTTTTTTTTTTCTCTTCGCAATGTACCACATTTTTTTTCCTCCCACTAACAGAACAGTAATTAGGAATATTGTATATCTATATACACGGTATTATTTCAACGTCTGATAAGAAACGATGAACATGTACCTGTATACTTAATTCATAATTTTTTTACTTCAATTTTAAAAATTTTTTATTTAAATGTGAGTAATTGTCGTTGGAAAATTTCTATACGCGTTATAGTGTAATATATTATATTTATCTTTTATTTACTCTGTTCTACCTATATGCCATGATATATTATATTGGTTAAATATATGTTCTAAAGATACATGTGCAAATTGGTAAAATCGACATTTGTGTTCTTTCTTTGTAGCCGACGAATTTATACAGTTGAGTGTGAATATAAACGCGCGGTGTAGACAGGCAGGAAATAAATTTTTCAATTCAATCCGATCGATCACAAAAATTTTATTTTTTTTTACTAATTTTTACGGTCAAAAATTAACCGAGAAATAAAATTCTTTACCCCTGTACATGTATGAGTGAATGTATTTTGTTCAATAATACCAAAAAATAAAAATAAAAAATTGTGGAAAAAGACAAAGAAATTGTTTTTTTTTTTTTTTTTTTTTTTTTTTTTTTTTAAATTAGACAAAATTCGTGCAATTAGTCTACTTTATTTCTTAGGGAGTCCATTCATGATTCTGGAATTCCGCGGATTAATTGAAAATAAAAGTAACTGGAATTTTGATCATCAAAATCTAGGAACGTTTATTATGCGCTTACGACTAAAATTAAGATTAATTTTTCAAGGTCGCGTAAATTGTGAGTCGTTTCCGTTTAATATCGTCACGTCTAAGAACGTAGTTACATACATATATTCTATTGCGTTATCTCGCTATCTTTTACTGCATTACTGGCAAAACCTATACTCCACAATTAGCGCAATTTAAATTTACTCTAAACCTTCCTCACTGTCATGATTTGCCTGACAGACATATCCACTGTTTACGCAGGGATGTTAAATACACAGTAACGTCACCGTCTAATATTCTCCCACCAGAATATCTTATTATAACAAACACCTTCTGTATTATCAGCAGCGTAGACAATGGAGGTTTTGAAATTTGGAAAAAAAAAATTAAATAAATAAATGAAAAAAAGTTGTAACAATGAGGAAAAATAATTTTTTTTTTTTTTTTTAGTCGAAGAAAAAATTTCGTTGAAGCAAAATTGAAGAGAAAAAAGTAAATTTGCCGTGAGAAAAAAAAAAAATTAATAAAAAAAAAGATGAAAAAAATATATGAAAAAAAAAAACTGTTTGAAAAGTGTTTTTTTTTTTTTTTTTTCACTTTTGAAAATTTATTAAACTGTGAGAATTTTTATAAAATCTTGAAGCACAGGGCCCCGCTGAGTCTTTCGAACGTACCGCTTATCATATACGCTAAAATGTTGAGCTAATATATACGAGCTAAAGTAGCTCATAACGTCTTGTATGATTGTAACGTGTTATAGAGTTCGAATAACTTAACCAAATCTAATAAAATTGAAGTAATCTTCTTGACTGTCGAAAGAAGAAGTATACATATAGAACTAGAAGTAGAAGAAGATGGGACTGTGTTGTTCGCGTCTCGGTGACGTTGTCCGGTGTTTCTTCTTCTTCTTCACGTGACGTATAGCGAGAGTATCATTTGCTCTTCCTATATTCGCGGTCTGGTATATAAGGAGGTGTCCTCAAAATATTCAAACAGTTTGGCACCGTCCCGCGGTTTTGTTCACCTCGTCCGCGTGGTTCTTATATACAGAATAACAATTTTCATGTTAAATAAAAATAACAATAATCAATCAAATTGTATTATTTATCGAAATAATAATAATAATATTCATTGTAAAAGTATAAAATTGTACGGGGGAAATATTTTATATTTCTTCAAATTTTTATAACAATTATAAACTAAAATAAAAAAGAAAAAAAAAAAAAAAAAAAAAAAAACAGTATGAAATAATGTTCTAGCAATGAAAAGACCGCGGGAAGTTTTCAGCAGTTTTTATTCTTCATACTCGATCGATAATCGAATATTTAAAATATAGTTATCGAAGTGCATGTTTCTATTTAAAACTATTATACAGTGAAATTTGGATTTTTATTTTTGATTTTTTTAAGTGATAATAATAATATAATGGTGCTACTGCAACCGGTGATAATGATAAGTGAAGATATGCTGACGAGAACTTTACTCATTGACAATTAACGTTTAGATATATATATATATATAATAAAAATATATATATAATATAATCGATGCGATTGCAATATTGCATATAGTGAAAATTTAATTTATAGCATAATTTTAAAACAAATAAAAGTTAGAAAAAAAAAAAAAAAAACGGGGATAATTTAAAAGAAATTTAATTTATTTTATACTGAATTAAATATATATAAATCTATTGAATAATAATCGCAGATCACAATGGGAAACGGTGGAAGTGCGTTGGACGTGGAGATGAGTTCGTTGTCTACATCAACCAACGATCGTCCACAAATCAGGGTTAATATATTTATTTATAAAAAAAAAAAAAAAATATAATAATAATAATAATAATAAAAAAAAAAAAACTGTAGTCGAAAAAAGCTCTTGATTTTTCTTTTTCGAATAGATATCATGTACATATTGAAACAAAAAAAATTTTTTTTCATCGATTTATGCAAAAGTAAAACTGGGCTTCTTACTTCCTCTTTTTCCTTATTTCATCATATTTTTTAATTATTATTCATTTACTTATATTTATTCTTATTTCATTAATTATTTTCGAGACATTATAATATAGATTGAAAGTTGGGGTTTCGTATTTCTATGTATTGCTCAACTGCTGCTTTCCGGAAGCCTCTAACCGCCCACCACATGGCTTGTGGCTGATCGTTGAAACGCTTGCGCTGGCACTAGACTAGACACGTTCGTGATACTTGGCAAGACCCATCCTACGAATCACAGTAGCAAATAGTTACACAACATTGCTTCGCGATGTTATAAATATATTGTTTTGTAGACATGTTACGAACGGGTGGGGAGGGGGGGGGGGGATACGAGACGGGAGGGTGGCAGTAAGACGTAAAGAGGGAAGAGGTGGTATATACACCTTTTATAAACAAAATATCTAATAGATATATCTAAACAATTTGTTTGAAAATATCTATACGATATATCATCATAGTTGTCGTGGTCGTAACCATTGCGAGGTTTTAGTGCCAAAAAATTCTGCCTTTATTACTGCACACAGAAAGATGCCTCGTAAATATTTTACAATATCTACGTGATTTCGTATGTCTGCTATTTTTTTTTTCCGTTTGCTGTAATTAACAAAAGTCTTGATCATTGATTGAGCGCAAATTTATACGTATCCTTTTTTTTTTTCTTCTTTTTACATTTTCGTTTTTACTCATCTTTTTATTTGAGAATTGACATTGTGATATTGTTGATTATTTTTTTTTTTTATTTTTCGCTTTTACACTATAATATGTATATGTATGTACGTCATATATATGTGTATATTAATTTATTATATATATATATATACGATCAGCTTTATTATAATTTTTATTATTTTTTATTTTATTTTATTTTTTTTTTTCAAACAAATTATACTTAAATTTGTAAATATTTTATTTTCTTTATTTTTCAGAGAACTCCCATGCGCCCAATGATCGCTGAATACGACCCGAAGAAGCATGGGGTGAAAACAGAACTCTCTGACATGATGCTTACCAAGTAAGTGTTTTCCTCCTTCATAGATATAGGCATCGATTCAAGAACAAAAAAAGAAACAAGAAACAAGAACAAAACAAAAAAAAAAAAGAAAAATAAATAAAATATTTCGATAATCATTCTTGAGTGATTATTGAGAATCGAATAATTTATTCGATATTCAAACCATTCACTCTTCTGCTACTATTATTATTATTATTACTACTACTACTGCTACTACTACTATTACTACTACTACTTACTACTATTTACTACTACGTACAACCGTATCATCATCATATATGAGCTTTATTGCGATATATATATGTATAGCCGAGAAATACGTAATATTAATGATCATATGATATCGCAGTAAAATGTTAGTGACCCCCCAGAGGATCATATATTGTGCATTTACTATTTTTTTTTTTTTTTTTTTTTTTTTTTCTCATGAACATAATATACATAAATTATATCAATATTATTTTGTTGTTGTTGTTGATCAATATCTTTTTATCATTCATTATTATTATAATCTTTACATAATCGCATACTGTCTGATTGCCCATGGCGTTGGATTCAATGAATTGATTTTAAATGGTATATCGGTTTATCACGATTCTCGTACCTATACTACACATATATTACCTATACAATTACTACTGAAATTTTTTATTTTTATTTTTTTGGTTTTTTAATTGAAAAAAAAATCTTTTTTTCTTATTGAGATTGAGATGCATGATCGTATTTACGGTTTGGAAATCGTGAAACCGTTTACCTCTGATCCGGGCGCATTTATATTTTTATATATATATATATGTGTGTGTGTGTGTATTATACCTAAACACATATACATATGGATATACATATATATATATATACACTTTATTTGTACCAAAATTATGGGCTATTTCGACAAAAATCATTACGATTGTTTATTTTCTAATAACGATAGTATATATAACGATAAAATCACATCGCAAAATCATCGGCCATTATTATTTTTCAACAACTTTATATATTATGTGTCGAAAAAAAAAAAAATTGAAATAAAAAACCGTTTCATCACCAAAATCAGAGCATGATTACAATATGCAATTGCAAATTTGTCGTACCTATAACATGGGTATTATTATACACGTGATGATTATTTTTGTTGAAAAAAAAAAAAATTTTTTTTTTTTTGTCGTGTTATTGATTTGGTATTGCAAGCAATAATAAACCATTCTCGCAATCACCTCATTATAAGGCTGACTTTGATTGGCTTTAGACCCATAATAATTACCATAAATATACGCATATTATTATATTCTGCATTTGTATTACACCTATATTACATACATAGGTAGTGTTATGATATACATAGAGCTTTGGCAATTATGTCTTGATTTTTTTATTTTTAATCGTTTGTCTTTCGTACGTTTTATAATTAATTATTTAATCAATTAATTAATCGATATATTATACATACATATATAATAATTGTATTGTCATATATATCCCTCGCATAAGTTTAGCTTATTGTCAATCCTTTAACAAGACATCTGACTCACAAGACTAACAACTATTATATTTCTCGTTATTATATTTATTTATTTATTTTTATTTATTTTTTTTTTAACTGAAAAGCAAAATCGGCGAAAAACGAGCAAAAACAGAGAAAAACAATGATTCAAAGAAAACTGAGAACAGGTTCAATATGAATTTTCACGCGGGTAGGGTCGATAAATTGCGAGCGAACACGTGTGTGGAGATTCTGCAACCTTTGCAGCATAGGGTTTTTTTTTTTTTTTTGTTATTTTTTTCAAAGGAATTTAACAAATTCGGTATATCTAGTTTAATGATAAAAATACTCCCCATTCAATTTGTTAAACATCTTTTTATTTATTATTTTTTTACTTTTATCTTCTTTCCTAATTCTACGGAGGTGAAGATGCGACCGGAACAGTTTCATTCGTTGAAACACACACCGTAAAGATCACGCAGTATGCAATCGAAATTTTTGTTCATAATCGATAAAAACAAATGAAAATAAAAAATAAAAAATAAAAAATAAAATCTGTCTTTACTGTATAATATGTGCATTTATATGATTCCAGACATGCGAATAGAGTCCGGTATAGATTCGGGCTCTATGAAGTGCTCTGAGTATTAACCGAAGGCGCAAGTGCCGCAATATCACTCTTTTGAAAAAAAAAAAAAACATATCCGAACCAAAAAAAAACAAATCCAAAAACAAAAAAAAAAAAAGTAAGCGGAAATTTACCGTAAAAAAAAAAAAAATTAATTTAAATCAGAGATATTATATGAGCCGAATGAATTGTTTAATATTTTCAATGTGTAACCCTTTTTGTCAAGCGCAATGTTTTGTAAACGGCTTGTTAGTCGTCGTACTGCGTCGTGGCGCTGGGCGTCGGTGATGCAGTGCGGTGGTTGCAGCTGCCTCTAGGCGTCACAGATTCACGCGTGAACGCGTGACGTGTCACGTGTCACGTGACACAAGACTCTTTCAGAGCTTTCTTGAAAGAAAGCTCCACACCTAAGGAGAGAAACTACCGCACCAACGGGTACCTACACAACCTACCTTTACGATCTATAACTTTATTAAATAAAATACAATAAATTACGTTTTGAAAATTGAAAATGAAAAAAAATGAGAACGAAAAAAAAAAAAAACTGCACTACAATAAAACAACGACAATATATTATATTGTATTTCACATTGATGGTTTAAATTTCTTATATATATATATATTTTTTTTTTCTCAAAATAAAAAAAAAAAAAAAACAATGTGTCAGCTGCGTACGGTGGCAAATTATTAATACCAATCGCGTTCCGCGTTTCTAAATTCTAAATTTTTTACCGATCGCTCATGTCATCGATTTCTATTCGGATATATCAGTAAATCAATAAATTTGTTAAAAAAAATGTATGTTCATTTTTATTTATCAATCGTTTTTCATATTATTATTATTATTATTATTTTTATTTTTAATTTGAAGAAGATTTTTAGCTTGCCACCGGTGCCGATTTGCAACAAGTCTGTACATACCACTTATGCAAGTTATTTTATTTAATGGACAGATTATGTATAGTATAATAGATAGAAAAAAAAAAAAGTAAATCGGTGTGCAGAAAAATGGATTTTAAATAGTGTTGGATAACTTTGAGTTGAAAATTTTTTTGATTATGTTATTTGTCTTTAGTTATTTGTTTCGTAATTAAATTTGCCTCGTGGTTAATCGTTGAAATAAAATATAAGAAAACCGTATCGGTATTATAATAATAAAGGAGCGATCGGAGCGTAAAATTATTAGATACCGTAACTATAGGTATAAAACGGAGCAATCGCGTTTTGGACACACACTCGTATTAGTACCTATGTAATTAATTTTTTTTTTTTTTTTTTCTTTTTTTTTACGCGCTGTCAGTATAACAGTTTGATAATTTGTAGAATAATTATTATTGCGAAGATTATACGCGCTTTCGTAATAAACGGTGTAATATTTTAATGATAAATATAATTTGCACGAGTGGAGTGTCTCTCTTGATGCAAATTGAACGCCGTGAACACTCTTCGTCGAGTCAGTAATAAAAAAATTGAAAAAAAAAAAAAAAAAGAAAAACAGAAAACTTAAAATACACTCACACACACATACAGATACAACATACATACACAATGGGCATCGGTGAACACGCACGAATGTTGGGGATTTCATGATACATATTGGGACATTCCATACCACTTCGATCTGGGTCTGACCCTTGACGTCTCGGATTGAGCCCGCGATTTTTTATATGATTGCTCTCACTTTGAAAAGTAATCAGTTTTTTTTTTTTTTAGATTTTTTTCGACTTGATTTGAATATCCTACAATTTTTCAAAACGATTATATTGATCGATATACATTTTAAAAATCTGAATAAAGTCGTGTGTCAGATATCAAAATTTTTAAACTTAGAGCCGAAGTGGGGAGTTTTTTCCTTCTTACTATTTTCAAGCTTAAAAAAAAAAAAACAAAAAAAAATGAACGTTAATAAAATTAGAAGCGGGAGTTATTTTACTATGGACGGTTGCTGAAACATTTTCATATATCACACCGGATTTCTGAAAATTAATATTTTCTATATAACATAATCGTTTAAAAAAAAATTGTAGAAAATTCAAATCGAGTCGAACAAATCTAAAAAAAAAAAAACCAGAGTGGCTTTCGAAGTGAGAACAATCATGTACAAAATCGCGGACCCAATCCGAGAGGTCAAGGATCACACCCAGTTTGAAGTGGTATGGAATGCCCCATATGATAGACAACATTTTATATGATCTTAACACGTAATCGTAGCGTTAGACTTTTCTTCCTTTGTTTTATTATAATAAAAAAAAAAAAAATTAAACCATATGAGGATATAACATAAATAACACACGAGACCCCCCTACATTAAGAGACGCCAGTATTACACGGCTCGATTTATTTGACCGATAGTTTATATACATATTCGTGTACTAATTACAGGAACCAAATAAACTATATCCATTACGATATATAATTATTATTTATAGTAGAAATATAACAATATTGCACGAATTCATTTCCCTCATTTATACATATAGTTTTTAAATATACATTACTTCATTTTGCCTGCTGCTGTGCGTTGATCGGCTTGCATTTAATTTATCGTTCTGAATAATAGTTTTCAAAACAAAACAAAAAATAATAATAATTAATAAAGAATGAAATAATTTTTTACCTTTCAGTTATTCCATTTTTATTTTTATTTGTATTTTTTTTTTCTAATGAGCAGTGTAATACAGGCTGATTCAGTTAGTAAGCTAACATTTAAGATACACTTAACACTTTTACACACTTTTCTAGTTCCGGACACGATTAAATTATCGAAAGTTCGTTTCTGGTCAGTCAAGTGTAACTTAAAATAAAATTTTTTCAGGCTCCATATAGATATAATTATATTCTTTGTTCTTTGCATCGTGTAGTAATCATTATTCAATTTTTTTATTTTTATTTTTTGTGGAATACGAACTTTCCTAAAAAAATTGATAGTTTTTTCTTTTGTATATTTTTCGTCATTTTTAAAAAATTCTATAATTCTTTAGATTCACTGATCCTTAAAATCGAAAAATAAAAAGCAAATGCTTCATTACTCTTATAATAAAACAAATTTTTTTTGCTATATAAACAACAAAAAAAAACTATCAAATTTTTTAGATCGTTTACCGCGGAGTAAGTCTTTGAATAAATGTATTTGCTTGAATCGCTGGAATTGTTCAGTTATGCCTAATATACATTTCGGGATCGCGATCATCGATGTCCATCACCAATCACTAACACTAATGTATACCTATTATCATTGAATGTGATTTTTCATTCATTTGCTATTCAACCAGCATACCAATATATCAGCTATACCTACCTAATTAAAAACATACGCCAATCACACTTACGTACCCATAATTATATATGATTATATATCTATATACCAACTCAAATATCATTATGTTAATTTTTGAATATAAAGAAATAATAATAAAAAAAAAAAAAAAAAAAAAAACTGAACAGAACAGAACAGAATAAAACCTCGTACCTATTATTATATTATTATATCTACGATAAGATGATAATTCCCGTGTTTAAAAAATCCTAGAATCTTTTCTTACCCTATTCGTTTTACAGATACAAATGTGAGAAAAATGACGTGCCCATCAGCGTCACCAACGGGTCGACCCTCCCCCTCGTCGAGAGACCCGACGATGAGGAGGCGGCCCTTTATGATCCATTTGAACACCGGAAGCTGGCTCATCCAACTTCCGACATGGACACCCTCATCCATCTCCTTAAGGGTAGTCTTGGCTCTGGCATCCTGGCGATGCCTTTGGCTTTCAAAAATTCTGGGCTAGCTTTCGGTCTGGTAGCAACATTTTTCATTGGTGCTGTCTGCACCTACTGTGTTCATATATTGGTCAAATGTGCCCACGCTCTATGCAGGCGGACGAAAACACCGAGTCTTGGTTTTGCTGATGTTGCAGAAGCTGCATTTTTGGTCGGACCAGAACCCGTTCAAAAATATGCAAGACTTGCCAAGTAAGTAGCTCTATCTTTATGATCTTTAAACCTTCATCACTTTTATGCAGAAATACTAAAGGTTGTTGTTGTTTTTATTTTTTACAGAGCGACGATCAACACCTTCCTGGTAGTAGATTTGCTAGGATGTTGCTGCGTCTACATAGTATTCATTTCTGCAAACGTCAAACAAGTATTTGACTACAATATGGGCTATCCGGAGCATGATGGTACAGATGTCAGATTATTTATGGCCATACTTTTGCCGCTACTTATAATATTGTCGCTGATCAGAAACCTGAAATACCTTGCTCCGTTCTCGATGTTTGCTAATTTCCTTATCGCCACTGGTATGGCCATAACTTTCTACTATATCTTCCGAGACCCTCTCAGCACCGAAGGAAAAGCCCATTTCTCATCTTTGGAACAACTTCCAATATTTTTCGGCACTGCAATCTTTGCTCTTGAAGGCATTGGCGTAGTAAGTATTTTGATGTTTATTCATTTTTCTTTTTGTTCTTAAGCTTAAAAAAAATTTTCAACAACTAATAAACGAATGAATCTGTTCTACAGGTGATGCCATTGGAAAACAATATGAGAACGCCAACCCACTTCATCGGTTGTCCTGGAGTATTAAACATTGGAATGTTTTGCGTTGTGAGTCTCTACAGTTTGGTTGGTTTCTTTGGTTACATGAAATACGGAGATGGAACTGAAGGATCTGTTACTTTAAATCTTCCTAAAGATGAGATACTTGCTCAATCTGTTAAGCTGATGATCGCTTTGGCTATTTTCTTCACATACGGTCTACAGTTTTACGTACCAATGGAAATCATATGGAAAAATATCAAGCACCGTTTTGGCTCCAAGAAATTAACTGCAGAATACATTGTCAGAATAACTCTAGTTATATTCACGGTTCTTCTAGCCATAGCGATCCCGAATCTTGGACCGTTCATTTCACTAGTTGGCGCAGTATGTCTATCCACTCTGGGATTGATGTTCCCGTCAATAATTGAGCTTGTTACAGTCTGGGAGGCAGAGAATGGTTTGGGAAGGTTTAACTGGAGGCTGTGGAAAAATATTGCTATTATTTGCTTCGGGATACTTGGTTTTGTCACCGGATCATATGTCAGTATCAAAGACATATCTGAAACTATGGGAAAAACTGCAAACACAACTGCCACTCTGGCAAATCTTACTACAACACCGCTTTATGAAACTACAACCTTGTTTTTTAAGCAGTAGTATAACTCTGGAGAACTATTTCACTATCGTACTAATTCACGGAGATTCGTGACCCGTTTACTCCCTAATGATCGATCGTAATTCGATTGATGAGTACAGGAGTAAAGTTGGACATAGCGTCGCAGTGTAATATGCCTTTCATTCTTTCACGCCGAATAATAATTCATGAAAAAGTTATAAGCTGAAATTAAAAAATGAAGAAAATTAGAAAAATAGTAGAAACACAATTAGCAAAGGGTGCACAGAAGGAGGATAAAACAAAAGCAAATATTGTATCATAATCTTTTAGAAGAGAAAGAAAGGAGAAAATATTAACTAATTTCATCGTTAGTGAAGGGAATAGAGATAATAGTCTCTTAGGTCTATGCGGCGCACCATAAAACTTGCCATTTATGTATTGAAAACAATATGAAACAGTATGTATACGGTTTTTATTCATGAGTATCCTCACGGTTGATAATATGAGGATATAGATCGTATGATATCGTGAATTCACTAATTCTCGAGAGTAAATTCATGAGGATAAAGAAATAACTAAATTATAAATAATAAGCATGATTTTTGATCGAAATTCAAAGCGGAATCTCGTACCCATAAATAAAGAAATAAAAAAGAAAGAAAATAGAAATAATATAAAAAATAGAAAAGAAAAGTTATATTATGGCGCCGCCGTTCGGGGCCTTATTCTCTTTTTGTAAATATTATATATTATAAATACATATACGTTATACATACATACATACATCCATTACATACATACATACATACATACATACATACATACATACATACATACATACATACATAAAACACGTGAATAATTAACGCATCTTGACATTATATACATACTACACTTTAGACTAGAAGCGATCTTGCCTTGTACGAAGCGTAGACATGAATCGTAGTAGCTAAGTTTTAGTTAGCTAACTACCTGGGCGATTTTCATGACCTGTTCGATCTTACAATATTATATTAAATGTTAAATTATGTAATATTGTAAGCGAACTTGCCACGAAAGGGGCTCAGCACGTCAAGGCAACCCTAAGGCCCCTCTGTGATTGGCTACAGGGCGGAGCGGGAACTGTTCCATAACCCTGTGGCAAATTCATATTTAAGTTCATTCTTTTTACACGTCTACATTATATGCAAGTTTCTTAAAAGTTTCAAGTTATGTTGATTAATTTTATCATTCATATATTTATAATGAATTGTAAAATTGGTAGACGTCTATGAAATCTAACGAAACAAGCAAGCAATGGGAATCCCCTGTTAATGCGGGCGATGTAAAAGTTTGAAATTTATTAAATTAGCAAGTAGATTGTATCACCAATAATTAGAATTTAAGACATCGCTCGTTAATATTAGGGGATTTACAAGCCGAGAGACTCTTTGCTTCTAGGGTAGCATATTAGATTAGTAATTTTTCATTCGTCAAAAGGACATCGTATATTTCAATATTTAATTAATTAATGACTATTATTATTATTATAATTGCTATTATGATTATTATTATTATTATTATTATTATTATTATTATTATTATTATTATTATTATTATTATTATTATTATTTTCATCATTTTGGGTCGCCGATTGTTTTTTTGTTTATTTTTTTTTAAACTGAAATAATCGGAATAAGGCTCTAAATACGCACGTAACATGATTCATATACACATATACAACATATATGCTATAGAGAAAGTATTAATTATTATATATATCGCGTATGGTCGTTTGCCGAGGAACGTTATTATTTTTATTTTTTAATTATTATTATTATTTTTCTTTGTCCTATTCTCGTTTTGCTCCTCGGCTATTATAATGTAATCATTATTAATTCTTATATCTACATCCCATCTAGAGTTGAGAGAGAGAGAGAAAAAAAGAAAATTTTCGTAACTAAAATATAGAAATTGTTGTTGATTAGATGTGAAGAAGAAAGATAAAAAGGAGAAAATAAATAAATAAATAAAAGAAATAAAATAGAAGAAAAAAAAAAACACAACACGTAACTTTATGTCTTGATAATTGTGTGTGTTTTCGAGTTTAATCGACGATTTGAAAATTTTATTCAAGTAATTAAAAAATACAGTACTTTTAGAGGAAAAAACAAGAAAAAAAAAAAAAAAAAAACAATTCGTTCGATTCACGAAATCAGCTTATTATAAGAGAAGAGGAAAACAAGTATTATTTTTTTTTTTTATTCGTGCCTTGGGACTATAGATGAAAATGATGTACAATTTCGCCTTTATGAACCACGGAGACGTACTGAAAAATAATGAATATAAGAGAATTCAAAATAAAATATATAAAATACAATAAAATAAAATGAAACAAAATGTTGTTACTTTTGAAATCGTTGTTGCTCGTTATACATACCTACATTGAATAACTATATGTAAAATTGTACAAATAATGATGTACAAACCAAAAAAAAGGAAAAAAAAAAAACGCGTTAGAGCTTTGCGATGTATTTTTTTCTCTCGTAAAATGCTCTCACGCGAGTCGCGCCTTCCGAAAGTAGATTTTTTAAATTAAAAATGCAAAAATAAACAAAAAAAAAAAAATAAAAAATTGTGGAATGAAGTTTATAAAATTAAGAAACAAAGCCGTATTTTTCACGTATATGCGTGAAATTAAAAGCGGCAATTTCCTAGTGAGAATCGTACAAAAAAAAAAAAAAATCTACATTATAGAATTATGCGAGACAGGGTGTATGTTGTATATTTTTTGCATATACGAATATTGGAGAAATAAATTTCATACTCCGTAGTCCGAATTGTAACTAATGTCAACTTGAGCCTTACAGATTTCATCGGTTAAGAAAAGGAGGCAAAATTAAAAAAATAAAAAAAATATAAGAATAATAAAAAAAAAAAAAAAAAAATTGACAAAGTTCCGTAAGGTACGCTACTGCACTAGCCTAGGCTGTAACAATATATTCATTAATTATTGTTACCTTGAATCTTCCTTTAGTCATTTAAATAGTTTCCTATAAGCTATATACATATACGTCATATACATACACATAGATGATGTTATACAATAATTCACTAGTAATTGTATTATAATATTGATATAATGTATCCTGATAAATTATCACGATACATAATAGTAACGGACTTACGCTGGATATATAGACAATACAATACTTACACTGCCATTGTATTGATTGCTTTTACAAGTATGGATTTATAGATTTTTCATTTGTAATTCTTTTTTGTTTCTTTTAATATACCTACCTACAAGCGACTTTTTATCGCCAACGCTTTTACGTGTTGTATAATACATAGGTATACAGAATCTAGAGTTACGTTTAATCGGGAAGAAGGTGTCGTGCAGTGGCAATGCCTAATGTTTAGATAGTTGTGTTTTTACAGATGTAGATATATACCTGTTTTGTGTATACAGTTATTTTATTAATTATTATACTATATATTATTATATTTAAATAAATAATCGATTGATTTACAATATACTTATATTCCATCAATTATTTCCTTTAACTATACTTTAACTTTCAATACTTTTAATTATCACTACCAAAACGTGTTTGACTTATCCTTAAATAAACAATTCTTAGAATCGTTCTATCCTTGATCAATAACATTCAGGCGAATAATTTATTTCACTTGCGTCAATATGAGAAGATTTACATAGTAAACTAAGCGGATATGGTTGGCTGCAAACTCTGAATTTGCTCGTGGGTCAATTCATCGAGCATGTTAAACATTCTGCTTAAATTGATCGATAAACAATAATTATATTGAAAATTTCATTGTACAGATTGTAACTGAAATCAATACGTATAAATTATATCTGTTACGTAATGTTTACCGATTTATTCGAATCTATAGACCCGTATCGAATATCTAAGCCATCAGTATTACGTAATCTTGTAAAAAAAGAGTGAATAACAATAGATATAGCTGCATCATCTTTATGTAAGAGCAGTGTGCGAGTTACCGCCTGGCTAATGGCAGCCCACATTACGTTGGTGTAATCCAAAACACATCTACACTCGCTTCACCCAGAGATCGACAGCCAAATTTTGATTGAAAGGAGGTAAAAAATATGGATTTGGATACTACAACAGGAAGAGTTGAAAGAAATAGAGTCAATAATGTTTATAAAATTTATTTGTGTACAATTTATACGCCAATTGATAACAAAAAGAAGAGAAAAATTTAAGGAGCGTTTTCTCGTGGGGAGTAAACTATGCGGTTCGTTTCTAATGAATCTCTGAAACGCCACGTCAGACTAGTTATCACTTGAGTCGCATTCCGCTGCACTCAGAGTCTGGTAACTGTTGAGGCAGGTTCACGACTCTGTGCGAATAGTTTACGATTGAATATTTTCAACTAGCAGTTTATAATTATATTTCGGAGTATACATAGATACATAAAATTCAAAAATAGAAATCAACGTCTGCGCTCAAAGTCCTCTTATATATTTAATACCTGACTTTAGTGCGACTATATCCCTACCACACATAACACTATACGTGACTTAGGACAGGCATTCGTTGTGAATTCAGAGACTGCCAAGACACGACCTCGAATATTTGTTTGCTGCAAGATTTTATTCGCTTGCTGTATTCGCCGCACCAACTCCATCGCTTCTCATACTCGTGACTGGCGCCTTGTGGTACGGATGTAATTATTAGTTGTTCATACAAATTGCAGTATCATTGCTTTTCTTAAACATATATGTATACAACTTATTGTTATAAACTAAAGTGGGAGATTCGTTGATGTTATGGTTATATTATCATCAATTTAAAATTGATTCGAATAATCAGGGTACATATATAAAGAAACATAGATCAAGGAAACTGTGAACAGAATATATTGTTTACATATTTACAAACTAAGTGACGTGTGCGAAACTCTACTACAGTGATAGTAGAAAAAAAAAATAAAAAATAAGAGGACAAACAATACAGAGTCCGTTATCAGTTTATAAGTCGAAGTGAACGACGATAAAATACTTAATAAGCGTGGATTTTTTTTTTTTAATATTTCAATGTATGATTTAAATATATTCTTCTGCAGTTAAGTGCGCTTTTAATTTGAAGAGATTGAATAAATAAAGAACGATCAATTCAGTATTAAAATAAAAAAAATATCAGGAAGTAAGAGGTATACTTCCTGAGAAGTATACATATAAAAGATGAACAAAAAATGTGTTAATTAAGTATTAAATATTTCCGTATGTTTTAATTCAAAGGCGCGCATAATTTGTGCGCAGTGGCGCCTCCTTGGCGCGTGGGAGTGGTTGACGTTGGTTAGTTGTGAAGAAATAAATTTCAACGTGATAAGTTCTTTTTTTTTCTTTGACATTTAATTAGTAGCAGAAGATTAACGGAAGATAAAGCGGTATAATTAGGGTATAACAAATTTGTGACGGGTTTAATATAAAGTGTGGAAATTTTTGAAAGTTTTAGTTCACACTACCAAGCATTGTGTAGCATCGACGTGTCTGTTAAATGGGAAGGTGAGCTTCGTCGAAACGTCGAGGACGTGATTTTCACGCTGTGTAATTTAAATGAAATAGAAACTACGATGTTCTATACAAAATGAAAATATTCGTAAACAGTCGTGAACCAATTATCGACAACAATATGTCAAATGTTCAGTTAAATATGCAGGATAAAAAGGACTTGGACAAATTTACCAAATTTTTAGCTCTAAAGGCAGCTCAAATTATCGTACAATCGAGGTTAGGTGAAAAAGTCAACACTAAATGCAAGCCAAATTCTTCTGGGACTGATTGGGTAAGTTTACGCAATTTTTACGCTCATTATATATCGTATTCATCATAAATTAGTTGATTAATATTCGTCTTATATTATCTACGTGAAAAATTATATTTTCAAAGTTTCTTCGATGGGTCAACCTTTACATCCAACTTTGACTTTGAGTTTACCATATTAATTAACGCGTAAGAAAACCGCTAATTAATTTATGTAAGGGAGTCACATGCATATCTGTAAAAGGTCTACGAAAGTTCAATAAACTTTTGCGCTAGTTTTTAAGTCTCCGATTTAAAAAGTTAGAAAGCAACAACACTAGAAAAAAAAAAAACATGAATATCATAAAATTTGACAAACATCTCGTAAATCTTTTTGTAAACATATTCATTCTCCATAAAATCTGAACTTAGATATTAAAAGTCAAACATTCATCGAGCTTGCAATAACTGGATGATTTTTATTAATCAAACTTCGAGCTCTTACTTCATTTTATTACAACATATGTTACATGACGATTTGATAACGGAAAATAAAACTGAAAGTTATCAGTGTTTTGATTTGTGAAAACTGGTTGAAAACTTGTGTGAGAAAGTCAATTGCATTGTTTATAATACAAATTCCTTAGTATGTATGTAATAATTTAATCTCTCCGAAAACTGATGTGCAATGAAATTGATTTTTTTTCCTCATATTTTTTTTCCCTCTGTGTATAATTGCACTCGGTGTGCTTACAAACAACTGAGAAATGGTCTGATTTATTATATCCAAAGATAACAACAAGCTCGTAAGACTTACGTCATTGAGCATCTAGCCGGTTTGAGTCATCATAATTTTTTCAATTCTCTGTTACATATTTTCTTGCTTGAATGAGGGGTCGTTAAATTCTAGCTCTCATTCTACACAAAATATCTTAAATAGCCTCCCAAAACATGTTGTTTTTCTTAAAAAAATGGATAAATCTGATTTTTAAATGAAATATTTAACAACCAAATAATAAAACTCTGAATAATAGTCTAGCAAATACCTTTCTACTATGTTTCTTGTAGTTCAATTTGGCAATCCAAGATCTGCCCGAGGTTTTAACAGAAGCTAAACGGGCTCTTTGTGGCGAGATAGTAAACTCGAGGATTCCTCTCTGCGTAGAAATATCCCTTCGTACAATAGAAGGAGACACAATGGTCCTGGAAACATGGAGTTTGGGTGTTTTGCCAGAGCAAAGTGACCCTGCAGTTAGAGTAACTTACACAGTATATAACAGGATGGGAATACTGTTAAAGTCGTTGCTTTCCGTGACCAGGGTTACACCGGCTTATAAACTGAGTCGAAGACAGGGTCCAGACTCTTACGTTATTTGCTACAGAATTTATATGGGAGAACCACAGCTTCACACTTTAGGTAAGGACTTGTAAAAAGTGACGATTATTATCTCCAGAAGGGTGCTGGATAGATTAAGGACACGTAAAATAGCTTCAGTTCATTTAAAAATGAATTAATTCAAGTTGTATAATTTCAGGTGATAATTATAAACACGTTAGAGTTGGCCAGCTTTGTACACCGGTGGGGACTATACATCTATCTGTATCTTACAGAACAAAAATGACCATTTCTCCCACTCAGACTGGTCGGGATTCTATAATGCTTAAAAGTGATCACTTTCACTCTGATCTGAGTCCAAGACACGCTCGCTACCAGCAAAGGTCCGTTTACTTTAAATATAGATATGGTAATGGAAAGGCTTAGATATTATTTGTGTAAGTAAACAGGTTTACATGTCAAGGTAACAGCTGGATATCTTTACATTTTTTTTTTGATCTCGTAAACTTAGCCTGGATTGTTTGATACTGATCGTATTATTCCTGTTGTGACGTTTTTACTATGACCTAACACCTCGCACCTTTGTCAAACTTGTATTAATGAATATTATGCATAAATAATTTTGTAAATCCGTTGTCGGCTGTTATATGATTGTTATAAAAAGTACCCGAGGTCAAAGAAACTAAATACTTAATTTTGGGAATTACCAAACGACAGAAAGAGTCGTTAAATTTTTTATGTTATTAAATAAGAATGTCAGTATTATGCCGTTGTATAATCCTTATACTGTATAGCTGTTAATATTTCTGTTTTATTTTCTCTTTTTTTCGTCAGGTATATAAAAGAAGCAATTTTTTTCCAATCAAATAATTTTAACATTTTAGCGAAGAAAACAATACTTCTTTGAGCGATACAATTAAAGTTGGAGCATTTGCTGTTAACAAGCCTGTAACTGTTAATGAGGAGGACTTAGTTATTCCCGATGTTCCATTCAGTTCTTTGTTAACACCTCGCCAAACGTCTCCACCGCCCGTTTCATCGGCTGAACCACAAAGTGCAGCAGTAACGGCAGCTGTACCACAAACAGATAACATCAATGGAAACTCTGATAAAACATTAAACGGAAATTCAACACCAAAATGTAATTCTCAGAATGGATCGAGGCGAAGCAGCTGCTCTATGATGAGCGCTAACGACGATTTCATTATGGTAGACTTGGTAATTACTTATTTTTGTTGCATTAACAATTCTGCTTTTTTTTTTTATATACATTAACGCGAATGTTATGTAGATTACATTGTTAATTAATTCACTTCATTCATTAGTTTCAAACATTTACCTTTTTCTGAAAATTGGGAAAATTTGAAAATCATTCATCAAACATATATTATTAAGTGCTGTGTGCTAGGAATGGTTTTAACAGTAATAGCACAAAAATAAACATACGTAACAGGAAGTTAATTTATTAACATTATATCTTGGAATGCCATTGAACTTTGGTCAAGAAAACTTAGACTCATTGTGCTGCATGACTAAACAGCAGCAGATATTAGTAGGCTGGAATAGTTAACTAAAATGCATCTGGTTATGGGCCATTGTTCAATACATAGACAATGAATATTAAATTCATACTAATAATAAAATTCAAAGTATAATCAGAACATCAATTTCATGAGGGAAGAAAAAAAGGAATGAGTTATTTATGAATATGCACGCACAGTTTTGTAGAAAATCATCAAAGAGAATGGTTTCACATTTTTATTTTAAGTGTTTTTATTGTCGTTTAGTATTTGTGTGGATTACAAATTGGAATTGAGAATAATCGTGATTATAATTATTTCAGAAAACTCCTTTTGCTGGTACAAATACAAACAGTGATCTTGGGACGTTTTATCGTGAATGTCAAAGCGCGCCTCAGCTTCAAGCTTTTACAGAAGAAAGAACGTTGGCAGAGCAAGTTGGAGATCTTACGCAGCAGCTAGAAACATTTGAAACAAATATGCACCAGTATGAAGATATTTTAACGTCTTTGTGTCAGACGGAAAATAATAATTAAAATATTAGTAATGGTAAAGTAAGAAAAAGGTAGATAAGGGAGGATAGATTAATTCGTAGCAGAGATGACTTCCAAACAAGTTTGTTTAACTTCTTATTAAACAAATTTGTTCATTTAAAAATATTTTAATCATACTTATGGTCCGATAGTCCGATTCTGAGATAATATATTACAGAAATAATTGATCACGTGTATATGAACTAAGACAAGACGCGAATGAGCATATTATGTCAATTCTGAATATTCGAGCTTTCAATTTTAGTTTTTATTGCAATTTTATGAAACGATATAATGTTTCGGTTATATAAGTTAATATCGGTTTTTAACGAAATTTCTTTTTAATCTTCCGATATCTGAATATTCTGATAATAAAGGGTACGTGAAGTGTACTGGATTATAATAATAAGATAGCAGATCTCTTTATGATTACTTTATTAGTTATATCAGTTGAGAAATGGTTTTTAAAAATCTATGACGAGTCGTTATTTCTGAAAATTTGACTAGCAAAATAAAGAAACTTAAATTGTTTGTATAAAATATTTAATTCAATGATAATCAAGTAATAAATTTATAATTGTGATAGTAATACGTGAATAATAATGAAATTAGGACGAGGACACGATAGTACACTATTTCAGATTGAATAAAGGTCATTTCGCATCAATGTACTAACTCTCATTCTCTCATGATAACTACGAATTTTGAAGGAAAAAAAAAAACCACATAAATCCGATGTGCTTATTTTGCTTTAGACATTTGTTCTTTTTGTAGGTCGTATTTATCTTGAGCTCATTACTTTTGCGATAAATACATAAGTAAATCGAGAAAAAATATTTATCTTACTTTTCATAATACAACCGGCTGTTATTGCTTGTTAAAAAATTATTTATTTTTCTACTCTGTACAATTTGTTGTTTTTTAGTTTTCGTTTTTATTTTTTTTTTTTCTCTCTTTTTACTATTCATAACTTAACTTATTACTGTGTATATAAATATTGTAATTTATATGTTGTAAATTATATATTTTGAACAGGTGATTAACAAATCATATTGTAATATTGTATATTAATTTTTAAAAACACAATTTTACAAGCAATAATTTTCGTCTCATACATTTTTCAAATGTTATTTCAAGTAATTTATGACGAGTAACTATGATGAATATTATACATACATATACATGAAATTTCATCATTAAAAATATACAGTAGTTTGTAAATACACATACACATATAGAAATAAATATCGAACGTATCATTTAAAGACTTCATTTTACTGAACTAACAAGAAATTCACAATGATTAAGAGATTGAACTGTGAATAGAGATTTCACTATTTCAAAATCTGTCCTTTAGTTAGGGTATCGATTAATTGAAAAGAAAAAAAAAACTTATTAAGTAGTGAAAATAATAAGATTTGAAATGGAGACGACCATTGACTGAATATTAGTTCACGAAGACTGTTAAAAAAATAAGAATATTTCCGTCAGCATAATTAAATGATTATCTTTAAACTGGTGTATAATCTTGTAGCGCCAGAAAATAGAAATAGAATTGCTGCTTTACGGTTATCGCATCAATGTAAACAATAATGTTTTTGCATCGAGTTATAATAGCCTGTTTTTGTAATTGATAGCGATATTAGATTTTTTGTTTCTTTTCTTTTCCTCTTTTGGCTTATCTATACAACGTAGATAAATAAACGAACATTATTATAATAGATTAGGCTACAAGTTGCTTTTGGTATTGATGGGCATTATGTTTTTTATTTTTAAATAAGAGGTAATTAATTCACCGACAATTTATCATTTCCTATAGGTATAAACCTAATGATATTTATTTGTGTACAGAAATATGTTTTAAGCTCGTAATTATTGATGTCTGATTATTATTGTTATAATAATCACAGATTATAACGTGGCTCTTTCTTGTTGTTCATCATTACCATGAGCTCTACAATAAACGCTTTGCGAGTGTTGCTTTTACTTATTTTCTTATTTTTTGATATTCTCTATCTCTTTCCCTTGATTTATTCTGAATATTCTCCCAAGTTTTCACAGTGTTTAAAATGGTGTTGCCAATTATTATTAGACCAGTCCGGACGTATAATATTGGCATGCGAGTTGCATACGATAAGGCGTACTGATGCTTGTGGTAAAAGAGGTTCGTCAATTCGTCATTAAACAAGCAGTAGGTGAATTTTTAAAATGGATTATTTTTGTCTGGCAATCGAGCCACCGACGCGACTGCCGGACAAAAATCAAGAGAAAAATCTCTGTCCAACACAATGTAGTTTATATTATGGGAACTTGTATAGCAATAAGCAAATAAAGATATACTCGATAATTTGCGATACGTTATATATTTCCTCATAAGAAATGACTACATTTTGAATGTGTGTATGTATGTATGAAATATTGTATCAATGCTGCAGCAATAAATTCCCAGATATACCTATAATTAATGACCTCGTTATTTACCATTCTCCCCTTCCTGCAACTCTTCATTTCAGGTATTCAATGATATAAAATAGGTGCGCCTAATGATATGCAATCTTGAGTTGAATATTACATGGATGGCGTGTGGACTGCATATAATAAGGCGCTCAATTTTTCCCGCCAAAAATTTTAGCACACCTCCTCGGGTCAGATGTTCTCCTGATACCAGGAGCGATTTTTCGACTTAAAATTTCAAAAACTCTGAAATTTGCGAGCGAATGAGACATACACAGAGACACATCTATACCAATGCATGCATGCTTAGACATATGCTCCTGATTTTTCCCGCCAAAAATTTCGGCACACCTCCTCGGGTCAGATGTTCTCCTGATACCAGGAGCAATTTTTCGACTTAAAATTTCAAAAACTCTAAATTTTGTAAGCTAATGAGAGATGCAGAGAGACACATCTATACGAATGCATGCCTGCTTAGACATATGCTCCAGATTTTTCCCGCCAAAAATTTCGGCACACCTCCTCGGGTCAGATGTTCTCCTGATACCAGGAGCAATTTTTCGACTTAAAATTTCAAAAACTCTAAATTTTGTAAGCTAATGAGAGATGCAGAGAGACACATCTATACGAATGCATGCCTGCCTAGACATATGCTCCTGATTTTTCCCGCCAAAAATTTCGGCACACCTCCTCGGGTCAGATGTTCTCCTAATACCAGGAGCAATTTTTCGACTTAAAATTTCAAAAACTCTGAAATTTGCGAGCGAATGAGACATACACAGAGACACATCCATAGCAATGCATGCATGCTTAGACATATGCTCCTGATTTTTCCCGCCAAAAATTTCGGCACACCTCCTCGGGTCAGATGTTCTCCTGATACCAGGAGCAATTTTTCGACTTAAAATTTCAAAAACTCTAAATTTTGTAAGCTAATGAGAGATGCAGAGAGACACATCTATACGAATGCATGCCTGCCTAGACATATGCTCCTGATTTTTCCCGCCAAAAATTTCAGCACACCTCCTCGGGTCAGATGTTCTCCTGATACCAGGAGCAATTTTTCGACTTACAGAAATTTTTAATCAAATATTGTGAACTGGTATCAGGAGCACATCTGATCCAAGGAGGTGTGCTGAAATTGGTGGTGGAAAAAATTGAGCGCCTAATTATATGCAGGCCGCACGCCATTCATGTAATATTTATTCAAGATTGCATATCATTAGGCGCACTGATTTTTTGATTTGAAATTCTATTAAGTCGAAAAACTGCGCCGTGTCGTCTTACGATTATTATAATTCACTTACCTTATTCAATACCTGAAATAAAGAGTTGCAGGAAGGAGAGAGTGGAAAATAATGCAGTAATTAATTATAGGTATATCTGGGAATTTATTGCTACAGTATCGATACAATATTTCTCATTGTCAATGTTATTGGTACATTACATACAAAATGTAGTTAATTTTTATAAGTAAATATGTATGTATACGCATCGCAAATTATCGAGTGTATCTTTATTTGCTTACTCCTATACAAGTTCTTATCATATAAACTACATTATATTAGTCAGAGATTTTTCTCTTGATTTTTGTCCAGCAGTCGTGTCAGTGGTTCGATTGCCAGGCAAAAATAACCCAATTTTGAAAATTCACATACTGCTTGTTTAATATCATGATGATTTTAAACATAAGAAACTGGCTCGATATAATTCAAAAGTTGTTATACATATAGTTGAAACATGTTCTAAGCTCTATTCATCGTATCTTGACAGCATAATTTACATATAAATATTATTCATTTACCTTTTCCTAAAGAATTATCTTATGAAACGATATTTCATGTTACATAAACCTAACAAATAAAAATTATATGAATATTGTTTGTTTTGTTACAAGGTATGTACCTAATTGAGATATACTAATACATTTGATGGCAGAAACTTACTTTCCAGAACGTTTACCTGCCACGCTTCGCCCAAGATAGGCGTTTATAGCCGCCGGTCCATGGGGGGAACAGAGTTCAGGGAAAAAAGATATGAAAACACGATCGATGTCTGAATATTAATCATTGTGTACCAAGTGTTAACGAGAGCGTGCAAAATCGGTTTTATACTTGTATCGTTGATCGATTGATAGTACATGTAATATAGCTGCAAGCTATGTTTATGATTATGATAATAATCTAATCTTATCTACGTATCTCTCTAATTTCTAGAAAAAAATTCAATCCAAATTTATAGTTATCACAAATGATGAAGAATTGAAATTTACGATCTTACATTCAATAATATATCTCACAAGAACGATCTTGTGTACATCAAATTGATCGACTAAATAAGGTTTGACCTTGCAAAAACAGATCTCAATGAAATTCTAATTGGATTAGGCCTAGCAATCAATAAAATTATGGAAAATACAAATATTAAAACTAAAGAAATAAATTGGTTCTCTTGGTTGTTCTCTTGCTCGTTTTCCATCTGATACTGCCTTTTCTCGATTGTTCATTATTACTTCTTTCTTCTCCACCTTGAAGAGAAATGACTGATTTAGGAAATTGAATGTATAAAATGTTAGATGAAAATTGGACGAATATTCAACCAACTTATCGTACTAATCAATAACTATTCACGAGAAACTTGACACATTAATATATCAGTTCTTTTTCAGTGTGTGGATTCAACCTCGTTTTGTATGAATGAAATTAAAATGAAAGTCTTTATCAAAGTAGTGCTTCTGCGACGCAGTTTTTAGAAAATTACAAGCGGTTATTACATTTTGATAAAACGTGAAATGAAAATGAAGACAAAATATCTTATTTTCACCTTCGCTTCGATGCTCTGTAACCCATCCTCTGCTCCTGACAATTCATCCGGTTGATGGGGATAAGTGATATGAACTTCTCTGAAAAAATAATAGAAATATAGAAAACTGAATGGCAGATAAATTTGATTTTGCACAGGAAATAAAGCGCCTAAATTAAGAGAAAACTTCTCTACTTCGATAACTTTTCAACTTTTCAATTATAAATAAATTGATAAAATTTAAGAGAGATCAATGAAAATAATTTGATGAAAATATTGTTATCCAAGATATCTAATCTTACCTCTACATGATCTCTACAAAAAATGGAAAGGATTTATCAATTGAATATTTGAATTGAAAATAACAAAGCCAAATATTTATTCTGTGTAATTTTAATGAATAAATGAATACATTGGATCTTAATCTATCGATTTAAAAATTCGACGAACAGAAGTGAAGGAAAATAATGTTTTTGTAAATATTTAATGATCTCTCAATGATTAAACTTCAGTAAAAATGGAAAACAATTAGAACTAATGTTAAGATTACTGCCTTACCTTTTCTCGATTCATTGGCGATATTTTGATCTGTTCAAATTGCCTGAGATCTGCATTCAAAATCCGCCGCAACAATCTGTCTCTGTAATCAAAACATTTTTTCATCAATAAAGGTTGGTGGTACATTAGAAGTTCAGTCAAATTGTCAATATAAGTAAATGACTGTGGTCCGATTATTCTCGAAATTTGTCCAAATGTAAATAACATTTGGTCCATGCGACCCGCTCGCTTGTCTTTACTTTAAATCTTTAGCGTTGAGACTTTACATATTGTCTATAATTATTATACGCAGGTCAACAATCCTATGGTACAACTGAATCTAATCAAGTCTTAATATAATTTTGTCAAAAGATACACAATTGTTAACTACCTACGAGTAGAAATAATATTCGAAGGCAACTGTTGAAAATAATCGACGGCGAAACGAGTAAAAAATTTTTTCTCGGAAATGTATGATTCTGTAAAACGGGTTTAACGAAAATAAGCAACATTCTCGGACTTGAATCTTACTTCTAATGGTCGTGCAATATCAAAATTAAACTACTCTTACCTTTTTTTCACACGTCAAAAAAACACAAATTTGGTTCAGAAAATTATACACAGATTTTATAGCATCACTTGCAATTCACTTGTTAATTATTTTTTTTATCCCCGGCGTCGATTTTAGCACAAAATAATCACTTTCTTTTTCTGTTCCTTATTGGTTATGTACTCCTTGAGCTTTTGGCAGAGAATAACAATCTACGGAATCACGAGCAACGCACCACCCTAATCCGACCACTGCCTTACGCTTACTGACTCATAGTCCATCCAATACAATACAATACAATACTGTATTCTACAGAGACGCACAGCATTTGTAAAATTACGAAAATTGTGCAACGTGTTTTAATGGCTGTTATTGCACATCAATTTTTCTTATATAATTTTGGATAATTAATTTGTAGATTTTAATTTGGATATTTTTCATATATTAATATCAATAATAATAATTAAATATAATTAATAATAATAATTTATTTATAAATGATTATATGTGAATAATTAACGAATATGATAACGTGTATCTATACGCAAATCTATTTATTTAAATGTGATTTATATGTGAATGATAAACTGATCGGATAATTTAGTCTAATTTCGTATAATTTATTTATCAGTCGTATTTCGTTAACACCAACCACCATGCGAACTCTTTGACGCCACGAGGGCCACTGACCCCGTGACAGCTGGTGCCGGTATTCAAGTTTAAGGTCAATGCTCCCTTTCGTCGATGGGAAATGGTATCGCCATCTCGCGGTTGAAGCGACGAACAACTTTTGTCGGTAAGACTGGTATCTGATGCGACTGCTATATCATCACATGTGTTGTAGCTGCATTATGATTCTCTGACGTTAAACGCGTGGTGCTGCACGCTGCAACGCTGATGAACGACTGACAGCTAATGTACTCTGGGACCCCGATTCCCCCACTCTTTAGTTAGACCAACGTTTGCTCGTAGGAACAGCCGGTCGGTATAAAAGGAGTCTAGTATTATTCTCTGACGTTAGATGCGTGGTGCTGCACGCTGCAACGCTGATAAACGACTGGCAGCTAATGTACTCTGGGACCCCGATTCCCCCACTCTTTAGTTAGACCAACGTTTGCTCGTAGGAACAGCCGGTCGGTATAAAAGGAGTCTAGTATTATTCTCTGACGTTAGATGCGTGGTGTTGCACGCTGCAACGCTGATGAACGACTGGTAGCTAATACATATACGCAGCTCGAACCCCGCTTCCCCCTCTCTTTAGATCGATAGAAATACTCTGAAAGCAGAGAGGCTGTCCGAAAATAGGAAATAGGAATAGTTTATGTATAAAATAAACGAAATAAAAAAAATAAACTTCTTATATTTCTCCGTCTTTTACTGCAATCCTGATAATATTTGTTGTCGCTCAAATGGGATAAATCGAACTTTTCTTCTTGCTGAAGTTAAACACCCGAAGCTTTTATTATTCTGTAAATAGCTTAGAAACGAATTGTTGCAAATATCTGATAGTCAACGAATTAAATATCCTAAATAGGTATACTGACTGATTGACCGCAATCGTACCAAAGGTACGACTGCCAACTTTTTGAGATAGTTCTTTTGATTGGGAGATCTTTGTCGCAGTCGTAGCTCGTTAACGTCACCTCCATGCGAACTCATTGGTATCACTGATCTATCGGCATGCTTTACTGTATGCAACCCGCATGTCATTCTTGTGATCTTTGAGTAGAGATTGCATATAATAAGGCGTCTGGATGTTTGCGGCACAAATAGTACAACATGTCTTTCGCGAGATTGCGATACGATTTAGTACCTCGTTGACGTGACTAACCGGGGAAGCAAGGACGAGCAATGACCTTAACATTGAGTAGGGGCACTTGTCGTGGAGTTAGTAGCCCTCGTGGCGTCAAAGTGTATGCATGGGGGTGCTTTTACGGAATTCGACTATGACAGGCATCTCAATAGAAATACTCTGAACACAGAGAAGTTGTAAAATATAAGATATACTCTTTGACGAAAAAATATTCTTCTCATCTAGTCTGTTGAATCATTTACTGATGGATAATGATGGTGATGGAAACAAATAAACAGATTCGGATAAATATAACTTTACCCAGATACATGAATAATCAATTTATTCATTATTTTCCACTTTCTTTTCCCCCTGGTCTCTTTATTTCAGTGATCAAACAGACGAGAGGAACGTTAATGATACACCGGAAGGGTAGGAAATCATAATAAATGCATTTTCAGACAGTTCAGGGCAACCCTGAGTTTGTTATTATTCATTTTATTGGCTTAGAAGATCGGAAGTAGACTGGCTAGGTGGTAATTGGTAAAAATTAAAATGGGTCACGCACGAATGGTTCTTAAAATTTTGCAAGAAAAAAAAAACAGCCAAATCAAATTCAAATGATACGAGTGGATAGAAACTAGTTTTTCTGACAGAGAAATTTACCGAAATGCAATTTACCGATATTAATTATCCTCAAACTAGTATGTAGCCTGCAGCTATAGGTATAGTCCAATCGCCAGGTAATTTTAGGCTACAAAATTTAAAGGAGCTGTTCTGGATATGAGAAGTATTTCAGGACCCTGACTGTGGTTTGGAAAAACGCGTTTCCAAACTGTCCTCAGTCCCAACCGACCGTCCCAAAATCCTTTTTTCATCCAAAAATAAAAACTTTTCTAAATTTTGTTAGCCAACTGTTCTTTTTTTTACTCTGGCGACTGGGTAACCGAAAAGAAATTCTGTATTCCTAATCGACAAAAAGTTTAAGTATTTTATCTTGGAATATCTGATCCCCTGGTTAAATCAACCAGTTTTTTTAATTTATTTATTTTATATTTATTTTTTTTCTCTATTTTTGAGTACGCAAGTGAAAACGTGCTCGCCTCGATCGTGGCTTGATCCTAAAATTTGAAACTTGCTTTAACGTTGCGCCGAAGGGTATTTCACGTGTCAAGCATTGGGCTGTGGGGCGCCAGAGGTGCGCCTCGGGCAATCCAGAAATGGAATATAATCAGCCAGCCGCTTCGCTCGGCGGGTTCTAGGGATGACAGCCCGAGGCTAGTACGCCGGCGGCCTCACGGATATTGAGTTCGGAGTAACCATGGCAACTGGCCGGAGGCTTTAGCGTTGGAGGATTCGTCTGTCCATCCGTTTGGTTCATTCGCCGAACGGTCCTTCAGTCCATTTCGTTATCATGTTTCCTTTGCGTTCTTCATATTCACCTAGCAATTTATTATTTACTTATACCTATATATGTATGTATGTATGTATGTACCATATATGCATGATACGAACTACGTTGTACCTACGCGGACCGCGAACGAGCAAGTTCTCGTATGCGGTTGTATAATTATCATACTTTTTATCGTCATTATTTACTCCCTAGAGATTCAAAGTCAGTAATCCTGAGGCTATGTTTGTAGGTATGAACATACATAGTACAACGTTACATTGCGAAAACAGGGAATTTGCATTTTCCTTGGAAGATATCTAAGCGTCGTTACTTATATACGCACGCATAAATAATTTCATACGAAAGATGTGAAGAGATGTAGTAAAATTTCTTATGTCATTAGAAATCGTATACGAAATTATTATTTATAATGATTATATGTATCGTGTAGATATTGTGCACAGTCCTAACTAATTCCAAAGAATTTAATAAACCACGATTAAGATTTGAATTTATAACTGTATATCGTATAATCTCCACGTATCAATTTCATTATATCCGAATCAACAATACGATTGATAATGAACGGTTACTCATCGATTGAAAATTTTATTCAGAAATCAATCTCTACTTCTTTAATTGTCTATTTTTTGTGGCAAATAAAATCTATAGAATATTTACCACAATTATTCACTATTAGACACGCAGCTTATCAATGAAAATATTACGAGCTAATGAATCATTAGAAATATTTATATGAAGAAGAAAGAATTTTTTTTTTCTACCATTAATCTTATTCACGATTTGTATAGATTTTTTTTCTTTCTTTCTCAAACTTTTGGTGAAGGGAAAAGGTTGAATATTATTTTCTAAATTGTAAATAAAAATATAAAACTTGTTAATAATAAATGAGATCAACGCTTATTATTTCGTTGTTAATTATCTAATTATATATATACTATATTTATATATATATATATATACATATATAAATATATATATAATATATAGAATAATACATATAGGTACACAATTATAATATATGTACAATATATTTTGTTTTTGTTTTTGTTATTTTTTTTTTTTTGTATGGTATTTAAATACATATATACGTATAAGTACATCATAAATATAAATAAAAATTAACACGGTAATCGTGGGCTGACGCGTTGCTGAAAATTCACTATCTTCCCTTCTCAAATTTCCCCCCACGCCCCTATCTTTTTTTTTTTGCATAATCACATTCAGCTGTATCTAATTAATTATATATATATATATGAAGATTTAGGCAATACATATAATACTATAAATCCAAGCGTAAAAGCGGAGTCTCTTTTGAAAAATAATTTATAGATACACAAAGACCTTTTTTTTCTTACAAAAACAGATAAATCAAAAAATAAGAAAAAGAAAAGGAGGATATAAAGATATAGAAAGAAAATAAAGAAATGAAAATTGCCGCTAGCGATTTAGTACTTCGAATTTCGAAATATTCGCCGGTATATAACCTGCACTTGCTACACGGGTAGGTAATTCTTTCCGATATACCTATACAGGTATATATATATATATTAATCCTTTTTTTATTTAGCATCGATCATTAAAATTGACAACCTTCAATAAATAATCGATACTAATTTTCCTTTTTTTTTTTCATTTTTTGTTACAAACCTATAATTTCATTTCACGTCCGTTCGTTCGTTTACTTATACCTATATATATGTATATATAAACGTAACAGTATATAACGTCTTTGAATCTAAAGTAAAAAGGAATTTCCGAAAGTTGGTAGAACGCTTAGTTCTCAGCAGTAATACCGGAAACGATTAATCTCTTCGCTGCGTAGGTAGGTAGGTAGGTAGGTAGGTATATAAGATATATAAGTATATAAAGTAAATACGTATATAGGTATATAGGTATATATAAATCAAGTGAATAGGTATATATAAGTATAGTTGTAAAATATATTGTTAATTGTTCAATGGTATATGTATATGTATAAGGTATATATTTGTGTATAATTAATGAACGATATAAGTTGTGGGAAACTGTAGGTATATAATGTATACCTACATACCTATATATATCGTATACCTACATATACATTATGATACAAATAGAATTTATATATACTCAAAGTAATCAGTCCGTGAAATAGAGATACGACTTTGCCTAGGCCGAGGCGAGGGGGGTTTCCCTATCCATCCATTCATCCATCCCATCCCATCCCATCCCATTCCATTCCATCCCATTCCATCCATCCCTTTTCTCAACCCCCATATATACTTCAGAATGCGTTTTCGAGGATTGAGGTTCCGCGTTGCCCGCGGCCTATATACAGGACCGCGACCGCGACGCGTCCCGACGATTCGGCTCCGTTATCGCTGGTGCGAATTGGACGGTTTACGATTTTGAAAAGGTGATATTTGTCAGGTGTTTATAGACTGACGTACGAATAAATATTCAGAAAATTGTTGGCCTTCTACACCGCCCCCGTTACTTGCAACTACTCTAAACCCAGCGTTTAAAAGCCTTGTTATTGCCTGTACTGAGTTTAACTTGCAGTAACCATTCAATGGGAATCTGATAACGTGTCTTGCGTCTTGTTGATGCCATGCGACGCCGGATCTAGCGTCTATAACCGCCTGAGTTGTTTCCGGAAATACTTCATCCAAGAGCGCTCGCCCACCGGAAAGCATAACGCGTTCTCCAAGGTCCGGACTTACGTGAAGCGCAACACACTCGTAGGAATCACTACGCTTTTCCGTTTCTCTACCTCCGGTTGGCGCTCCTCCACTTCCGCAATTTGGTTGCGTCGGTGTTGGACACGGAGATGAAATTGTTGTTCCGTTTTTTATACGCTCTTTTTTCATGTGTTCAAGTTGTCGACACATTGCTGGAAAATAAAAAAATTTGTCCAAATTTATCAAATATTTTATTCATTGTAAATTACTTCAAATTTATCTACAGTTAGTCCAAAACCGGATATGGGTACGCGTATCTGATCGAGTATCAAATTTTTAGGAATAAATTCAAGTTTATTATAGGGAAAGGATCTTTTGATCTAATGAATTGCTTTAAATAGTAAATTTTCGGTATTTTTTAGTACTTGTTAGTATGTTTAATTGAGACATGTAAGACTTACGTGCTATGTCGAAGTACCGAGCTTCTTCAAGGAGTAGATCAAGGTCCGCAAAGTTGTCGGGTATAAGAAGTCGGGAATTCCTCATAAAGTTTAGAATATGTCTGAACATACCGCCGTCGCGGTCTATAAAGTAGTGTTGTTTAAGCGAATCAAGAACAATGGGTATACTGCCGTTGAACAGTTTGGCCAATCTCGACTCTGGGTACCTGTTAGAAAGAGCTGGATTAGGGAAAATAAAATTTTCAAGTAGATATCGGTGGGTATAATATTTCGGAGCTGAATTGAAGTTCTGAATTTTGAAATATCCAAACGGTAAAAATTACAAATTCATTTGAGACGATTTAGAATTTTCATAATCGTTAAATTTCAGGACACTAAATTTCGGGAAATTTTTTATTTCAGACAGTTCAGATCTCGGAAAATTCAAAACTCTGAATGTCCAAGAATTCAAAAATTTTATGAAGGGGTACGAAGCTCTATGCGTGCTGCAAATTTCAAATTTCGAAGTTTTGGTATCCTTCACATCTTTAGCCGATAATTTTTGGATTGAAATCTTTTTAATCGCCTATACAGACTATCGGGAAAATACTCTCTTCGATAACTGCGAGTGCCTAGTGATATTAAAATTCAGAAATTTCAACAGTTCGGAACTTTAAAAATTCGGAATTTCAATACAGCCTCGATCTAACAATTTTCCGAAGTTAAAATAATTCCAATACGTATAATCCTTATGCAGTATAAAATAACCAAATATTAATTTTCATCGCGTTATAAGTTGCGGCTATATATTTCCCTACGGAAATAAAACGCTTTTTGCTATATACGCTCATTGGAGTTATCACAGTACAGGTATAACATGCGGTAGGTAGGTATATGCAGTAGCTAGTAGATAGATATATACCTATGTAGGTATATAAAAACGTTTTTTTCTTTTTTTATACAATAATTATTATAATACGCGGTGGTTTGAGTTTCGAAGTTTTAGCGCAGGGCAGGTGGACCGACGGACAATCAACTCCACCTGTTCAACGCTCGACGTCGAAGTCGTTCAAAAGTAGCTTCAAGCTGCTCGAGAAGTCTCTTAGCTCTTGTGCCGAAGGCGTCCGTTATACTTCGACGGCAGGTGTTTCTTACCCAAAAACGTTATAACCGTTTCACGAGAGACACGTTGATACTGCTGGCTCAAAACTACCAGAAGCAGCAGTAGCATGAGATAGCTGCCATCAGTCGGGAAATACGAAGCCTGAGTGAGTATCGTCTCGTGGCCTCAATTAATTGACTAAAGATTAATCAATCGCTTAATCGGTCTGATTGAATGATATTTGGCTACAGGTATAATATCCATCTCTTAATTTTTTCTCTCTTTTATCACCAATCACTTTAAGACACGTGAAGATAATAAATATTTCAAGGAAATCCGGTATTATATAGGTATAGGTATATTATAAACACATACGTGTGAAGTGGAGATTCCGGATGTATTTTATTTATTTATTTTTTTTTTCCATCACGTGAAAGCTGACGGTATATATCGTTGCGAAAATTGTCGATTAAAAAAACTAAAATAAAAAAAAAAAAAAAAAAAAAAAAAAAATGGTAAAATAAAAAAGGATAACAAGTAAATGGTGACATGTTTAATTAACCGAGTCTCCAAGTCCGGAAGCTCATCGCCGTTCACTTATCCGGTGTGAAAATGATCGTTTACGATTCTCGTAATAAGGCCGTGCGGGATATTCAACTTGATATAGGTATATCCTTTCCAACACGCGTCGCGGGTCCGGGTCACATTGAAACTTGAAACTTTAGCGAATTGTAGGAGCTAAACTTACGGGGTAAGTTATAGGTATGTATGTAATAGATATATACGTGTGTAGGAAGGTACATACATACATACATAGACTTTCGGAGTGTATAATCTACATGTAAAATTTGTACATATATATATATATATATATATATATATATATATATATACGTATTTTATATATGTAGATCGTCTACCTACTCGCAGTATAATACCAACGCGGTAGAGACGTGCGGCGGATGAGAACGCGCGGGCAGGAAAACAAAACTCATTATTCGTTAGTAGTGGGTATCAGGTACGTTATGGCACAACGAGGAATACCCGATGCCTGAGGCGCGTTCCCATAGCATCCTCGCGATAACGCGTAATAACGCCCGCAAGCCCTCGGGGTCAGGGGGTTAGCGGGGCCCCTGCATCAAGGGAGAAGGAAACAGTGAAAGAGTGAGTTAGTCAGTGTGAGAGAGAAAGAGAGATATGAATCCGTGGATTCAGCGTTGGCGGGATCTGCAGTGTGTTAGTCTGCAGGTAAAAAAATATTGAAACGAAACGAAACGGTACACGAAACGAAACGGTACGAAACTTGAGGTTCGTGGGTTGCGGGTACCGGGAGGAGGAGAAGGAGGAAAAAGAACTACTATCGCAAAGGCGAGAGAGAAGAAGAGTAAGAGATGAGAAGAGAGGAGAGGAGAGGAGGAACGCCGATGGAAAAGGTAAAAGGGAAAAGGGAAAAGGAAGCGCGTCCGGAGGGCGGCGGGCGTGATGACCGCAGGGCATCCCCGACCGACCGACCAACCGGGGTCAGATCTCCTCGTTCGTTCGTTCGCTCGTTCGCTTGCTAGCTAGTCTTGCTATGGGAAAATGTTAAACGATCGGCTCACATCACTCGCATTTTACCTTCCCTCGTCTGGCTTGCCCGTAGATATAGACCTCAACGAACGTATACGTATTAGAGCTTATGGGGCGGTGAAACAGACACACACCTGTACCTCATGCATGTGTTTATAGGAATTTAAACGACCAGAAAGTATTCGGTCCCACGAATAATAAGAGGGAATGTCATCATCCCCCGTTTCGGTCGTGATTTAAAACTGTTTTCTGATTGTTTTATTTATCAAATTACTCATAGAAACGGATTGATTCTTTCTTTAAACCATGGAGGATACATTTTACCCGTTAAAATTCTAATTTCATGTTATTTTCTGATATGCCTATGTACGGAGGTAAAGTAATAACGTATTGTGAACGTGGATATACAGAATCGAGGTGGATATTAAAATCCGTTAAATTTCTTACGTAATATTATAGCTGCTTTCAACAAAACAATAAGGTCAACAGCACGTAACGAGGGAGGAAGCAAGTCACTGAAGCGTGTCGAGAGTAGACCGATTTGCGAGGCCCTCGATCTTTTCAACGTCACACCGTGTATATATCGCGATACGCCTTGCGCCTGTCTATCTCTTTTTACTTATTCTTCATCTTCATCGTAGTTACATAGTTGTCTCTTTTTACTACTATATCTTTACTTCTTATTTTTCTACTTCTTCTTCTTCTTCTTCTTCTTATCCTAAGCTTAAGAAGAACGCGGCGAATAGCGATGTTCTAGAAACGCAATGGACCGCGGCTGAAGCTAAAGCCTCAGCCTCAGTCTCAGCTTCAGTCTCAGCCTTAGCCTCAGTTACAGCCACGGTACGTTGTTGATCCCATGTTGCTCTCGATTCGCTTGAAACGATAGCTAATCGCGTCCGGTTTTGTTTCAAGATAAATTAGTTGAATAGTTTAATGTTAGAACCGTACGAGATTTTCTGATTACACACCCATGTATTATTATAGTTATGAATTCATATACGTATGCATGTAACATACACACCGTGCATTGAGATGAACATTTTATGCGGTGAATCGTAAATTGCGCGGATTCTAACAATTAGCAATTATTCTTCCATCGGTAGTATATAAGGAATTTAATAACACCGGGAAAATTCTATATTTTCAATCTTATAACTCACTTTGTAAGTGTTTCAAGAGACGATGTATAAATTGTACCACCGACGTCGATGTGGACCGGTGCCGTGTACCTCGAGGCTGCAGCAACGCAGGGAATCCCCGTCATCTTTTGGTTGTAGGCTGGTGCCGATGGCGTCGGTGGCGTCGGTGACGAAGAGTTCGACATCGTCGGTGACGTTGCTGGGGAACTGCTTGGCGATAGCAATCTGTTTTAGAAAGGAAAAACAAAACAAAATAAATATAAAAACAAAACGAAGGAAATAAAAAAAATTTGATGAAGAATTATAATTTATCAAAATTTTTTAGTTATTTTTATTTTTTTTATTTTTTTTTTTATTGTTTCTCAAAAAATTATATACCTCATTTTTATTTGAGCGCTTGGAAACATATTGCGCTGCGCTCCCAGCTCCGTCTTTGCTTCCTTTCCGTCAGCAGCCTCACATTTCCGTCTGTAATATAGAGAAAGCAGTGAGTAGGTACTAGATTGCGAAATCAAATGCAAACGATATAACTATAGGTTCACTTAAGTAAATAAATAAAAAAATTATTTACTCCCTCCATCCCCCCAGCAGTAGTTTATACGGGCGGTCAAATTACTGGAACGAATTCCTCCAGGTAATAATAATATTTAATTATTAATTGCGATAAGAAATTATATATAAAAAAAAAAATCATAATAAACCGCAAATGTTCCAAATTCACTAAAAAAAAAAAAAATTAAAATTAAAAATCAATGAAAAAATTTCACTATACGTGTAAAGTTATTCGCAAACGATATAATAAATAAGTTCCATGAATCTGCGAAAAGCTGAATACGAAAACGGTACGCGATATAATTCCCGGGACAGGAAGTCAGTAGCAAAACTGGCTCCTGGCACGCGCAAGTAATCAGGATAATGGGGACCAGGTAGGTAGGTAGGTAGGTAGGTAAGTGGGTAGGTATAGGTATAGGCGCTAATCACGGTTGAATTGCCACCGGTCCGAGTCTGTAACGCGCGTTGTGGTTTCCGCGTTTAATTGGGTAGGTAATAGTGAATGCACATGTTGGAAAATCATATTGTTTTAATATGGAAACTACATCACCGTAATTTTAAGCAGCTTATGCATAATCCACAATTCCATTATTGTTTATTAATCAATATCGAAATTGATTGAATTTTTGCCTCTCGATATTAATAATCGATGATGAAATTCTTCTATTTGATATTTTTTACGTTTTTTGAAACAATCTTTCTTTAATTTTTAAAATTTTCTTCCTAATTATGTAAGTTTTTTTTTTTTTCTTCTTAAACCTAATGCAATGATTCTCCGATCTTCTAATAAGCAGCGTTTCTACCTCCGATGTATATAATACGACGTATTAAATTAATTTTAATATATATTAATAAGGCAATTAGCTCTGGTGAAATAATATTTTAACAGCTATATGTGTATAATACTGCAGCTAGGTCGAGGTATATAAGAAAGTCGGTTAAGGTTAGCCAACCAGTAGGGCTCGCAAAGAGGACCCAAACTCATTTCCCGGTTGTATAAACACGAAACAGTAGCTTCTCAAGGCAACCGCGAGCGTGTTTAAGTAATTTTTAACATTTCTATATACCTGTATAAAAAAAATTTTTGTTTTTTCATTTCATGCTTTTTCCTGCAGTACGAATATTTAAAAATTGCGCAAAAAAAAAAAAATTTCGCATAAAATGAAAACGATAAAAAAAAACAAAATAAAAGAAAAATTATTATTATAGGAGAACAGGAAATGAATGAACTAAAAATTGATTTTTAATTTCATTTGCGGGGGTGGACGAATATCTAGTCTTCTCTCATCTTCTCTCGTCTCAAGTTAAACACCTATAGAACGAGATGGTAGGGTCGTCGTTATTACTTGAAGCACCGGACTGGTTCCATCGAGATGATCGCCTAAGGAGACGTGGGTTGCATGCGGTCGGGCACTTCGGGTCCGCGCGGAGGTCGCCGCGTATACGTATATAGGTATATATATATATATACGTTCGATGTATCGCAGCGGATGGATGAGGGCGGCTGAATATAAGCCTTAAGGCAACCAGCGAACCAAGCCCAGGTAGGTAGATGCGAGTCGACCGCCCGCGGTCGTCGTCTACTCGGTTATATTCATATCTCTATCTCACTCTGACACTAACACGTATCAAACCGATTCACCTTACTCACGCATACCACATCTACATACCTACAATACACTCCTCATTGTTTGCTGGCATCGCGAGTCCCACGAATCCTTATAATAATGCAAATTCATTCGATTTTGAATGAAAATATGAATAAAAAAAAGAAAAAAAAAAAAATAAAGATAATTTAGTAATTTATCAAAATTTCTTTTTTCTTCTTTTACTATTCTTGTTTCATTTTGTTTTCTTTCTGTTCTTCCTTTTCTTTCTTTTTCGGAAAACTATACCCAAGATCCGTTAAACTTGTTTTAAGTAAAAAAAAAAAAAAAAAAATTTAAAAATAAATAAAACGTGTGTACGATGCGTAGATCTTGTTGGAGTAATTCTATAGGAGTAGGGTATATAGGATAGGTACTGACTGCAGGCTGCAGTTATTTTTGCGACTTGATGTGAAGAGGAGCGTAAATGATCAAGTTGAGAAATCTTCAGCTAATTAGATAGGAGGTCTAACAACCATTCTCAGGATCGCGATAGTATAAGCCTGTTATTACAGCTACAGCTCATAGGTTTAATACTATGATCAAAGATCAGTGACAGATACACGCGTCACAGCTACTGAACATCTGACACGAAATCTCTCGGTCTATATAAACCGAAAAAAAAAAAAAAAAAAAAAACAAAAATAAAAACGAAATTTTTATATGTTATTCCGATGATTTATATCGATCGACGATAATTAACGAACCCAACTTATATGCGTGTATGAATATAAATTATTGTTAAAATTTATAACGATCTTACTACATGACACATAAATAATAAAAAATCAAAATTAATATGAAAAACTTGTATTTATAGACCTAAGTAGATTCTTTTTTTTTTTTTACGAAAATAATCGCTGGTCATCCTGATCGGGCGGGAAATATAATGCTGTGATCCGTGGTGACGAGGTATATCGATACGACGCCGATAGTAGATGGTCGAAGCGCGTGCCTGACCGGTTTGGCTCGCGCGAGTATAAGGTACCTACCGATATACTCACTCCTACCGTCCTCTTCACTATCTTATATACCAACTTGCCTACCTACCAATGCGCTTATTGTGAATCGTTTACCACACGCAATGTAACGCTGCGTACGTAGCGATGCTATTTAACGTAGGCGTGTGCCGCATCGGTAACTTAAAATTAAATTAAAAAAAAAGTATAATGAAAACGATGAGGTAAACTTATAGGTATGTGTATACAGATGTGATAAATTTAACGGATATTATACTGTATAGGTATTAAAGATGCGCGGGAGTCGAAGTTCTCGTTCTCAATTTCCATCACGATGACCTCTATTAACGTTTATACATACCTTTTAGCATGATCACGGTATATGTATATATGTATATATACAGCGATGCGAACCAACAGCAGTAACAGCGGTGAGGGATCGGGACTTTCAAAAAATTTCGCGACCTACTCACGGTCAACAAAACTGGACGTTAAAATATTATATTATATACGAAATTTTCATATCCCAATTAATTAGTTAAAAAAAAAAAATTTTTTTTTTTTTTTTTTTTATTTCCTTACTGTTTCATCTCGTTTTACCGATCTATTGTTTCATTTACACGTACACGAGCGTAGATCGATAAAGAAATTCCAAAATAAATAAAAATAACAATGTTTTTTTTTTTTTAATTCTTTTCAAAATAAATCGATAAAAATTATCCGATCAATTATTTCCAACTGAACGATAATATTTAATGAAAAATAAGTGAGATTCTTACACCGAAATCGATTGTCAGAGATCGATTTGTATATATAAACATGTATGTATGTATGTATGTATTTACGAGAGAGTTTAACAAGCTAAAGGCTAGTCACTTTCAAACGATCAAACGTCGCTCATTATCAATCGCGATTATTCTTGCGCGACGTGCGTCGCGTCGACCTATTAGATATATAGATATACAAATAGCCTAAAAGAAAGCGAAACCAGCTTTAGCCAGTCTCAATTTTTATATTCAAATTTCTATCTAATGGCGCCATATACGATCAAAAAAATTATTGCGAATGTAAAATGGGTATGTATATATGTATTATCGGTTATTATTTACACGAATATTTTTTTTTTTTTGCGAATATAGATAATCCGAGATTATTTAAATTGATAAAAAATTTAATAAATAAATGAAAAATTAGATACTGAAAGTTATATAGACGTGTGATTAGTAATCGAGAAATTTCTTTACCAAATTCCAATCACCTTCTCAAATAATCATGAGAAGTTTCCGCACCGATCGAAAGTAGTCAGTTCAGTGGTTAATTATTGCTATACTATCGGTATGAGAAATTTTCTCTTGAAAATAAAAAAAAAAATAAAATATCAATAAATAAATAAAATAGAAAGAGAAACGATTGATTCGACAACTCTTGACCAAAAGATATACTTTTTAAATTTTAATTTAGAAGGTATAGTTTGAAAATCGTTAGAAAAATCGGCAAATATTTTACGCAAAGACTATAAATAAATGTTTTGAAAATTTTTTACTACAGAAATGATGAGGGTATATTTCTTGGAAAAATGTATGTTTATTCCCTTTCTCGATTCCCTGGATTAAAATTATTTTCTTCAAATTTTCGAAATTTATATTTCTCCGTAATTATTTTTCCAACATTGTCTGACTGACAATTTTACCTTATTTGCATATTTCGTTACCGTTTATTGTACAGCATAAATTAAACTTGCACCAGGACTTACTTACTCGGGTGTTCAGAGGTCCGGCGTCGATCGTCTGGTTATAATATCTATACCTATACTGATATACAGTCGCGGGGTTAGGCGGGGGCGTTTATGGCAGCGGCACTCCCCCGACACGCGCGAATGCGTGTCTTGCTCCATTTCATCCTTGGCTATTCGACCAGTTATACTCTCACCTACTTACCAACGAGACGGAAACTTGGTTCAAGTCAACGGGATTATGTCCCCGTATATAAGTTGATAAAATATTATAAACCTGGACCGATCAGATGAAAAAAATAAAAATAAATAAATTTTATATAATGTTAAAAAAATTTCCCCTAAATAAATTATCCATTTTTCATTATTTATATATTATTTTGGTTTCTTTAAACTAAAATTAAAGACAAGGTGTTCTACCTTTTTAAAATTTCATATACCACTGGGGTGTCATTTTTGGTCTCTCGAACCCTAAAATATTCGCATGAGAATTAGAATTATTTTTTCCCTCAGGTTATTCTCCGCTTGTGAATAAGAGTTTCGGGCCTCGAGTGACGCGCTCGCCTAAGGCCTCAGGGCGGCTGGCTGGCTGGCCCTGAGGGTTTCTGTTCTAATTACGGCAACGGCATGGCGAATGCGTCTGCGCTTCAGGGCAACAGTTGCCTCAGGGTTTACCAGGCTCTCTTTCCATCCTCTATCCTCCACCCTACAACATCTACCCAGGAGCCCTCGGGCTCTCCAGACCCCAGGTTAGCCTCGACCCATCGTATAGTCCTTCCAAATGTTCCGATACGAGTTGGTGTTATACGCGATTGAAACACGCCTATATTTATACGCCAAGGAATAATTTCGACTATCTTATAGTCACGGGATATGGAAGGGAAAGAAAAGGAAAGGAAAGGAAAGGGAAAGAAAAGAAAGGAAACTGACAATAATCTATTATAAAGGTCTATCCATGTTAAGGAAATGACAATCCTTCTATCGAAACTCGTTATCGATGAAGAGGATTAAGATTCCGGTTCACTAATTTGAAGAGCTTTTGAAGGGCTTTGATTACCGAGTCAGAGGAAATATTTTGGCCCTTTTTGTGTCTGGGATTAATCAAGAGAAGAATTAAGACAGCTGTTTGAGGATTAGTTATCGCCCCAGAGTTGATTTGTATAATTTTTTTTCACGATCATATTATGAGAAATGAATTTATGAAGCTTATTATATTGTATAGTCGAGGAATAAATTTTTCTACTGAATATATTTTGAAAAATATTGTGGGAAATTTTGATTTAACGATAATATGGAGATGGGCTAAGAATCTGGTTGATGTGAAATTTGAATATTTATTTTAGTAGTCATCGTAATAATTGTATGTGTACGTTTCGTTTCTTTGTTTGTTTAAAGATTTTATAGATAGTTCGTATCGTTGATTAATTAATCAGTCAGTCAGTCGATCAATCAATCGATCAACCAGTTAATTATCAATAAGATTTCGTTTTCGTATTTATTAAGGTAATTGAAAGTTGAAATTTAATTGTTGAAAAAAAGTTATAGGATAAGAAATTCAAAAATTTGACGATATATAATTATCATAAAAATAATAAAAAAATTTTGGATTACTTAAAGTTCCTAAATTTTATGAAATAAGAAAAAAAGGAAATTTCTTTTTCTCTTTACTCACCGTTTCGGGCACGTGGGCTCCAGGTTGACGGCTCCTCGGTTGTCCACGGCGAACGGATGCGCTGAGCACCAAAAAATTGTTTTCCCAAACGAGAAAAATAGAAAAAAATAACAAAAAAAAAAAAAAAAGAGAAGAAGAACAAAACAGAAAAAAAAATATATATTCCAAGTTGTCGGAATTTGAATAATAATCAATTTCTCAATCACCTTAACTCACTTTTATTTATTTATTTTTTTCACCAGTATATAATTATTCTTTTTAGAAAAATAATTCTTTTCGTATAAAATCACTGATCATGAAAAATTCGGAAGTGAATTTTGAATAGAAAATTACGAGTTTGTCTTTAAATTCCAAAAGGAGTATTTCCCGGTCTTTAAAACCAGCGAATTTCAAATTCGAGAAACGAAAAAAGAAAAATCCACGAATCAAATTTAGTCTCGATTCGTATAATTGAAGGACTTTTGAAACTGTCCAATTATTCCTTACGAAATGTCACACACTTTGTCACGTGGTATAAACGCGTGAGATAACGTCGACGCGCACGTCGCGGCAGTCTGGCGGGAACTGCGCTGTTCTCGTCGAGCCGGAGGCCGGCCGTTTCATCCGCTGGCGACGCCGCATAGCATTCGAGGCGCCGATTTCGTTCCTGAATCTTTTTGACTGCTCTTAGCGGACGTGGGGTACCATATTACATACATACTACGTATATATATATATATGTATATATACGTACATACGAGATACGAGATACAACCCCGGCTATACATCGGGTCCAGAACAGCATCTGAAACTTGGTTAATAATAGCATTAAATAACCCCGGGCCGAAGGCGACCCCATTCGTTATTCATCTTCGCGAATTCGCCTTCCAAAGGATTCCGATTTTCTTTTTCCTTTTCTTTTTATTTATATATCAAGATCGCGAAAAACGCGAACCCCTTTCCTCATTTAATTAAATAATTTTCAAAGAACTGTTCCATCATCGGACAAAACTCGTTCTGAATTTTCAGCATGGGGCTCTCGATCGATTAGCGACCGTTCGTCAAAAAAACCAATTAATACTTTCTGCGCTTTCTGCGCCGGGGGTAAATATCGTTCTTTATTAACTGTTCCGGGGGTATTGCCTGTTACAGTTTAATATCCAGTCCGTTATTAGGTATATAGATATAGGTACCGTGAAAATCGTACAATTGCGTTAAATTTGACGGATTGAAAAGAAATCTTCTCTAATCTAAATAATTCTAATCGTTATAATCGATCAAATCTTCTGTTTTTTTTTTTTTTTTTTTTTTTTTTTTATGGATTATCTACGGATTTGTATATATATATACATACATATAGTATAATACATAAAGTATATATACGATATTTACTACGTATATGTATATACCTATATATTGAAAATATAATGGACCAGTTTTCTGTCCGGTTGTTAGCGTTGATATCGATGAAACCACCTCCCGTTCGTTTCGGCTTTGGCTTTGGCTTTGGCTTTGGCTTTGGGTTTGAGTTTGGATTTGGGTTTACTACAGCTATACCATAATACGATATATAGCCTATAGGATACAGGTATTATACTTATATATATATATATATATATATATATATATATATATATATAGGTAATATGTATATGTATATTATATACGCCGGAATAAAGCCCTGAAGGCAAAACAGCCACGGCCAACAACGTTATTCCTCTATGCCAGAGGCGTTTCCGAACGAAATCGAACAGAGAATGAACGAACGAACGAACGAACGAACAAACGTTGTGCTCTGTCCGCAAACGCCAACGCTCGTGTATAATAAACCGTCTCGGCATAGCATAAAACCTAGAGGCCATAACAGTCGTTGCTGTTATATCGATATGCAAATTTTCGAATTAAGTATATAAAAATAAAAAATTAAAAAAAAAAATTATTATACGCATGTTCAATTCAATACGTGCATCATTTTCATCCTGAATATAGTAATAAATCTTTGAAATTTTTGATAAAAAAAAAAAAAAAATAAATAAAATAAAATAAAATAAAATATAAACGTCACGTAAGAAAAGTAAAAACTATGCAGTTTTTCTTCTCTCGATCTCGAGGAAGGTCGCGAACGTTTGTGTATTGTGACCGTCGTTTGTATTGGTCGCATTTGTTAGCCCCAGGGTCACGGGGCTTTTGTATATGTATATACCTATGTACAGGTATTACACAAATGAGTAAACGCGTGTGTATAAGTATACGTAGTATAATATGGTACTGGAGAGACTGGTGCAGAAGAAGAAGAGAAAGAAGAAGAAGAAAAAGATAAAGAGAAATAGAGAGAGAGAGAAGGAGATAAAATAACGCGGTGTTTTTGTATCATACGATATATACAGTCGGACCTACGAACGAACAGAGTCGGTATGGCCTAAGGGCATTTGCCAGGATGTAACGAGGAGTCCGCGTCGCCTCTGGGCCCACATATTTTAGGGCGCGCCCTTCCGTTGGCCCTATACGTGTCTTTGAAACGGGTCGTGTTTAGCCTGCGGGCAAAGGCCGCGGTCTTCTTCCTCCGCACCTCGCTACAAGAGACCATACTAGGTACACCTCACCTTACCTCTTATTCGCCTCTTACGTCCACTACATGGTCGCGGCCCTTTCCTTAGACTCAGACAATACCCTCTCTTACTTCTCCAACTTCAACTTAAACTTAAACTTCATTTTAAACTATGACTTCGACAATTCACCTTCTCTTCGATTTCATATTCACGTTAATTTATCTATACCTACACGAAATTTTTAAACTCCCTACCTATAGATATATGGAGTTTTTCGATACTTCGACCAATGTCATTCTTACATATATGTATACATATAGGTATATACATACACATAACTGCGTAAATTATTGGCGAATGATTCCCGGGCCTCTGGCCTGGGGGCCCAAAGATGTTCACCCATCCGCCCACGCGTCGCCGAGTTCGTCTCACGTATTTATAATCAGAACTTCAGGCGCCATATAAACCAGATATGGTGGTTTGGTAGGGGAAATAAATAAGCCATAACGGTTACCTATACTATAAAGATTTTTTTCTTTTTATTTTTTCGATTTTGATCGAAGAAGATAATTGTATCACAATTATTGCAGGTTTTAATTTGTGTGTATTAGAAAACGAAATTTTTTTTAAAAATTATAATTCACGTATGTACATAATTTTGCGTGTGAAATATTTTGAAGATATAGAAAGAATTTATAGACGTTCTTCATTCACATCGTCGAGTTTTCTTTTCTTTATTTCTATTCTTCCCAAAGCCTGAAATACCTAATAAAGCTTTATTGGTGGGAGAATATTATAAGGTGGGAGTTGAGGCCGGGAGCGCGTCCCACGGCCATCTATGGGATTAGCTTTGTGGTGTTGTACGTGTTATGGTCTCTCTGCAGACCGAGGCTGAGCTATACCTTTCTCAAGGAATATTCTTATGTAAGCTAAACCGTCCGATCCCGCGGGCTCGAAGGATCGAGGAGGATCCAGGATCGAGGGCCTCGAGTTTACTCCGGGTTCTCTCTTCCTCGCCTCCCCCCTCTCCCCCCTCCCTTTTGACCGTTCACAACGCTTACTTCTTCTCGCCCCCTATTCACATCGAAATGATTCACAGCCTCTGGTAATTTACATGCGCGCCTTATGCGTGGGTGATCGAGACTGGACGATCCGATGTGCTAGTGATGATCATCCAGCTCGTGGCCGTTCCAGGTCTCTCTTACCCTTTCCATCAGAAAAAGGTTAAACACACACCCGTCCAAGCTGCACCATGCGGGTCTTGTTGGCCAATACCGAATGGTAATTATGGACAAAACTGGCTTTTGCCACTAAAAGAGAAGGAACTTAATTTTTACTTTAAAATTAATCCCATTTTTTATTCTTATTTTTGTTTTACTCTCTTTCTCTATTTATTTCTCGATGATCGTATTCATCGACGAATGTTTATTATTTGCATTTTTATTTTATCTTTTCATACTGTACCTACAGTCATTATCGACTTCCTTGTTGCATATGTAGGTATATGTAACTTACGAAGACCGACCGCGTGCTCTTAATTGTCTTCCGAGAATCGACCGACCTCGGCCTTGCCACAGTGGGGCACCTCGACGCGACGCGTCGCGTCACTAACATTGCGTACTCAATTTACGTTTAGTAGTATAGATATCTAACATATCTGCAAAGAAGAAGCTTCAAGGATAAGAGATGATGGATGACCGCATCCAACATCAGGGTGAAAAAGTTAATTAGCTACCAGTTCTTATCGGAGAATAAAAATCGAGGGTTTGATTCGAGGGACTAAACGATCGATTTCACTTCATGCAGACTGGACTTTTAGTGATTCAATTTATAGATTCAACCAAACGAAGTCTGCAGATTTTTAACGTTTTAAAATCTTCACCCTCTCAAATTGAGTTGAAAATTTTGGTCTCGAAATGAAACTTTTTGTTTTTCTTAGCCATTTACAATAGTTGGAATATCTACGTGGTCATATTTTTTTTTTTCTCCTCATGATATCGTCATACGCAATGTTCGACCATTTCGGACGAAATCTAGTGACTGAGAAGCGCGATTTTTGCGAAGGATTCGATCGCGGTTCCCAAGACCGTTGACCGGCCGTAGGCGGTGTCGTTTACTCGTCCGATTCGCGTTCGCGTTCACGTTCACGTTCACGTTCGTCGAACAAAGGCCTCTTATTGTATGTATTCGCATACCAACACGATCCACCCGCGCATATATACGTATGAATACATAAGAATGTATAGTACGTAGGTATGTAACGTACCAACGAACCAACCAACCGACCAACCTCGGAGCCGTGAGATGAAACGTTGCTATACTATACGAGAGCCAGGATTTTTTCGTGGTGCCTGAAGCCTGCTTATAGGGAGGTAGGTACGTACCTCCGTAACTCGGTACCTACCTCAGTGCCTCAGTACCTGCAAGTACAACGAGGAGAGTAAGAGCGAGGAACGGGATGAAATACCTCAGGCAATTCGTGAGCCTCGTGCTCCATGCTCGTGGACGAAGAGAAGATCTCGTAGCTAGGTTACGGTTGCGGGGGCGTAAGGGGTACCGTTTTTCTCATCTCCTTCTCTTTCTCTTTATTTCTCTATCTTTCTCTGTTTTTTTCTCCCTCTCCCTCTCCCCGTTCCCCTCTTCTTTGGTCTTTCCATGCAGCCACCGTACCCATACCCATACCTCTCGCTCACTGCAATTAGGAAATTGCCCGGGGTACTTCGCATTCATCGCAATGCATCCGCGGCCCCCCCTGACTTGCGATCGCCCGGGTCAGTTGCTGTAACCGTTCGAACAGCTATTCGTAAAGGTACACGTCGACGATTCACGTTTTTTATTCGTAGTTTAATTTGCCAATGTTTAACACGACGCGGGGATACATACGAAACGTGCACGAATTTCCGGGAATAGTAGATGTAACAGCTCTTCAAAATTACGGATGATGATTGGAGTCAGAAATTGGGTACAATACCTGGTTAATCTTAAATCACCGTTTAATTAATTACGCCTAATCAAGATTAAACACTTTGCTTAAATATATATCCCTAATTTCAACTAATTACGATTAATTATTACCCCTAAATTGCTATTAATTATTTATACGGGATCTAATCAACTTAAGTGGCTGTAATATCAGTTCAAATATTTCTCTTAATTGTTTTCACTTAATTTCAATTAATTATTCCTTTAATTATTTTCTTTATTATTATATTGTATTATTATAAGAGCGTAATTTTCTACACGTTTTCTCGGAGTATAAGATATAACCGAATGTACATACATACATACATACATACATATACATACTTAAGTTTACTTACGTTTTGCAATGAGAGGCGAGGCGATAGTCCGAAGAATCGCAGATGAATCTTGGGTATGTTTATTATTAATATTTCATTTCGCGCTTATCATTTTCTTGGAGCTGTTGCCGCGGATAGCTTGAAGGCATCGTTATATTCCTCGAAGGAGAAGAACGGAGGGCTGGTGCCCGGGCACCCACCGCCTCCTATCTTGCTCGAGGGTCCTGGGGCTTATGCATTGTCTCACTCATGCCCTTAGGGATACTATATACCCAACGCGTAGCCGCTATCTCTCTGCCCGTTTCCGTCGTACAACCTAACTGCAGCAGCAGCCGTTGCCGTTGCCGTTGCCGTTGCCGTTGCCGTTGCCGCCAAGCTATCCAAAGCCCTCGGGGGTTTTACCCTGCGACTCACTCCTTCCCCTGACCCCCACGTCCGCCGCCAATCGTACCATCCTTGAAGCGCAAGGCATGATTCTCGCTTTGCCTTAGGGTAACAAAACGGCTGTGCCTCGCGTCTGCCTGCAGTGCCTTCGGCGATCTCGTCCTCGTCCTCGTCCTCGTCCTCGTCCTCGTACTGGTACTCGTCCTCGTCCTCGTCCTCTATCCTTGCTTTGCCTCACCCTTACTTGTACCCGTGCCCCGTCCCCCTCGTTACTTTACCAACCTCTAGCCAACCAACTCACTAGCCTCAAGCAATTTCTTCCAGATAAGATGGCTTTCGTTTATGGTACCTACCTACCAAGGAACCAATCGACAGAATTCACTTCGACTAGGTAACTATATACCTATATATAGATCATAGAAATTTTTCTTCCCGATCATATTTAGGGATAAAACTTTTTTGAGTTAGTACCAACAGCCATTCGTATACGGAAGGCTGATTCAAAAAAAAAAAAAAAAAATGGACTTTTTCTTGAATCAGCGATTCTGATCCTCTTAGCATTTTACTGTTCATCATCATGAAGTTAACACTCGGACTGATGATATTTGGGAAGGAACTCAATTGAGTTTCTCCCCAAAAATTTTACTGTTCACTCATATATCGATAAATAGAGAGGAAAATTTATATTTCATAAAAGCAACGTTTTATATTTAGTTTATTGAATAACACAATTGAAATAACATAGAAACATTATGCCTGACTACGTTTTTTTTTTTCTTTCTTTTTTGTACTTATAATATAGAACACGGTTAGACTAGGACACAGCACACTTTATCCACCGGACAATCTGTCACGGTACGCTGTAGATCCTCGTTGCATCTGTCCATGCATTCGCCCCCGTGGTGGCGACAGACAGTCCGGAATCCAGCTTTCACTGTAATCAAAATACATCAATATACTATACCGATACAGGTTGGATTCGTGGCTTTGGAATACCTAATAAGAATTCTGATTTAATTGAGATGAAAAATTAAATTCATTATTGAGAAAAGTTCCGCAAAATAATCAGTTGTGATTCATTTTTTATCATAATCAATCAGATTCACTCCACTAAACACATTTCGATAATGCTAAACGTTCCAAAAATTTCACCACACTAATCATCGATCTCAATATATTAAAAAATTGATCTGATAAAGTTAATTAATGAAAACAAAGTCATGGTATTTAATTATGCGATGTAATACAGTAGCCGAACGCTTACCAACACTGCAACAGGTTTTTTGTGTGTCAGCGCACTGAACTCCGGTCACAACAGAATCGCAGTTGTTAGCAGGCAAGCAGTTTTCTACTGGACAACATTCGGCAGCTAAATTGTACCAAAAAAAGGGGGGAAAAAAAATTGTATAAAATATTAACAAAAATAAAGCGAAAAAAACAAAAAAATTATGATTAGACGAAATTTTTTTTTTACACAATTCGCAATGTACCCGATAGATATGCAATGATCAGATATACGACGAAATCACTCATGCAGACACCGTATATTCACTAACAACGAACGTTATTCTTCTTCATTTACAACGGAAGAGGCCCATAATTCATTAATAAGTAACGAGACTCACGCGGTCAATTATTCCACCGTCTATAGGTACGTATACAGCAATCTTTCATATCGTAATGATTTATTACAGTTTACGATGATCTTTCGATTAAATATCATCATTTATTTATACATGTATACTAGTAAAATTATACACCCTATATAATATAAGAATTTAATTACGCGTATACGGTAGCTAATTTATTTGACATTTTGATTAAATAAATTTTGATAAGAAGAAGAAGAGAAATAATTTTTATTTGACAATCTGCACGTTAATATTTTTTTTATTTTTTTTTTTTGCGTAGCAATAATCAATCAACTATTCGAAAAGAGTCTTCTTAAATTTATAACATATAGTTTGCTTATTATAGTGACTTCAACATCAGACAAACTTTTTTTTATTTGAAAGTGAAATCTTCCTTACTTAAGCACGATCTCGTTATATTATACATGAGATGTAAAAGCAGCACGAAATTTCGTTAAATCGTAATTATTGTTATAAATAAAAACGAATTATATACATATAAACCTACATTAAAATTTCATTTTATACAGGTAATAGTTATTGAATATTTTTGAATGGAAAGTTTGAATAAAAAAATTAATAAAAACAAAAAAAAGTGAATGTATAAATTGATGTCTGAAACTGTACTCGGGTCAATGTGCTTGTAATTTTTTTTAAATATAAAAAGTTTTGTCACTTACCCGAACCGTGAATGGCGATGACAATGACGAATAAAATATACACGGAGCGCATTTTTGCTAGTAAACCTTCTCGCCGTTCTGTAAACGACTGTTAACGAATTAATGCCAGCACTTTCCCGTCTGCCACTATTATATAAAGGCAACTTACATACTTGTGTATGTATCCATATGGTATACATATATGTATAAGCATTGGCAAGAATTTTGCATGCGTGTGTATACACTCTATATGTATACAATATTCCCGTATGTGTATAAGCGTATGTACACATAAAAACGTACAACAGACTTGCGTGATGTTTGTACAAGTATCGGTAGTATCAGGACGAGGAGGGCAAGGGGCAGTAGAAGAAGAAGAAGACGAAGAAGAAGAAGAAAGAGAAAAAAGAAAATAAAAAATAAATTAACGGACCCCGGGACGCGGTTCCTTATCTTTGACAAGCGGTTAAAGCCGTTATCCGCTAGTTTCTTTAATCTCGTAACTTTATCACCAATTGATTATAACCTAATGCAAAGAAAATAAGTAAAGTGAATAAAAATTTATTATTACCCTATAGAATAGAGCTAAAATTTATCTTCGAACAAACGTTAAACTATTTGGCAATCATGGTCCCTTATCTGTTCACAATGAACACCGTTCAGATTTTGAAGAAAATATTTATCGCATATTTTATATTCAAATGTGTTTTAATTTTTAATCTTTCTTTCTTCTTTTATAGGATCTTGATATTTTTTTAGAATCGAAATGTGGCTGAGAAATATCTGATCGTATACACGTACTGACTTATCACCTTTTTGGAAAATTTTTATTTGGAATAATATTGAAACTCAAAAAAAAAAAGTCATTAAAGTATAATCGATTTTTCAAGCTAATTTTGCGAGTATGTTATGATTAATCATTTTCATCTCCAATAGGTTTAATTTGAGTGTATTTTCGTCTATCAGTCTAACCTAAATGACCGAATTTCTTATCTCGTTATTTGTCTGACCTTATTTAAGTCTATTTCGATAGATATCGAAATAAATATTTATCGTTCAGCGCCTCTCTTGCCACATAAATGAATTATATTTTATGCTATAGAATAATTATCATCTGTACAAATAATGTCGTAATTAGTGTTAAGGGCAATCTCTAGTCACCCCCCTCGTTTCTATCGAAAAAGGGCACTGGGTGACACATTTTGATTATTATCCGAGCTCAGGCATGGAAGACGCAAAATAAAAATAAAATGCAGATCGCTGTTTCTAATTAAATTCAAAAATTTCAATTTTTTTATTTTCTAATATCGTACCTATGTTAATTGTTTCCGACATCAAGACCGAGGAAAACCACTTTTGTTATACTTGATAGTGAATTATCAGAGAAATTTTAAAGCTCTGAATAAGATACTTAAATCATTTGTTCGAAGTAATGATAGGGACTGTTATTGTTGAATAATTTATAATTTTAGTGTAAAAAGATACGAAAATTCATATTTTACTACTGATGTCTGTAGATGTTGAAACTCGTTTTTACGATTTTAATTCAGCCTTGAAAAAAGAAACAAATTTTATTCTATTTTTTTTTTTGATAATATTTGATCAAGTATGGTGTGAGAAGAAAGGCTGAGAAAAATTGCAAATAAGATTTCGTTTGAGAATAAAAAAAAACAAAAAGATAAGATCAATAGATTTTTGGATACACGTAGGTATAATGACGAAAAAATCTGTTGTTATTTTTACTGTATATATGATTTGTCAACAATTAACCAAGATTGCCAAGATTACGATAATTGCTTGCACAACACTGATACACAAAGTAAAACAGCTAATTCTCTAATCTGTACATAACAAGTACAATTCTGAGAATAATTAACGTAAATTTATAATATGGGGAAGTCCTCGATTAATCATACGATTGTTTATGCCAATGGTTAAGAATAATGAAAAGAAGTTATAGCCTTGCAGGCATATCGCTTCGTCATCTGAGTCGTGCATCGTAAACTTATGAAAAACGACGTTCGTTTATAATATATTGATAAAATTAGTCACGATTTGAAAAAAAAAGATACATTTCCTGGTTTGCAAAAAAAGTTTTATCGTTTACTAATCAGTATGCAGATAACCGAAGCTCAGTGCATGGAATTGGCACTAATAGTTTTATTTTCCCCTGTGCAAATGGTTTTTTTTTTTTTTTTCAAATTCGTTTTTGCTTCTGAAAAATAAGAAACAAAAAATACAAAATAAAATAAACAAAATATTGTATTTCATTGCGAAATCTTATCGCGTTGCAAGCCAGAGTGAGCAGCCGCAAGCGGTTGAAAATATAGCGAAACGCGAACTGCTAGCCGGTTTGCTATCTCCTATGAGGACGCGCAATCGAACTGCCCTGAGCTACAACAGTCACCGAAAGGAAGTCGTATGTTTTTACTTAAAGATAATGTGTATTTGAATGGAAAATTTTATACATTATTTATATACCTGTACAACAACTATGTATGTATATATAAAACACCTCAGTATCGTCTGACACATGTCACAATCCACAATTTCTTTTTTTTTTTTACCACATATTAGGAAAAAGACATCGACAATGAAACTTCCTGTACAACGAATCAGAGATAAAATAAAACATGAAGAGAAGAGAAGAAAGAAAGAAAAAAAAAATTACATGAATCCTGCATTAAAAGTGGGTCTAAAAATCGATTTTTAATCCCAATAATTTGTCTTTGACAGGAATGTCCGTTATATATTATACATATATGTATGTACATACATACATAGGAATTACCTTGGTAAATATATACCTAGGTATAAGGTATATGTACCTGTCGTTTGTCGTGCTACTAAGTTGTCACGTCGTAGTTTGGGGTCGTGTCCACCGAAACACGTACATACGAACGTACCAGGTCTGTCCTTCCTGAGTAACGACTCTCGTTCCGCTTTGTCTAATGGGACAATTGGTCCAATTTCATTTCGACTAATGGACACACTCGCATATGGTGTTGTGTCCGAGTGGATAAGCGACAGCTAAGCATCAGATACAGTGAAATCCATCATTGACCACTTACTGCGCAAATATACCTTACCGAGACAATTTTCCTAACGTTTACGTAGCTACTATATAGGTATTCACGAATTTAGTATACAAATTCTACGGTATAAAGAAAGACGGGTTTGAGGATAACAGAAAAAAATAATAAGAAAACCAAAAAATTAACTAGTTGGATTATGAAAATTCCAATTTTGTCGTGTTTAAGAATTATTTTTAGCGAAAGATTTTTTTGTATTTCACGTACCTACCGTTGTAGAGTTGGTTTTAGTTTTCATAGTTATGAAAAAATTGAAAAAAAAAAATGTATATATAAATAAATAAGTAAAAAAATAAACGAAAAAAACAAAAGTAGGGATCGTGTGTTACTAAAAAAAAAACAAAAGAGGGAAAATGGAATTTTAAATTAATGTTTTCGGTTCAACTGTTGTTCGAGGGGTGATTTAGACCTGTGACAATGTAGATGGAATATTTGTAAAACATGTATTTAAAAAACCGCAAAACAAAAAAAACCCCAAAAAAAGAGAAACAAAAACAAAAATCATGAGAGGAAACACGAAAATTGGAACAAAAGGGTCGCAGGTATACATTTGGCAATTTGATTTGCGTATATAAAGCTGTTATTTTATGATATATTGATTGTTTTTGTTTTCTTTTGGTTTTTTTTTTTTTCGAATGTTTTTCCAATTTTCATTATCGACAATAAGAACAATGATCAATCAATGATTCAAAGTTAAAATGAAGCAAGGATAAAATGATAAATAAAATAATTAACGATTAACAATATTTACAAGAATTCATATATAGATTTTTAGCTTTAGTTATATCTATATAGATTTTACATTATACAATACAATTAATCGCAATATAGTGTTAGTTATCTGTACATAATAACATTCTTATAGAAACGAAATAACGAAATTTGTTATACAGGCTTCTCTCCCATATACATACGTCGTTGCAGAATATAATTTATATATATATCAATCTACTAACCCCCTTTGGCTGTGATTATATTTATATGTATACCTACGTATATAGCTAAGAAAATTTAATGCAATTTTTGTTTTTTACTTTTCTTTTTCGTTTTTTCGTTCTCTAACGTCAGCATGAATAAATAATCGTTGTTAACCGAATGCGGTAATTATATATTATAATTAATAATAATAATAATAATACAAGTATATAATATATCATTCTACTTAAATAAATTGCGTATATAATAATATAATATTTCTATATGTATAATGGATTAAATTTTAATTTTTTTTAAATTTTTTTGTTTTTTTTTTCATTTTGGGCGAAAAGCTACAATATTATTTTAATTGGCCAACAGTCGAAGGGGTTTAACTAAATTTGCGCGTTTATATATTATATATCATCATTTCGTATATATTTCTTGTATTAATTCATCGAATTTTTTATTTTTTTTTTTTTATCTTCAAAACTCATCAAGGGATCGTCCGCGTTCAGTCATATATTATCCTCTGCGATTTTAGTACGTAATATATATAAGTATATAGAAATGATATTGCGTCTGATAATAAAATAGTAAAAAAAATTAGTATACATATATCTAAAGATTGTCAGGCTGATTGATCGCATGAAACACGATGGAAACAATGGGTTTTGAGGAAACGGTATAAATTATCTTTTTTTTTTTAATATATATGTATATATATATTCCAAATTACTGGACACAGACGAATCTCTGATGGTCTTCATTTATCACAGTCAAATACGACGATTAATTATCTACGTTGGTCTGTAGTCACCGTTGACGCTGCTTAAAAATGCACATATTTCCTTAAAGTTTGGTCGTAAAGTTTCGTCCCGTTTCCAACACGAACACATCAACTTGTACACTTGGTCAGGGCACATTGTAGGCTTTGGTAAAAATACCTAAACAATTAGGGGAAAAAAATCAAAAAACGATATAAAATAAAAGAATAAGAATTAACTTATAGATATATAACAATTTTACGAAAGTATTTTCATTACCTGTAACTCTCCACCGTAATACATCATCTCAGCATTTTGTATAACTTGTTCATTGCTAAGATGTTGGAATGGTTTTTCTCTGGCTAGACTCATAACTTCCCAAAAAGTAACAGCAAATGACCAAACGCTGCTAGCGCATGTGTATCTATCCTGTTATTGAGTTCATTGTGTGAATAATTAATTAATTAATCATATATAATATAGAAAGTTATTAATATCGAAATCGAAAGAAATTAATTACCAAAAGAACGCTTTCCCAGGGTAACCACCTTATCGGCGCCGGAGGTCTTCCTCCTATGTCGCAATAGTCTTTTTTGTAAAGGTCACTGCACATCGCTATGTCCGTTACCTTTACGGTGTACAAACGACCTAAGAGGCAGTTTCGTGCTGCTAAATCCTTGTGCACAAGGTTTTTAGATTCCAAAAATCTCATTCCAGATGCTATCTGCGCTCCCATGTAGAGCAGACAACTTTGGCTATAATTAAAATACAATGTAGAGATTGATGGGAAATGGCCTTATGCTTGATGAAATAATTTCCAAATACTTACCTCAGAGCTTTTAGGCTACAACTTGGACGTAGAGTTCCTGTCAATGGCACGCTGTACTGTAGATAATGAGCGAGATCTCCTAATTCAGTATATTCCAGGATGGTCCATGGCCCAGGATCTGCTGGACAGACTCCGAATACTCTTGCCAAATTCGGGTCTAGAAGATTAGTAAGGAATCGAACTTCTCTGAGTGCTTCTACCCTCGATGAAGTTCTCTCTTCATCATTTATCGGCGGTACTCTAGCAACGACGAGTTTTCCGGCACCAGAAATGACCGCGTCAATTTTAACAGCTTCGCAGATGATTACCTAGATTAGAATTTTGAACGATCGGTCGATAAGCAATTAGAGGTAGTAAACCTTCATAAGTGTATTTTCGCTTGATTATACCTATAGTATAAGGAGCAAAAACTGAACAGCGATAATCGATAATTGGTGAGCTTCTAGGATAACCGTCAGGCTCGTCAGAACGTCGCGAAGCGTCGATAAGTAGGTAATTGGGTAGTTAACAGGGCCTAGATTGTTGCAATTATTAACTCCGCGAGAGGGTTAAGATATTGAAGTTATTATAGTTCCCAGTTTTTCAGTTTTTCTTGAAAATTTTTTTTTTTTCCATTTTTAACGTTCCGTAATAGAAATTGAAAATTTTCATGAAAAAGGGAAGTTATTGGTTTCGGTCTGATTTTCGAAAATCGAGTTTTCATCAGATCTCGACGTTTTGGGGTTCTCGGAAGCTATTCTGACTATTTTTGGATGAACGTCCGTATGTGTGGGTGTGTAAACAAATTTTTGTCGTACGATATCTTTAGAACGAATCGACCGATTGGAATGGCTCTTGTAGTGATCGAAAGGGTTTATCAAGATTTAGATCTGATTAGATTTTGAAGTCGATCGGTCGAGTAGTTTCAAAGTTATTTGAGAAATAAAAATTAAAAAACAATTTTTTTTCATGTTTTTAGCGCATAACTCCTAAACTGTTCGTGCGATTAGTCTCAAAACTTGATCAGACTTAGCTCTTGGATAGCCCTTTCGATCGCCGTAAGATTCATCAAAATTGAACGATTGGTTTAAAAGATATTGCACGACAAAAATTTCTCTTTTTGTCGTACGATACCTTTGGAACGAATTAACCGATTTGGATGATTCTTGCGGCAATCGAAAGGGTTCATCAAGACTTAGATCTGATTAGATTTGGGAATCGATCGGTCGAGTAGTTTCAAAGTTAATCAAAGAATAGAAATTGAAGAAACAAAGAGTTGCATACGGAAAACTAATTATACTTATAACCTTCTTTAATTTATTATAAACACAATAGTATCAATTAATTGTAACGTATTTAACACAGCGGGAAGTTTTCGGGTTGGCCCACATGTCAACCGGTTTCCTGATTTTTTACTCAGTCATAGAAAAAGATTTGACCAATACTTTACCATCGGTATCTGTATATCAGATTTATAAAAAGATCTTGATCTATCTTAGCAAATTTTCTGAATAATCTGAGAAATGGCGGGATGAAAAGATGTGAAATTAGCAAAATTTTACATTAAAATGATGAAAAAATTTGGGTTTTTAATATTTTTTTCTTTGCTGACGAGTTACATTCTGATTATATGCTTGATAGTATTTCCGGTAAATTACCACGATGAGTTAGTAAGGGTCTAGTTTTTTTATTATTTTATTTTTCAGCTCACCTCACCGACGTGGCCTGACCCGAGTTTTTCCGCAACGCGAAGACACTGTCTGGGTATTTCCGTGGGCTCCGTTTCCTTGCATTTGTATGGTTTGCTCATACTTGGTGCTATGTTCCAGCATACTACGGGGGCTGCTATCTGCGAGGGATAAAGTGTACAAACAGGATTCTAGTCTTTCAGCGTAGTCTAGTCTAGTCTAGTCTAGTCTAGTCTAGCGTAGTCTAGACTATAACTATACAGAGATTTAAAGATTACGGTGTAACGACTCTACGTCAGCAAACAACCACCCCAGTCTTACAGCGCGTTTAGCCCCGTTAACAAACTTGCTACTCAATTTTCTACCGTTAGGTATAATAAACAGCAGAGGTATCGCCGTATAGGCTGCAAGAAGCCAACGAGCGTTAATTAATGTAACGTCAACTTCCATTATTTTAATAGTCGTTATTCGGTGGCCAGATCGTTTCTAGAAAATACGTGAACAGACTTTCCAAGAGATTTATATCGACGTTTGATGCTCTCGTGTACAAGCCGATTCGTTAGACACCCACAAAGAGTTTGAATTTAAGATCTTCAAGGGCTTTAGTTACTCTCATAGTGTCCCAGTATAATAGCCCATCCTTAATTTAAGTAACTAAGTAATTAAGTAAGTAAGTAAGTAAGTAAGTAAGTAAGTAAGTAAGTAGCTTGGTAGATGTTTTAGCACGAACCTTGTGTTTCTCTTTAGGTGCTGTGTGCCAGCGTTTTGAGTGCCAAAGGTCAAGGTCCCTCTGTGATGTAGCTGAGACAACGGTGTTGGTTAACGGCCTTGAATTCGGGCTAGAATGTGCTTGTAGAGTCCTGTAATTCTGGTTCTGTCTCGTAACAGACTTGTTACTGTGAGATGTAGGCGTTGCGTAGGATCCAGGTGATCCTCCAACGATCAAATTCAATTTAACATCTCCACGAGATTCATTATCGTAATTATCTCGAGTTCGTTCGTCTTCGGCGTCTTCAACATCGTCAAAATCCTTTGATGTATCCAAGGGAGCTTTTTGACAAAAAAAAAAAATACAATTCTTGATTCATTTTCTTTTGTTTTTTTTTTTATTTGTTTAAATTTAAAACTCGAATTTAACGCCTGAATATCGCAACCCGTATCACAAGTGTGCGATGCAAGAAACTGGAATCTTGGAGTATGAGCTTTAAGTTTTTTTTTTTTTTTTTTTTTTTGTAAAAATAGTCTCAGTAACTTCTTTTTTTAAAATTTTTTATTGTTCCTATTGTGGATGGAGAGATTTAATGACATCCGTGGAGTTCACTAGGGAAATAAAGAAGAAGAAGAAGAAGAAGAAGAAGAAGAAGAAAAAAAGTTGCAATTTTATTTTTTATTTATTTATTTTTATTATTATTTTTATTTTTTTTTATTTTTACCAGTTTTCAGCACCGTCGCGTAGGTTGGCTCGTACGAGAGAGACTGGGCCCCAACCAACGGCGAGTGAAATTGCTCCATTGTTAGGGACTCGTGCATACTTAAATCTTCACCGGCACTAGGGGAAGCGTGGGCGTTGTCACGCAGCATTCCACTGGGTGTTAGGTTTAAGAGAAGTCCCTGTAACCGGAAGACAAGAAGCTTAAATATCGAGGGATAAGATAGCGCGATGAATCGAAATGAAAAAAACAAACAAAAAAAAACAAAAAAATTATGTGCTTTTAAGATGATCAAGACAAGATAATTGACTTTCAATATTCTGAAAAGGAGAAAAAAAAAAAAAAAATTTATCTCTAAATAAAGTTTCAATTTTCTAAACCTTCATATTTATTGCAAATCCAAAAGGATTTTTCAGGACCGTTGGTGAACTTTGAAGTTTTTGTCTTCGGCTGAGAAGTAAGATGATAACGAATACCAGAAGTAGAAGAAGTGTAATAGCGGTAAGAACACCGATCAAGACCTCGACGTATTCTTGTCCTTTTTCTCTGGCTGTAACTAAACGATAATTGAATTAGTCTTTTTCGTTGACTAAATCCCAGCCGGTATATATATATATATATATAACATGCAGTGTAATCAATCTCAATTCTATCGCACGATTAAGTTCTGAGCTGGTTAACATTATTATGGTTATGTGCGGGGTCCGAGGTGGTATATAGGACCTAGAGGCTGGCTCAACTTTGTCCATTGTTCTGAACAATGGAGTCATACTTAACGTCAATTCCTTGTGTATATAGTGTATCAGTTACATTATTAAACCGTACCCGCGTACAACAGCGTAACACAGCGTAAGGCTCGTTCATTTCTCTAGTATGTAACTCGGCGTTGTTCATCTAGGCGGTAATTAGGAAAAGCCCATTATATACGGTGATGCTTTTCATGAAAGAAAGAAACGTTAACAAAGGAATGAAAATTGAAAATAGAAAAGACGTGAATTCAGTTTTTGTATTTTTTCTTTCTTTTTCTTCTTCTTCTTCTTCTTCTTCTACTCCTTCTTCTTCTTCTTCTTCTTCTTCTTCGTGTTCTCCTTTCGAATAATCAGATATCGAAACGGAATGAAACTCTGGTGTTTAGGTATCCGTATAGATCGAGAAGTATGAATCCACCATGTTTCAACGTTTCTGTCGTCCACGCTCCTGTATCGTAGAAAATATTCATTTCCCTCGCGAGTGCCGTTTTGATACATGGTATATTCGATCGGGGAAAAAGAATTCATATCTTTTGGTTGAAATATGCATTTCCCACGTATTTATTCAGTGCCGTAGTATATATAGAACTGCAGCAATCTGGTATAACAAGCCGCACAGTGTGCTCGACCGTCCTCGCTATTTCCCTACCCTTCTCTTCCCTTCCCTTCCCTTCCCTTACATTTACTTTCCCGTGTATTTCAACCCTATACATTCATCTACATGGGAGGTACAAACGCGTATACTATATGCATATCAGAGACACGTAATTCTGGATACGGCTGGCTGCTCTCATAGCCGCGGCACCGTTCTCGGTTTTACCCCATTCCAACCCCTGTACCCCAGGTTCCTCCTCACCGTGTGGACCTCACAGAGCCGGTTGAGGAGCTACTGCCGTTGCTTAATCCGGCTAATTGTTTACGTTAGGTGGAAGTTGCCGCGTGAATTATAAACCATCCCTACCATCTCTCTACTTTTGCTAATCGTATCTACTGGGTAAAGAATGGAGGCCTCATTTTACTAATGAAGTTACTCGTTCATTCCCTGCTAGTCCCGTTTGCTTGCTGCGGCTCCTCCTTCTTCCTCTTCCTCTTCACTCAACCAGCTACTACTCCCAACGCTCGTTTTAGATCGCGTACATTCTACATACATACATACATACATACATACATAGATATATACAACATCCAACGAGACTGATGCAGACAATTCCAACCTCTTGCGGTTACCTTAATCATTTTCATCAAGCAGTGTCAACAGCTACGACGATGCCAATCAACAATGATAACATAAGAACCTTATAGTACTACCAGCTTAAATCTAGGTATACATGCTGATGGAATTCACTCGCATTTATCTACCGGTTATAGATTAATATGATAGTTGATTAGAATTTGACGATGCATCATAAATTTCGATATAAAGCTTTAAAATTCGTGCGAATTTTTTTTTTACTTTTTTTTATATGTCATATGGATTTATCTCTTAATCCCTTCGTTGAAGGTTTTCCACTATACGCTACATCCGCGTATCTTCTAAGTTGCCACTCAAGTGACCGTTTAGTATCTTGGCCTGTGTTTCGTTGAAACATGACATCAAAGCATGCAAAATGTACAAAGAGACCCTTTCCCAGTATCTCAGAGGGGAAGTGTTAATCCTTCGTCTAATCTTAGGGCGTAAGAAACCACCCCTTTGCCACTAGCTATGTCACTGTAGTCTTGATTTCTCTAGGATGTTGTAGTAGGTAGGTAGGTAGGTAGGTAGGTACTATACGTATGTCCTACGTGGTGTTTCGCAGCTTTTAGATCCGTCCTGGATGAGTAGATGAAATGAGGGACTCGGGGAATTAGGTTGAGAGAATAAGGGAATAAGGGGAGAAACGTGGCGATAGAATTCCTGGTGTTTGTGTCTTAGCTTGACGTAATTGGGGGAATTCTGAGCGTCGAGTTCTAATCAGTCACAATCAAGTTTAATCAGATCCAATCACGAAACCCTTTGCTGATCAGTAACAAAAAAAAAAATTTCAAAATATATGTTTACGGTATATTTTAGCAAAGATGATAACCACCATCCGTAACTTTATCATCCACCGTCTTACCCCTATCCTATCCTGAAATGATTACAACCGTAAATCTATGGACACATGTATTTAACGAGCTACTTACTCGTCTGTAAAGTAAGGTCCAACTCTGGACTCACTGGGACGACGTCGTTTCCTCCAATTTCAGAGTTCACGTCGTCAGTAGTATTCTCGTATAAGCTGGCTGAAGATAAAGCGATTATCAAAAAGTAGTACGCGAAATTGAATTTGAAGAAAGCAAAAAAATTTAAAAAAAATAAAAAATAGAAAATACGTCAAAAGATTCTCAAGTTAACTTCCGGCCCGGATTTTAATAAGACTTTGCTTGCTGGTATGAGGCAGGTATAGACGGAGATTAAAATATACGACGGATATGTGTTTTTGGGTGTACGAAAAACGGTTTTAACTTCCGTGAAAATCTCATTGAAAAAGGAAAAAATTCCACATAATATATATTTTTACCGAGTTTTTCGTTCTATTTCCACAGTTCATTTTTCTTCTCTGTAGACTTTGATCTCGTCCTAAAGCCGGGGCAAAGTCTCGTTATAATCGAAGGCGGATGCCTATAGCCAGTTCTCTTGGGAATAGGGCTTATTGAGAAAGGGGGAAACTCACACGTCTCGAAGGTCACCTCGCTAATCATGATCCATCGATTGGCAAAGTGGAGATGCAGCTTGACGAATCGTCCGCTTAAACCGTGAAGACCAATCGTTACGTTTCGGGCATTTTCTAGGACTGTGTCTGGCATGTAGGAGTATAAAAGTGGTTTTCCGTTGTAGGACTGGCCACTTACGCTGAACCAAACTTCGGCTTTTGAAAATACCTAGGACGTGGTAATAATCACGAATATTCTTTAAGGTCAGTCGCTTGTTGCGTGAATGGATGAGAAAAATCGAAGAATAGTAAAAAATAATAAAAAATAAAAAATCAAAAAGAAGAAAGGGGTTAAAAAAAAGTTTGATCAAACCTACCTGCACGTCTCGAGAAAAGTAGTTGTTAGCGTATACGTGGACGGCGTGGAATACCTTGATTTCGTCAAACTCAAAGACTAGCTCGACGAAGTTTCTAGGGAAGGAATCGCTCATCCAGGCCACCCAGCTCGAGCCTGGGAATTATTAGGTAGCCCAATTTAGCGCTATGGATATACATATCCCCGGCAAACATTTTTCCCCGACTTTAAAAAGACGTGGTTTGAGGAAAAATTTTTCAAAGAGTTTCAAACAAAATTCTAGCTCAAAGTTTTCATCGTAGTTGGAAGAAATTTAAAACGCTAAGAATTTCTAGTCCCATGATATATATATATATATATATAGGTATGTATGTACCAGAATTGCGATAGTATATGTGTGTTACTTTCGGTAAAATCAGCTATCAAATTTTCTTCTTTTCTTTTTTTTTTTTTCTTCTAATTTTATTAAGAAAAGTTTCGTCACTTTTTTGAAAGACTTTTTTCTTCCTCTTTTTAATTAACAAAGTTTTGTATTATTTTTGGCAATATCATCATTCAAAATAAATGAAATATTGAGAAAAAAATACCTTTTCCATAGCTCGTGTCAATCCTGTAATCATCGGAGCCAACTTCCCCGTCCATTAGCCGTCCAAGACCGTCTAAGAGGACGCCGTGTTGTCTTCGTCCATCGTACGAGCTGTCGTCAAGTTCTGTTACTTCAGATTGGGGAATGGTGTAGCTGACAACACCGCCTGAAAGTTTAATTCCTCATTTCTTTCTGAAAACTTTTACTGAACGAAAAACATCCCCTCTTATTCAACGGAAGATATATATATATATATATATATATATATATATATATGTATAAAATACATCGTATAAACCGGATTACTCCATGTCTGATCGGACTGCTGTAAGCAACCCCAAAAGCTCTTTATAATTCCTTAAATAACTTTCGAACGAATGAATAAATTTTAACAAAATTTTGAACAAATGTAGTCCAAGAAATTTTTCAAATTTTTTATCAAATTTTAATAATATCGGTTCAACGGTTTGGGAAGGTGAGGAAAAACCCTTTTTTGTTTTTTTTTTGTTTTAAAGAAGAGTTCATTAATATCTCAACAATCGTATCTTCGATATGTATGAAATTTTTTGGCCTCGTATTTTTCGAGGCAATGATCTTTTGACGGAATATAAAAAGAAATAAAAAATTTGAAAATTATATACGTGAGGTTTTGCAGTTTGAAAATTGGTTGCGGCATCTAGTTCGATAGTTGTTGGATCGATCATAGCTGCTAAATTTACTGCATAATTGGGTTTTGGCACAAGTACCTACATGTATATCATTGCATATATTAATTTATGCCGATTGATGAACTGTACAATTTGAAAATAATATTTAGAACCGAAATGTTATAATACATGAATTGTATGAGAATTCCACGATTATAAAGAAGACTTTCTGCAGTTTTTACTTTCTTTCTCTATTCATTAACTTAAGTTTAATTCTTGTCATATTTTCATTTCACGATTAATTATTTAGCAAAAAATAACCCCCGTTGGTCGAGAACGACGACGTGTCGTGTTTAGAATCCCGTAACTCGTCGCCGTATTTCTTATGTCGTTTCAACGACGAGTTTTAGCACGCGATGTCGCGTAACCCTATTTAATCCTCCAGGTTTCTCTCGTTTTCTCTTCCTGTAGAGTAGGGTCTTATAAGACCAGAATATAAAATTAGCTAATTAAATCGGTATAAAAATTGGATAAACGCCTCCGGTGAATTTAGTTTCCGCAATAGGGCGGGTGATCTATAAAACAGAGAACCGGTGACCCGCAGACCCGTTAAAGCTCGGGTTAGAAAACCGGGGTAGGGTAGGGAAGGGTAGGGTAGGGTAGGGTAGGTATAAGGCATTCGCGATGACTTCGACATATTTTAACTGGCTGTCGTGCACGACCGCCATAAATCTGCCACTCCGTTCTCACGCGCTCTGATTATTTCTTAGTGGAACCTGGAGGAAGGTTGAAAGGCTGGAACCATGAGCTATCGTGCAGCCTGCCTTTTCCACCTCATATTATATAGCGTGGGGTAAAAATTATTTATGCAAATATAAAACGGCGTGGTTTTGTCTTAAGATGCGGTTAGGACGATTTTATACCCAGTCCCATTTACCCGACCAATATTTAAATGTATATATGTATACAAATTAAAGTAAACTGCTCTTCTTAGCTCTAGAAGAGTGACTTACTGCTCTCTGGGCACCCCTTAAGCTCAATACGAAGGCACACTGTGCGTCTGTGAACCGAGTGTGGTAGCAGACGAATTTTAGTGGCTAGTATAGGCGGTAGCAATTCTTGAGACACGACCGTAGCGGTGTCGGTGTTCCCTGTCAATATCTGGAAAAAGAAAAATACGATCTCTTTTATGAAAAAAAAATTTATGAAAATAATAATAATAATAATATTGGTAGGTATACGGGGTTTCGAAAATATTTACTATCTCTGTTTAACACATTATGTAAAACGCGTGTTGTACAACATCGCGATAGGAATGGTTGTTACTTTAAACTTGAACCCGGTTCGTGACTCGTATTATACGATATTGAAGATTATCGTTGAAGCTAAGCCTCGGAGGAAGCTGAGCACCTTTACCAACGGAAAATATCCCTTTAAATTAGTAAATAACTTGTAATATTTATAATACCGTTAGAATTTCACGGCCTGCAACAGCCTGCGGCAAATAAAAATTTCAAAACGTAGGATAGGGAGAAATTTAACCGGATTTTCCATAACTTTATTATTTACTTTAATTTTCAAAAATATATATATTTCACTTCCGATTTATTAATTAATGATAAACAATTTTACTCCACGTTATTTATTGACCTTTTCACCATCCCATCGCCTGTATTCACGCCATTCCGTGAACCCGGGTCTCCAATATTCGACGGTATACTCTTCGACGTATTCCTGACCTCTGCCATGATCGTAACGACCTTGAGTTTGAATTGTCGTAATTACGTGAGAATTAGGAAAGTCGACTTGTAGCCACTCCCGTACTTCGGCTTCAATTTGTCTTTTCGGACACCAGGCCCCTCCAGCAGTTTCCTTGCGTAGTCTGAAGCAGAAAAGCGTTTTTTCCTCTCTCTCTATATTCATTTTTGTAACTAAATTTCTCATCTATTTATCACCGATCGTAGAGAATTTCGTATAAAAAAATCAACAACCCTGAAACCTTTTTTCATAATAATTCAGAAATCGGTTCATTTCGTTTTCATTATACATATATATATATATAATCATAACCGACTTTAAATGGTATATCCGTGATATAATGTAGCTTTTAAGAAACCTCTCTGAATATTTAAACAAATGTCATTTATATATACAACGAACGAATTTACCTCTCAAATCAAGTACCTAAAACGTGGTAAACTGTCAGTTGAGAAAAGGGGTCGGTTATTTATTCATCTTATCAATGCCAGTTACCGGGATACGCAGTAGGTAGGTACCTACCTACCTACCTACCTACCTACTTCGCATCGTTAATGAACATTGCCCGTTTTGGTTTAACGTTTAAATTCGGTAAAGAAAATTTAACATCAAGGTTAAAGGAAGTTGAGAAAACAGAACGAAAACTGACGGATATTGGTATGTCTAAAGTTTTAAATTCGTTTTAACGGTGAGTTTGTGAAACTGTAAATCGAAGTCGATATAAAGATTGAAAGAAATATTTTTTTCTTGTCTTATAAACCGATAACTGCAGTCACTTTCTCTTGGATTAGGTACAAGCTATATAACTAGCAGGAATCTTGAAGATAATAGATTACAGGGGGTGACGTTGAAAAACGGGAAAATTCTAATTACAAAAATGCTAATTTTAGAACCGGTACAACATGCCGCATAATCGGCGCAAACTCAGGTCCGGTGCCTGGAGTCACGATTAAATTTTTGGAACTAAGACCCCCCTCCCCCTCGCCGCCCCCTCCCCATCCCGTTACGACTCTCCAGTTTAATGAAAAAGAAAGATTAGAAACAACGGGGCATAATACCTGCAACTGAGTGATGAAACGAAAGAGCGAAATTAAAAGAAACTGGAAATAACGAAGACCGGAAAAAAGTATATGTATATATATATATATATATATAACGTGAATGAATGAACCACCGAAAGAATGGACCGTACCGAAAAGCCCCGGGCAAATTTAGAATGATTTTCATCGATCCAGAGCGGATCTAAATCTCAACTTAATGGTTGAAAAAGTACGTTTTTATCCCTTTCGTATTTCTCTCTCTAAAAGTTTATCTTCTCCGTTTAGAAAATATTTTCCTTTTGTGTTTTTTTGTTTTATTTTTCATGTATTTTTTGACTGTTTATTGTGACACTAAAGAGCTGGCAGACTATGAACTTTTAGAATAACAATTTATTCTAGTTTTTTTATTTTTTTATTTTTTTTTACTCTCACCGGCCATATCGAGGTCCCACATTTGTCACATAGGAGGAGGATGCGTTGACGGCAGAATCTGGAATATCCCCAGACTCCATCCCAAGAGGCGAATTACATGATCCTGAAACATTGGAAGGGTAAAAATTAATATTTATTGAGAGTCTCGCTCGATATTTATGGTCTAGAATTTTTGGGTCTTGCAGGTTATTCGAGTGAGTTTTTAGAACCCGAGTTAGGTGGGTGGGTATAAGGTACTCGAAATGCCGGCCAGGATCATCGAGTGCAAAATTTAACACTTTTAGCTTACGTACCGTTGGGAATATACAATATACAAGCTATACGTAGGTATGTAGTTCTCCTTCTCCCTTTTTCTATATCGAACATATAACCCAGAGTTTTCCATCAAGTAAAGCTCGAACTTGATCCTAAAAGTAGATATGTGCGTACATACATACCATACCAAACCTACACTCGGTACTATATATGATTCTCTAAAATTTCCATTTCATTTCTCTAAATTTTTTCAACTTGAAAACAAAAAAAAAAAATTACAAAAAAAAAAAAAATTTATTTTACCAACCTTGAGAACGCGGACTTTTCCAAGCCTCCGCCAAACTTGTGCGTAATAAATGGCCTAAGTCGCGGTTATATGACTCGTATGCAATATTGAATCATTAATATTAACCAAAACTTGGGGTGACGGTTGTAAATGTGAATGTAAAGAAATACCGTAGGTGGGTATATTTTTTTTTTGAAAAATATACAAAATGTGACTGTATACCGTTTTAAATATTTATCAACTCACTTCGTTTACTTATTTATATACCTCAAACGGTTTGTTATTTTTTTATTTTTTTTCATATTTTTCGAAATAAGAATTTTTTTAATTCTAAAAAAAAAAAAAATTTTTTAATTTTTTTTTACATGGTTATTATTATTTGCGGATTATTTTGGCCAAATTTTTTGACCCGATATGCCACGCCTATCAAATAAAATCGAGTATCTTACCGAGGTCTGTTCACCTCCGCTCCTGAGTTCCCGGGCACGCTTGTTCCTACGCAACATTCTATTATTTTGAGGAATACAGAAATTCGGTTGACTGAACTAACTGGAGTAACTCACCCTACCTCATCCTTCCCTTTCTTTCTCTCTCTCTCTCTATCTCTCGTTGTCCTTAGCGACGTTTCGGGTGAGAAGTCTCGCCAGTTTCGATGCCTGGAACTTATTGGAAACACATTTAGGTCTGTTCAGATTCAAGAGCTAAGCTTCTCACCCTGATTCCTCTCGCTATTAGTCTCTGCTCGGTATTATATCCCAACGCCCTATACAATTTCAAGTTTGTCTTGACGAGCTCAAGTAGGTAGCATACATAACCATAAACATACACACATACCTACACCAACTGTATAGTTTTAAAGGTTATAAACTCTTAAAAATGTTCAATTTTGATCATTCGCTTCAATTGTGACTTTGGAACGAATTTTTTTATTTCTTTAAAACAAATGACCGTTCGGTTTTTGGAATAAGTAATTTCGGTTCCTGATGTACGAGGATGTTCAGCTTTGTATATTTGGTGTTGGAAAATAAATTTCTAGTCACGTTTTAGGAGTAGTAGTAGTATTAGAGTAGACAGTATAGTAGATCCAATGTGCATCCGAGCAATTCATCGGAATAAGAGTATCCCTTGGGACCAGCATCCTGGTGAAGTTGTCTCACTCTAGTTGCAACAATCGAAGAAGACAGGTGTTTCGCGTCGCCCTATGAATACGTTTGAAAGTTCAAGTAGAATGGGATAGCCGATTTGCATGTCTCCAAGGAAGATCTTTGTATAGGATATATATGTATATATATATATATATATATATATATATATATATATATATATATATATATATATATATATATATATATATATATATATATGTATATATAAGGTAGCGTAGTAGGTAGCACCTTTTTCCCAACGACCGATCGTTGCTATTGTCGTATGTTGTAGTGGATGTTGTATGTACGTAACATACATACATACATACCGACTATTTCCTATTTTCTATCTTTTTATAAAGAAAATACAAGAGCCCTGCATGGAAGACGCCTCTCGACGATTCATTGCGACGCATTCCACGTCGAACGATTCGTCTTGCAAGTTGGCGTGCAATTTGTTCACCAGTAGAATGTCTTATCCCTTTACTATGTGGTGTGGCTATGGTGTTTGAAATAAATAATAGAAAAAAAAAAAAAAAAAATTGATAAATAAAAAATAAGAAAAACCAAAAAGATAAATGAAAAGCGGTTTATTTTATTCAAAAGTTTATTTAAACACCTAATTCTAACGGGATCCATCATTCAATGGAGTCTACGCTAACTCGGGGATTAACCAATCGAGTATAAACCTTTCATCTCTATGCCCGAGGATGTACTCGTAAACACTGAATAACTCTCGGTGCGAATGTAAATAAAATGAAATAAAAATAAAATGAAATAAAATTTTACCTACCCTATGGTAAATTCATGGAGAAAATGAAATACAAAAAAAAAAAAAAAAAATAAAAAATAAATAAATGAAAATTTAAACAAATTCAGTATTGGGATATAGGCGCGTGATGGTGAAAAGATTCTTTTTTTTTTTCTCCCTCGAATTCTGCTTGATATTATATGTATACGTACAGAGATATTTTTTAAAGTTTAAATAAAAAATTAATATCCGATATTTAGTAGTTAAATATTTAATATTTTTATATATATATATATATATTTTCTTCCTATTTTTATTATTATTTTTTTTTTTTTTTCTAAAGCTTTCCTTGTAGAGTCATGGACTGTAACTTTTTCTCCATAAATTTAGGTCGTATATTATGCAAGATATATGGAAGCTGCGATATGATGTATATCCATATATCCCATCGGGCTTTAAAAGCGTATTTATTATTTAACGTACTAAAATTCGCATCGTGTAACATTATATTTTTTTTCTAACTTAAAATGTGTATTCAGGTGTAATAAATAGGCAAAACCTGCAATACCCTTGTATGTACACACATTTTCGTTAATTTTTCCCCACGACCAAATAAACTGCCTTTGAAAAATTATTTAGCTATAACGAATAGGCGCGATATACGAATTTGTAAAAAATATCTGCGACAAGGTTTGACACGTAAAAAAAAAAAAAAAGAAATAAAGAAAAAAAGTAGAAAAAAGAACCACGTCATCTATACATACCTATACAGGTATATACAGAAAAAATATTCTATAGCTACGTACACCTAGCTATTCCCGGATTTTCTTTTCGTCCCACAAAGCGAATGGCGTAAAACGCATTTGTGACCAAGGAACTTTATTTCAAAAGTCACAGTATGCTCAAAGAGCGCATTGCCAAGCGAATCGTTACCCGGATGGCGGCAACCCCGAGTGGTCGTGAGTGGTGTCAGAGCACTCGTGGTAGGTTACCAATATGTATTTCCATCGTCGGCGTCGGCTTTCAGTTACAGATGAGAAGTCAGAAGGTGCAGGTGAAAAGTTCACACTAAAATTTCTATATATCGTTACTTTCCTAACCATACATTACACACACGTATGTATGTACATACGTACATACAACTTACATACTTACATATAGTAGTAACGAAATTCAAAAGTAATACAAAAATGTGTCTATAAGTTATATTGCCTAAGTATAAACGCTGCAGGGTAGGTATATTACAGAAGCTTTACCAAATGGATCCTGCACAAGGGAACGGATCACGTATTTCTGTAATAAGTTTTGATAAAAGATTCCCATTCACGAAGGCCAGGTAGCGGTTGGGTATTGTTTAAAATAAAGCAAAGCTTGGATATTTCGTACTGCAGGAGGTGAGTTTCAACAGGGGATCAATCTGCAGAGCTTTGACTGTGAAGAGGACGAAAAACATCCTAGAAGAGAAGAGAAGAGAAAAGAGGGAGAGAAGAGAATCTCTCCTCTCAAAGCAGTGGGAGCCGTCAGGTGGCAAAGCTATAATCCTCTGAACTGAACTCGCAGGATCGGGACGTGGCACGAGCCTTGCACGCTGTCCTTGCGCACTTACAACAGTCTGGTTTCGGATCAAGTCTTTATCCGGCAACAATGCCGGTGTCTCCAAAGTTTCGTGTATAGGTATATGTAGATGTATATTTATCCTTCAGGAAGTAGGTAGGTACAGGATTAAATCCAACAAAAAAAAACCAAAGAAAAGAAAAGCAACAAAAAAAAAAAAAAAAAAGGAAGCAGAAAAGAAATCAGAAAAATAAAGGGATGATTTAATCTTGTCCATTCTATCGTTCAAAATCTTTGAAAAAAAAAAAAACCAAAAAAAGATCCATTATAAATGGATCATGGATTATTCACCGAGTGCAGGTTTTTTTTTTTTTTTACTTCGAAATGAGATAGTTTTAAATTGCTAAAAGTCTCCTATCTATATAGGGGGTAGAAAATGAGAGCAAAGTCTTGTATTGTTGTTTTTTTTTTAGAAAACTTTATTTTACCCTGTCTTCAGAAACGGGTAAGAAATATAGATAAAGATCTTCAGGTAGGTAGGTAACTGTGGTGAAAAAGCTTTAGCGTATTTATACGAACAAATTTCTGCAAATCTTTCTGCAACGGTAGTTTTACGCTCTGTGTGCAGATAGAGCACTTAACTGAACTTTGGTGTAAAAATAAGAAAAATAAAAAAAAAAAAAAAATTAAAAAATAAGAAAAAGAAACAAAGAAAGACCAAAAAATAAACGTACGTACCTACCTACCCACACAAAGAAATCCTCGTATAAGGACACCATGCTGGAAAAAGTCCCCGCGGGCCGCGAGATTCACCTCGCGCGCTCCCGGGTTGCACCAAGGTTGGAGAACAAAAGCTTCGCGGATAATTGAGCAGTAATCTCACCAGGCGTTCTCGAGACACTACCGTGGCTTTAAAGCTCACCGTCTGCAACTACCATCTTCTACGTGCCACGTATAGCTATAATCTATCCATACATAGACACCTAGAGTACATATACATACATACATACATACACACATCTTTGCACTTGCTCTTAGTTTTAACCAGATATTTTTTGTTGTTTCTTTCTTATCATCCCATTCAACAATCTGAAGTATATTAGTACGATATCAGTTTAGACAGAAGAGTTCAAATCAGTTATCGTTCATATTTCAGTCAATCTTTTTTATTTTTTTAGTTTTTTTTTAAATTTCTTTTTTGGTTTTATTTTTGTGTTCCATATGTTTTATAAGATTAAAAACACAGATGTATATATATATATATATATATCTTATTTCGTGTACATTGTATCTGGCTATGACTTGATATTTTTTGAAGAAATGTGGCTTATATTTTTGTATTTATATATACTTAATATTATGAAATATGAAAGTTTATACAATTCGTGAGAGACATATATAACTGTATATATATATAACTATATACATGGATATATGAAATATACGCGTGTCGTATATTATCTATATTTTGTACCAGACTGGTACCATATTCTCGTAATACAACTCCCACTGTTAAACATGGTTATAGATATTCACCGATCAACATTTACTGTTTGCGATTCTTCGATTACGTTAAGGGAACAGACAGGCACTGCGTGGCACTGAAAAACGCGAAGCGTCGCGACGCCGCGTCGTTGGAAGATAAAACCAACACGCTATCGTCTGTTGTAGAAGCTATAAGTATATACATATACCTACATGTATAGGCGAATGATAGTAATCGTAAGAATTACGATATGAAAGGGAGGTAAAATTTAAATTGAATATATCCGTTTTCGATTGTCGGTGATTTTGAAATCGAAATAAGAATAATAATGAATAACATAAAAAAAGAACAAAAATACAAAAAAAAAAAAAAAAAAGAATAAAGTCCGAATAAAAAGAAGAATAAAACAATGGCCATCCTAATTCATTCACTGTCGACACGCTTGTGGCAACCCGCTAATTACGTTTACGTGTTTCTTTTTCAGCAAAATCAGCACCACCTGAAGCTACGTTACGTGCCCGCGAATAATCCATCGTTATTTTTTAAAATCACACCACAACTCTGAAATAGCAAGTGGGTACCTTTACTCACACGTATATCATATACGTATACATGTATATATGTAAATGTAAATTTTTTAAAATAATGGCGATACCTGTACGGTGAAATGCTCTTGACGATAATTGTATACGGTGCAGAGAATGAGAGGCATGTAAAGTTGACGTATTAAATAGGGTTTAAAAAATTAATCTTTATTTTCTGTATATAAACCGTCAAGCTTTATGTCTATTTTATTTTCTTTCTTTTTACACGAAAAACGCATTATTATATATATATAGCCAAAAAATTTTCAGTTTGAATTAGAACCCCAATTCGTATATACTTTGGTCGTATAGTGATAGAAATTCTAAAGCATTTCTTGCTTGAATTTACCTCACTCTATTCCTTTCACGGATAGTCTGGAATGGTAAATTCTGTAATTTTAAAATCGCAATTTGCGAAATGGATACGCGAATGATTCCCGAGACGAGACACTCGGTAGTTTATAATGTGGAAGCAGTATGTATAGAGGAGGCAGTGCAACAGCCGTGCAGAGCTTAATGGATATCTATCAATAAGACGTACACATACCTATATGTATGTACATACATACATACATACATAAATACATACATAGATGCATAAGAGTAGGTATATACATATATATATATGTAATGTATGTTACACACATATATATATATATACCTGGAGCATAGTTTACTACGCAGCTGTCGTAAGCCAGTAAACTAATATCGACCATTCTGTATCCTGCAGGAGCAGATTAAGGATAGGCACTAGACTACGTACCTACTCCAGCTAGTGGCAGTGCTTCGGGATTTAGTGTATAGATAGAGAGAGGAGGTACCGGGGTACTCTCAAAGTGCAAGACCGAAATCATTATCGACTTTCTGTCAAACTGTATGTACCTGCTCCAAATCCATGGAAAGAAAAAAAAAAAAAAAGATAAAACACGAAAAAAAAAAAAACGAAAAAGAAATTTACAGACGTATTACCAATCGGACCAGTACTGACAAATGACGAACAATATTATTTTTAATCAATTTAGTGTAACGCGGAGCATTAAGTATACCTACTTTCTTCACTTTTTTTTGAAAATATTTCGATTACTAATTTTCGTTTCTTTTTTTCTTTTTTTTCTTTTATTTCTCTCTGCATTTTCTTATTTTAAATAATTATCAACGAATGCATTTAGGACGGACTAAGAGCGAACTTTTACGATTGGTTATTCGAATAGCTGTATAACCATATATGTCCTTACTTTGACAATATTTGTCGATGCTTTAGCGGGAAAATCCCATCGTGTAGGAATTCTGTGTCAAACGGTTGAGTGCCGTTGAGTTTCCTCCAGGCAAGGTATACACATCTATTATGGTATAAGTATGAGTATGTATATGTACATGTACATGCATAACGTGTACATACATGTATCTATGTATATGTATTTACGTACTACGTTGCTCGTCAACGTAATGCAACTTAACGTACCGAAGCTAACGTAACTAACGTATAAGGCGCAGAGATGCTCTACACCAACACATAAATGCATGATGTGTATGAAAGGTATTGTACTCGGATCAGGCGTCCGTAACTGAACTCTCTCTCTCTCTCTCTCTTACTCTCTCTCTCTTTCTCTCTACGTACGCAGCGATGCTTTGCTCTCGATGAGGCGAGGATGATATTATATTATGCACCAGCAGCGAAGCGTACAGTATTCTACGCAAGGTGCAAAACCGTTGACGTGCATTGCACAATGTCTGCGGAGCGTCGAGCCGCGTGAAAACTAGGGAGAGCGCAATGCCTAACTCTATACATATAGTAGGTTTCAGAAATAACTATATATATATATATATTCTATATACATATATAAATGTGTGTGTGTATATATATCCATGTACAATATATCTATATATGGACCTTAGGTTGATCCAACTGATGCTGTTGAGAAACGGTCGATTGTTCTCCGCAAGTGACTCTGTCTCATTACTTCGAATTGGCTAACGAAAGACAATGGGTTAATAATACGGTTTCAACCGGAAGACTAGATTTTACCTCTTTCCTAAAACCCCTTCTCTCACACCCCACTCACCGACCAAAGAACAAAGATATTTAACCCACAATGGGCACTAGGCAACGTCGCGACGCGACGCGTGGAGAAAGACATCCCCTAAACGTATAAAGAATTCGAAATCGTTTTGCGATATAGATACCTTAGATATTGATATCATCAGTTATTATTATTATTATTATTACTTTTTTTTTTCTCTCTTCTTTCATCGTCTATCGATACCCTCTGCGTTATTTAATGAAAATTGGAGTTTAATTTCGATCTGAATGGCTAAAATCTGGTTATTTGTGTTGGAATTATCCTCAGCCACAAATCTTATGAATTTTTTATTTCACATATATAATAGGGATTATAAAGGGGCTGGTATGCTCAAACCATATTCGTATTTTCTCGTTCAAAACTGCGTTCAAAACTAAATATATATATATAATATATACATATATAATGGTACTTTAGAAACATGGCGAGCTATTATATTGTAACGCAAACGACAACGGGGGTTAACAAATATTGAAGTTACTCGATTTGTTGGTTATGTAGGTGGGTATAGGTATAGTGGAAAAGCGTATACCTTCGTATACATATATGGTACCCGATTTGACCTACATTTACGTTAATACAACCATTTCGTAATACCAATTCAAAGCTATGGTAAGTTACTTTGATACATATATAGAAAAGTGTATAACTTATAGATGTATATGTATATTTATATGATAAAGAAATTTTATCCTGAAATCATATTCTCTGCACATGCGGTAAGAAGGAAGAGGCGCGAGCTTTCGTAGATATTGAGAGACGTGAGGACGGCAATTTTCGAGAGATCATTCGAAAATTTTTCGCTCAGATTCAGGATCAGGATCAGGATCAGGATCAGGATCAAGCTCACTTAGTTCTCTCGATTTCGTTGTCACACGGTTTATTCCATAGGATATAAAAAAAAAAAGTTAAGGTAATTATAGGAAAAAATTTTTCAACGTTTACAAGAAATTCAAAAAAAAACTTGATTTTTTTTTTTTTAAATAGAATAAACAGATCAATTAAATTCGGTTCGAAATTAGCTGAATTTTATACAATCAACCTCAGCAGAGACATACGTGTCAGTATAGGGTTAAGCGATCGATGCAATATTCTCGTGGCGTTTCAGCAGGTATGTATGTATGTACATACATAAGTATATATCGACGTGTATATCGACACAAGGGGTGTCTCAAGAGTTTAAGAGTCCTTAGCTAACTCTTATAGGTATATAAGTATATATACCGTGGATTTACGTGGACATTTGACATAAGAAATTGGTAAAACAATCAAAAGATCGACTTTTGTAACGCATATCGTGTGCTCATTGGCTACAAAAGAGAAACAAATACCGATTATTTGTTGTTTGAGTTTCTTGTACACAGGCGTTTGTCGCATATCCACAAAAACGCACTTATACTATTAATAAAACTATCTTAGATATATAAGACGTTAAACTTCGACTTTGAAGAGTTTTTTTTTTTTTTTTTTTTCTATTTTATTTGTTTGTTTTAATAAGTTGTTTAAAGTAATTAATTACCGAGTTTCAACGAGCTTTTACGATATACATATAACTAACAGACATAATCGTTTCACGTTATTTATTCGTTCATATAAATCGCTGAATTACGAGTGCTGAAACGTTCGTCTATTTAACCATTAATATACCATCGGTGTATCAAATCAATGCAATGAAATTAGGGTAATTACTGATTATCGGGTATTACTAGATTTTAATTATTTATGGGTGAAAACGAAAAAAAAAAAAAAAAAAAAAAAAAAAAACAGCCATGTGATTTGGAATGGGAAACACGTATAATCAAAGTTTAATAGTATGTGAATAATTTAGTGTTTTAAAGCAGAATACATGAGTACAGTGTTAAAAACTATTCACTTAGCAACACGTGAATGCAGTATAAGTGATTTTATTACCCTAAATTTATAGATATATCAAGTTTTTAGTCATGCGTCGATAATTTGTTTTATATTGAAAGGTGCGAACGAGGATAGCTAGTGTCGACTGAGACGTCACGAAGTTTAGAAGGTAAGGAGCTAAGCCAGTGAATAATAAAAAAAAACCATGCAAAAAAAAAAATAAGAAAGTAAATCATGACGATGGGATATAGAGCAAGTATAGAGAAACAGTTTGATCGATAACCGATGACTGGAAGATCCCAGAACTAACTTTCACCGAGGAAAAAAAAAAAAAACTAAAAAAAAAAAAAAATAGACAAAAACATGAAATAGTAAAAAAACATGAAATAGAAATCGAAATAAAGATACCCAGATGGCAGAGGTCGCGGGGTCGCTAAGGTCGCGAAGGACACGGAGGACACTTCAACTGTCTCGAGTCCGACTGCCTTCTCTGCTCGTCTTTGTGTAACTGTTTACCCGGACAGAGGATCTACCATTTACTGTAACGAGGGAACCGACAGCCCCTCTGGCCTTCCCTTGTTGGCCCAACAACTGCTACCACTTTCGCGTTGCCCCCAACCATTTGAGAATCTGGTAACAACGCTGATACGCGTACAGATGGATAAATATCTACCCCTTGTACCCAAGTGGGTAGAGTATGAATGTAGATTACATAAGCGTTGATTTTAAGCATAAGAAAAGCGCGAAAGATCAGCAACTTATTAAATTTCATTTTTAACGTAAAACTTTTTTTCTGTTTTTTTTTTTTTTTTTCTCCATTATTATAATTTTCTTTTTTATTTTCAACAATCTCAAAAGTCTCGGGCTGGTATATAGGGTGTAACTATTTATGGTTGAAGTAGCAGATTGCTTTGCAAATTGCACCACTTGACCGTGCTTTTAACGGCACCGTGAGATGTAACCTATTAACGGTTTACTGAGCTTTATCACGTACTGGTTGCCCATGGTGCAGCTAAAATCTCGCACATCGATTCGCGAATGGTCCGTTTCAACGTTGGTGCAGCTCAACGCTTACTCGCTCGTTATTAATGGGATTTTACTTTCGTCATTTCGGCGATCAGTTTAATTACGAAAATGGATGCAGTCCCGGTGGAAAATTTGAGCGTTAATCGTTTCATCGATTTCACGCGTTTCATTGAATTAGTAGTTTACTATGGATTCCTTTCATTCATTTATTCATTCGTTAATTCATTCATTCATTTCTCTTTCTTTTTTTTTATTTTGCGTTCATTAAAAATTTTTTTCACATTCATCTTATTTTTTCAACATTTTTTTTTTCATACTTTTCAAACAAAATAACGAGACAGCTTACCGGCACGTGAAATTTAAACGAATATAACAGAGTAAAATATATACACTTGGCTAATTAGCTATCTAAAATACTGCTGTAAGGCATCGAGTCAATACTTCAAAGCAATTTCTCTCTACGTAGGTATACATATAACTCAGTTCAGAAAATATTCATTGTATCATACGAAACATTTCAATGTATACTTTGGATACAAACACGAGAAATTATCTCCCGCTTATACCGTTTAGAAAACAAGAAATAAAAAAAAAAAAAGTATAAATTGAAAATAAACTACGTCAAATTATTCGCCTTGAGAAATGATATCAATTATTTACGGCATAGGTTTGTCCCTCTCCGTTTCTTCAATACTTGACATTTTAAGATCGTAAAATTTCGGAACGATAAAAATCACCCGTTAGTATCAAAACGTTAATAAAAATACTCCGTACTTACGTGAACTGAAAGAAGTTACGTGATCGCCAAGCCAGAGTATCACCAACAGGACTAGAAGCTGTTTCGCTGATCTAGAAAGCGGATCACCCTTCATACTCTTCAATGAGGAGTCTCCTTCGTCATGGAACGTTCATGCGAATCTAAAACAAGAAGTCATAAAGAATACAGAATTAGAAACTGGGCAGTATCGTTACGGTGGTAGTTCGGTGCTTAGTAAGTTCAAAACTTAACTAATTATATGCCAAGAAGATCTAAAGTTAGTTTATGCCATGTGGCAGTTGGATAATTTCTGAGTAGTGTAAATAATCCTTAACGAACCTGCATCAGCTTCTAAATGACAAAGGGCTAAAGTTTCATCATCGACGATGTATAGAAACTTGCAGAGACTTTTTAATTAATGGACTGAGAGAAAAAAAAAATGATGGGAATTTTTACTTCCAACAAAGCTGATTGTTACTTCCCTAATACACGCCACTGGGAATAGACGATCAATCCCGATTTACCCTGAGTAGCTCCCAGTCTGTTCCCTGTAGGCCGTATTTTCTTGGGTTGGAATCCGAGGCACGCTTTACCTAAAGCTCTGCTCTGCAGCCGTCGCCTTGGTCTTCGAAGAGAAAAGACAACAGCGTAGCTGGGACTATGAGATATTTTGACTGTTTTGACGTGATTCACCTGCCAAAGATCAACCGTAGGTTTGAGTCGTAGTTAAAATCGATAAATTCCATGAAGTATTTTTCTCTTCTTTTTTATTTACAGCTAGCTCAGTCTTGGGAGAGTAAATCACGCCGATGTGGTGTAGGTATGTGTATTCGTTGTTCTCTTTCCTTCGAAACTTATTCAGCTGCGTATCGGTGACCATTATCGCATACCCTGCGGTTTGCGAGTTTACCTTAGAACGACGGGACACAAGAGGCGGAATATTCTGTCTGATGGTATTGCCTCAGAAGCGATCTTTCCCTCTTTCTCCTTCATCTTTATTTCGCTTAGGTATTCTCCGTTTCACCGTCTCGCTTATTTCCGCTTAGATAACAGCAACCAGTTTGTACAAAGTGTTACTACAGCCTTATGTCGTGTGGACCAAAAAGGCTACTCCAAATGTGAGATACCGTTGATACTTGCGGAAGACTACGTTGCGAAGGGTATACCTCGGCGCCATTTTCTAACTAAACGTACGTTTTTTATTTCTTTATTTTACACAAACATTTGTCACGATATAAGATATGGCTAACAACAAGATGCATCTATGCTTTTAACTCTTTTCCTCCTCTTCTTATTCGTCTAGATTCAATAAATCATGACATAGCGTGTGTGGGGGTAAATATTTTCTACTATATGGATCTTTGGGTACAGTAAACGAAGGATTGAAACAAGTTCGAGATGTACAACACGAGGTTTAATTTACCCTGTAAAATAAAAAAAACTAATACTAAGAAAATGAAAAGAAGAAGAAAATTTATAAGAAATGATCCGCAGTACCAATTCGGAGTAGAAAATATTCTCCTCCTTAACCCCCATGGGACGGTCTCGATTCTCAAGGATGCCGAGTTGTTCTCTCCAAGACGAGGTTCCATCCGAGGAAATATTAGCGGTCTTGAGGTAGAGCTCCCTGCACGGTTTAGTCGACGTTGTTCAGGCCGCGGAGTTTAGTGGCGGCCAAGGAGCGCTCGCCATCGTCGAGCGTTGTAAATTATGTAGCATAACGGTGGGAGTTGGGCGAGGGATGCCTTTCTCCGCTTTCATCCGTCAATGTCAGTACCCGTACCCCACCTCATACCCTTTTTACTCCCTCATCGCGTTCCTCTCAAGCCCCCGCCAACTTTTACCCGTCCTTACTACGTCCCTCTCCAGTAACGTTAAGCCCTCTAACGGTCCAAAGTACCCGTCGTGCCAACCTCGCTAATATATCCCTATTTACTCTGCGCTTCCGTTTAACTTTTTGTATTTTCATTTTCATTTTCATTTTTGTTTTTATTTTTTTATTTTTGTTTTAGACATTTTTTGTTTCTTTAAATTTTCTCTCATTTCTTCCTCCATCTCATACTCCCTCTTCATCTTATTCTTCTCTCAAATTAACTTCCCGCTTCAGGCTTGCGAAAGTGGGAATAAATAATATTGCAAATTCCAACCAACTCACCTTATTGTGTGTGTATACAACGAAATTGCCTTCTGTCATGGGACACGCACCGTTTGAGATACTCACCTCGAGGTTCTTGGCTCGTTACTTATACTCGTTGCGTAAAGGGAGATGTAGGTAGGTAGTCAGGTACGGGACAAGGTGAATTTCTGGATATGACAGCAACGGTTGCGTCCTCGCGGTTTACCGGACTGCTAGATGTCCTTGTTGACGTGAATTTACTAGAATCACTAGCCTCGTTTGTCTCGACGATATTTTTTCCCCTTTATTTTTTTTTTCTTTCTTTCTTTCTTTTCTCTCCGAGGTCTTTCACTGATCATCTGCAAGCTCTGCTTTTATACCTCATTCTATATCCATCAGATGGGGTAAAATCAAACTGAATTTCTTTGTTTTTATTTCTTCTTTTTCTTATTCTTTTCTGGCTTCACAATCGATTTCACTATCTCGCTTTACACTAATAGCCACTTTATAAGAACTTCTGAGCTCTTTGAAATCACCTTTATTTACCTCCGAGAGCTTTTAGATTTAGAGTTAAGTATTATCTGAAGTGATTCGTAACGAGTATGATTATAGTATAGGTGAGGAATAAAAAAGAAAAAAAAAAAAAAAAGAATAAGAGGATTACAAAGGGATCAGAGGATTTGTATATACCTATTATGATCTCTGTTGCATTAGATGTATATATTGATTGAGCGATTATCGGTTAGATAAAAATGTATCGTTACCAACTTCCTGTACGGGTAACGAGGATCTAAATTTAGCAATGATTGGACGTTAATTTGTCGACACTGAGCCAATTGCAAGCTTAGCTTAGATTCGCAATTTCCTAGACTCCCATAGGTCATTGGAAGACCGGACGAACTTTCTAAATGAAATTTACCGTCCTAGGTTGGTCCAGGCTATCTTCCAATCTCCAGTATCCCTCGGAACCATCGATTTATGTTACAACTTGGCAAATACCTTGCCGATGACTTTGCGCTTCGGGTTGCATTAACAGGTGAACATCGTTTCCTTTACGGAAGCTTGTATTACCAGTTAGATATATACGCTTATAGTAGTTACATACCTATTTCTATATACGAGTAGCGTAAGCCGTTGAAACGAATTCAATTAACCGTGTAGTTAGAGTAGCGAGTCTCGCAAGCTCCACTTTATTCAAAACTCGATCGAAAATTTTCTGTATGTTTCTTTTTTTATTTTTTATTATTATATATACATATTTTATTTATTTTTTTTTTTTCAACAACTTTTTTCCACGAGCGCGTCTCGTTACCTGGATATTTAATTTCACTGTGTGCTAATTACGTACGGGTATAAAAATTCTGTGCTTTACGTAGAATTGAAAAAGTATGATTTTTTTATTTTGGTTTTTATTTGATTTTTTCTTGTTTTTTTTTTTTTTACGGTCCCTTCTAACGTCAAGAGCACCTCAACCAAGAAACTGAGTAACTGATTGAGCTTTCGAAATTCATGTTTCAATTTTAAACTCCTATATTTTTACAGGCTTTTGAATAAACGTTTGAATAAAATATTAAAAATAATAATATCTTGACCAGATTTTTAAACGACTAATTTTTTATCGAATGAATTTGTTCAAATCCTTTTTCTTATTCGACGTATACGTATATATGATTCCCCATTAATTCGAAACCACTCGCGAAAACTTTGAGCACGGTTGCGGGCTTAAGCTTCAAAGCTTATGTCCCATCGACCGACCTTCTCCACCTCTTCATAGTCTCCCTCGTATACTACAGCCTGGGGGAGATCGGCTTGGGACGGTCGCGAAAGAAGATGATTTTGTCCATCGAGGTACTGGGCTTTCGTATTAGAACACTGTGTTAGTTAAGTTATCGAGGAGATTAGAGGAAAGGAATAAAGCTTCTTTTGCGAACGTTGCGTCGTTGATGTTAACGGGCTTTCTTTTTCAGCCTAAAAGCTTCGATCTTATAAAGTGAAGAAAAAAAAGAAAATAATAATAACAGGCGAGCATTAGTCCGTGAATAAAAAATACTCGACGTACGAAAAAAAGTTCGCAAAAAGTTCCCTGAGAAAAAAACAAAAATAAATAAATAAAAAAAAAAAGAAGAATGAAAATTTGTACTTCCCTATACACAAGGCCTGAAATATCGTCGTTCTACTTCTATTCGTAGGTTACCTATGATACCGTAACTTTTCTTTTGTAACCTTATTCGCAAAAGGTTGCACCTTGCAAGTTCTTAACGAGATGAAACTACCCGTACAAATAACTACCCTGTGGACATCAATATACAATTTAAGTATTAAAGCTCCAAAGCTTAGCTTTACTCTCTTGCAGAATTCATAGTTAGTTTAATATAAATGCATCATATTCGCTTCATATAGTTTCCAATAATTTTCAATTTTCAATTTTCACAATTGAATTTCTCACTGCTCATATATTCTACGACCATTTTTTTTTTATTACGAAAAGTTATTTAAACAGACGTAAGGTACTGCCTGTTGCTGAAATTAAACTATACATAAAAATTTTCGCATCCTTTAAAGAACCACGAGCTGTGATAAAAAAAAAAAAAAAAAATAAAAAAAAAAATGAAATAAAAATTTCTTGTTTCATTATTTAAAAATTATAATTTCCAAAATCTGAAAAATCTTTACTAATACATCGATAATTATTAATTAGGAATTTTTTTTTTTTTTTTAATTTTTATTTCATATACTCACTGTATTTCTTGTTTTCTACATCAATCAATCCCTCAGATGTCCCCTTCTCTGGTTTTTGATGACAAAAAAAAAAAACAAAAAAAAATTAAAAATTTTTTTTTTCTATATAATTTTCAAAATAATTTTCAGATGATCAGAATTTTCGTACTGATTATAATTATTGCTGGAGTATCAGCTCAAAGTTATCTAAATCAGCAGTAACATCAACACATTCACAACTAGAATTGAAATTCTTTAAAATATAAATCAGGGCTTAAATAATCGCCACTTTTTATAAATTTGAAAATATTTTCGTTTAATTATTATTATCCCCTCAAGGTTTGATGATCTATAACTAATTGTACATCTTGACCCAATCATTTCTTTTATTATTATAAAAATAATAATTTTAATATCATTTTTCAATTTATGTCTTATACGTATTAAAAATTATCATTATCATTATTATTATTATTATTATTAATATTATTATTAATATTATTATTATTAATATTATTATTATTATTATTATTATTATTATTATTATTATCTACTAGTTGCGTGACTTGAAATTGCGTGACGGCGTGACTGAAATATATGACGTTTAGTTAGGTAGGTAGTCTGTACATATTATACGGAGGATCAGGAGGCGACACGCGCGGAGGTTCCTCGCAGACTGAGCGCTAACCTGCGAGAACCATCGATTTTAAACTGCGTTCAGAACTCAGGTTGGATTCTGGGGGCGTCGCGCCACGACCTGGATGATGTTTCGGGGGCGCTTGCATGCGCAGTAAAGCGCGCGGTGAGCTTACTCGCAGGTACCGTCGCGGGGGGGAGGGAGAGGGTGCGCTTTTCCCTGCGCCCCCCTCTCGTTTTCCCCCAGCGTTATACTTCTACTATCCCGTTTGTCCGTCAGTTTCTAGGTCCAGTTCCCAAACCCCCTCTTTTCCCCCCTAGCCCCAAAAACCCCAACTCTCAAATCCCGAACCCCCCGTCCGCACGTCCCTTTGCTCTCGCATCATTCCCCGGCACCCTTCAACTAGCTAGCGCGTTATTATGCGCGCCTGAACAATTCGGGGATCCGATAAAGCCCCGATATAGGTATAGGTATATGTATATATGTATATGTATATATATATAAACTCGAAATTCTTATACTAGAAAACGGAAATTGCAGTGCCAATCGGTCAGGATCAATTTAACACACCGTTTTCCTAGGTGATTTAGGATTACCTTCCTTCATCCCCTTTACCAAACCCATACTACGGACATTGACCATGAATAAATTAGTAAACACCGATTGACCAAAGTTTTCGAACCCAATTCCGCTAAAAGCTGAAACGTATCGTTAACGCGATTCGAGTACAACTTTCAGGGGTTGGAGGGGGAGGGGGGGAGATGGAGATTATTATACGCGCCTATAGTTCATGGAATTCGACGGTAATTTGCGGTAAAAATAAATATGTCCCGAAATAATTGTCTCGAATTAAAAGAGGGTGGTATGGGGGGGGGGGGGGGGGGGGGTTAATTAGGTGGGAGAAAGATATATCGTCGTCGTCGAGAGCTTTTTTATTTATTTATTTATTTATTTTTTTTTTATTTTTAATTTTTTATCGAAAGAGATAGAACGAGAAAGTATTTAAAATTAGTTTATTGTTATTTGAAAAAAAAAGGTATTTAAGGCACACGGTCACCGGTAGGATATATGTATAGTATATACCTACCGTGGTTAAGTATCGACTCTGGTGATCAAAATAAAAGGGTTTAAACGAGATACGGTCCAACGAGTATCCGACAAAGTAGGGTCGACCGCTTCGATACTACCGAGAAACTTTTCTCAAGTTGAGTTAACCGAACCCTTTAGGTCTATTAGCACACCACTAAGACGAGTTAAAGTTGGATAATAATTAACCGACATTAGTCTGATCTTTTTGACTTCCTTTAATTTGTTTTTTTTTTTATTTTTTATTTTATTTGCTTATAATTTGATATAAAAAAAAAAAACAATTTGGAAAAAATAAAATTAATAAATAATTAAAAATGCATCTTATAATTTACCCTTTGCTAAAGAAAAAGAACTTTGCTTTTTCATTCAAAATTCAAACTGAAAGTGATTTGGAAGTCACTAAGGAGCGAAGCTTGCAATTAGTGAGTCACAAACGAGCCTTGGATCAAGGCTTTAATCAAAGTGTATACCTTCTATGTAGTACAAGGTACAGTTTAATCGCGAACTTTGACTGTGGTCAATTTGAAAAAAAATTGACATTGAAAAAATTTTCAGGATATTTTTTGTTGGGAATAATATTTGCAGAAATCCCTTTTTTCTTTTTTCAAGATCTATAAATTTCAATCTTATCAATAGAAACTTTTACAAACCTTTTCTATTTATTTTTTATTTTATTATTGTGCTTTTAATTGCCTGCGAGATCAGGACGAACGGAAAATTTTATCTATCCTTTTCTGCCTGATATTTTTTTCCAGGATTTAAAATTTTTTTGTTTTTTTTTCTTTTTCTAAAACCGTAGCAGAATATGCAGACTAATATATGTAATTGTGCGGTTAAACATTCTCTGAGTTGGGTGAAAGCCTCGTGTAGCTACTGTTCACAATTACAGTGTCATGTCATCATTTGCATAAGATTTTCTCCCTCGACTCGAGCTCACAAACCATTGCCGGACGTTTTCCAACTTCATTTTTAATTCTACCTCGGTTATGTTTTTACCAAAAAAAAAAAAAACACCTCGGTTATATACCGAGGGGTAATCCAGCTGAAATCCCTCTACGTTAAACTAGATTTAATTAATGTTTATTAAATTCAACGGTCTGTGTTACACTCATTTCGATAAATTTTTCTTTTCTATTTTTTCTATTTTTATTTTTTTTTTTGTTTTTCATCTCGTTTTTTTTTTTCAAACCTCGCAGATATAAACGCGTGATTTTCTTATTATACCGTAGATTCCGGTAAACGACGAAATGCGTTAATAAATTCGCATATTTGATAAATCGCGTAAAATTGAGTCCGCATAAAATTTTTATCAACTTTGGTAAGAAAACGGATTTTCACATCCTGCATTATTCACAGCTAAATCTACCCACCGTGTAACACCTCGGTCACGCTACGTCTATTTCCTTTACTCGGCCAGACGCCAAGATTTCCGTCCGTCGAATGGTCGCTTCTGTTGCGTGCGCGGGATTAGGGACGATACCGCGTGTTGGAAGGAGCGAGATATATACGTAAAGATAAATAGGTGAAAGTGAGAGAGAAAGGGAGTATAGCGTACCGGGATCCGCACCATGTGCTAACTTAACTAAAGGGCTTACGAGCTTAGTTAATTGATGCATCGCGCATAGTTAGGGCAACCGCCCAGTTTCTCGCTCGCCCCTTGTTCAGACACTCGTCATTTTTCCCCCTTTATCTAAGGCAAATAGATTTATTTAATTTTTAGTTTTATTTTATCATTCGAGGGTTGAATGGGATTGAAATTTTTTTTAAATATATTAATTTCTCGGTTTGCGTCATTTTTATTTTTTCTTATATTTATTTATTTTCTTCGTTTGGAAATTTAACTATATATAACATGGAGTATTTGGATCCGGGATATAGTACATTGCGATGGGATATCTCGGGGCTAAAATTCGCATGAATGATCAAGGGTTTCGTCGAACTGTAGGTACTCGAGACAAACAATAAAAAGAGAAGAACAGAAGAACAGAAGAAAATGAAGAAATAAATAAATAAAGAGAAAATGTATAAAAATAAATCGTACGTGATAACAAAAAAGTTGAATTCATTATGAAGGAGTGAATAATTAATTTTTTTCTTTTTTTTTTTTTTTTACTTCACTTTTTATTCATCTCACGCGCTTTGATCCTCTTTATTAGATGTAAAAGTTCGATTTTATTTGTCAGACTACGATCGGGCGAACTTACGTTATGACAATTTTTCGTCGATTGGTTCACCCGGGTTTCCTCTCTTTTTTACTTTTTGTTTTTTCTTCTTCTTCTTTTTTTGCTTTTTATTTCTTCTTTATTTTTTTGTGTTTTACCCCGTGAGAATACGTGCGAGTCATAAGTTGTATTATTTATCTCTTGCAGTTTAGCCGTTGGAAAGTTGGCGTGATATTCGCGTAAAATGTAGGCCAAGGGATGGGAGGGGTTAGTCGCTGTGGGTTTGGCCCCTGGCACCCACAAATCTACGAAGATATTGGCACTCGGTAGTGCCTTTTTCCTTTTTCGCTTTTTTCCTGATTTTTCACTTTTTTAGCTCTTCTTTTTCTCTCTCTCCCCTTCTCTCTCTCTCTCTCTCTCTCTCTCTTTCTTACACATCTCTATCTCTTTGATCAGGTTTTTTACTCCAAAACTTTCCGCAACTTTTTATCCCACAGACAAATTTCAAGTAATATTATCAGTCTGCAATCAACGTTAGCTATTCCTGTTTTTTTTTCTTCTTTTTTTTTTGCATATCATCCCGCGTATTCTATATTCTCTCTCTCTCTCTTTCTCTCTCTCTGCATTTACTTACTTTTTACAAATCTCACTTTTACCCGGAAACTCATATAGAGCCGTCAATAAAATACGGAAAATAATAAAAGAAGAAAAAAAGTTATACATATATATATGGCATAGGTGAAAGTGATAACCGAACGAGAGTTAACGAGGTGATGTCAGAAGTCACGACAAGCCAGTTATATCTCCTGTATTATTAAGGACCAAGTAGGTAACGTCTTGCCCTCTCAGTCAGCTTCCACTGAGCTATACGGGGTACGCGTTAGTAGCGAAGAAACTTTTCAACTAAATTCGCCCCGGTATTCCTCGCCTCACGTCCTGTCAGCGCGCTTAACGTTTCCGGAGAAAATGTTGGAAAATATATGGGAAATGGTGGGGTGATGAAATGGGTGATGAAGGGTGAGAAGGGGAGAGAGTGGGGGGGTTGGGGGGGAGTTAAAAGAGGGGGAGATCGAGGAAATAAAGGAATCGCGTGCGACAACGTGTCCCAGACACGAAGAGGCTGCGATGTCGTGACACACGACACGTCAGGGGATTACGGGGGGATGAAATGGTGTTGGAGGTACCGATTTTTTGCAACGAATGCACCAACGGCTGTTAGTTATTATTTTTTTATTTTTTCCCCCCGTTTCATATCGCTTGTATATATCTACTTAAATTAATTATTACATACACGCGGTGTAGGAAAGAAAATTGAAAAAAAAAAAAAAAAAAAATTAAAAGTAAAAGAAAAATAAAAATGACATACATTATATAGGTATATAATAATTTACCCCCTCGATATATGTAATAAATAATTATGAGGGAAGTTTATTCGTTATGGGTATAAAAAAACAAAACAAAAAAATTCATATACTATAATTAATCGGGAATGATATAAACGTCAGTAAAGACATTAATACAAATTTAAACGTATAATACAAGAGAAGTAATAAAAAAATATTACCTTATAGAATTGATGCCAATTTCATATTGAATTTTGCGAACAAAGTAATAATATTGTTATATCTACCTACGTACCTACCTTATATACCTACGTTTACGAATAATAATTAATAACGACTACTGCAGGGTAACAAGATTATCCATTCCCCCCCCCCCCCCCCCCCCCCCACAGCCCCTCGATTCGTATAACCACAGCTATCATTCACATCCCTCGTTCATTTATATTACCAATTGTAAATCTCATTACTTAAAGGAAGGAAATAATTATTGGGGTTAAAAAAAAAAAAAGATAATAATAATAATAAAATTACTCGAGCTAGTCCGGGATTCTACAGATTACATACGGATAAACTGTGAAATATATATGAGTCGTGAGTCGTAAACGACCAATGAATTACGTTTCAAATTTTTCTATTCATATGGAAAATAGTTGAATAATTTTGCAAGCACAATAATATTTCTATAAAAAGTAATAGAAAACAAAACAAAAGAAAAGGATTTTGGTAGATTCAAAATGTATAATTTTTAAGTCGTTCGTTGTATTCTGCAAAGAAAAACAAAAAGAAACAAAAAAAGAAAAAAAAAAAGAAGTTTTTTTGCTTATTTTTTCTAAATGGCTGATGTTTGAAATAGACGACTAATTTATAGAATAATATACGTAACGTGGTGGAATCGTCAATTTGGTACACGAATCGTGGGATTAAACACATAAATGGGGATCACTGATTTTAGATTCCGGTTAAGATTTACGAGGGGATTCGCTTTCTCCGATTTTCTGAAACCCATGCAAATTTATACGGTAAATAGTAATCCTCTACCCCTCTCCTTCAGCCCTTTGCCCATCCGCCACTCTTCGGCTGCCACCATCCTCTCTCGTTCCCCTTACTCCCGATGCGAATAAATTTAGGAAATCACGCGCGCGGTGCGGTACGGTACGGCGCTGCGAGGCTGTAACGGTGCGGTATTGCTGGGGACCGTGTCTGGCTTGAACGGGACACGATCACTTGTGCGCCGCGTGGCTGACTCGCTCATACTACTTGGCGAACTCTTTTAATACACTTATCTTAAGGGGCGTTTTGTATACAGATCATTTGACTAAAATCGCAAAACGATTATCTACCGTGAGAAAAGACGAATTATCCTTTTATTCTAAAAGACCAATCGTACATTTATACGAATCAATGGAATTATGCCTTGTCGGTTTTTTCTTTCTTTCTTTCTTTTTGCTTTCTGTAATCTGGGATCATTTCTTTGTCTCATAGTATAGACAATAATTTTAAATACCTTCATATTTAGAGAGAAAAATAAAACGAAAAATGAACATTTGCTGGATTTTTCAAAAATTTATAATAAATAAAAATATTCTATGATTGAAAAACCTACTCAAGACGAATATCTATTTAAGAAGAATAGAAAATATTTATCGTCATTCAAAAATTGATATTTAAATAATTTTCCGGTAAATTTATCGAAATTTTAAATTAAATTAGACATATGTAATTCAATTTTTTTATGCCCATCATTTTAGATGAAAAATTCTTTAAATTTCATATATTTACATCTCACTGTCTTCGAGATAATTTCGCGTGTTTGTTGGACCAAACTTTCCATCTTTTTTTTCAACCTGTTTTTGTTTTATATGCTAAAGTCTTAAAGACGTAGATTCGTTAAAATTAGTAAAAGTTATTAAAATCGATTTAAAAATCGATATAAATTGATTGAAAGAATCAGTAGCGATGAAAATAATAATTAATAAATACAGTTTTGAGTTGAATTAATTTGCTCGAATTTACCTAACGCAACATATCGTCACAAAAAAATCGATTTTCTAGATTGAACAAGCTTGTCTCTAGGTGTTGGATATAATTAATACCGATGATTTAATCTACAGAAGCAAGTATTTTCGCCAAAATATTATCAAACTCGGTTATAGGTATACATATATACGAATTTACGTTAGTACATACACTGTGTAGGATATACACGTACAGTGTAGTTAAATCTATGAAATTATTTCTACGTGGCCGTCCACCTTCTAGAAAATTAATAACATTTCGGTGTATGTACTGAACAGGGAGTAGTATAAATATATACTATATAGATAGAATGCAACCATCGAAGCTAGAGGCGGTTTAGATATACATGACCATTATCAATAGCTCGTCATTATAATTAAACATTAATCATCTATTTGGGGTTGAATATGTCATGGGAATAGTAAGAGGATGGGTTTAACGTGACGAGCCGTTTGATTGCCGGGACTCCGGAGTAGCCCAGATGTTAACTATAGGTATAAGGTACGTTGAAATGTGGGTGTATTGTACATACATATACGTAGGTATATATAACGATGTATGTATGTACATAGAAATGCGGCTACCTACCTGTTTGTGCTGCACGATTTTGTAGGGACAGCCCATGGAGGGTGAGTCAGCATGCAGATGATGTCCCGGAGCGGAACTCGGCCGAGTGGTTACACGTTGCCCAATTCGGATTCCTATATTGTCCTGGAGACTACGTTGAGGCGAGTATAGGTACGTAGGGCGTTGGGACGTTATGCGATACTCGTTTCTGCTGTTCAATAAAATGGAAATGTTTGTCGTGACGAGGGCATCAGGAGTCAACGCGAACTCGTGCGTAATACGAGTAGTATATATAACAATATAGTAATAAAGTTATAAAATTTTGGTCGATTTTTAAAAAGGAACGAAGGATAAAGTATGAAGAAGAATGTTTTGTTGACAGGATAAGCCTGATCAGCGTTAACCTTCTCAGCGGTAGAAGTTGACGTAAAGATACATTATTTCTTTTTTTTTTTTTTTTTTTTTTGTTTTTTCTTTTTCGTTTATATTCGTAAGGGAATATCTTTATTCTCTCTTTCTAGCCTCTGCCATTTTCCTTTGTTTATCCAGGAGGAATGGCTTTCGTAATACTACCACGATATTTCATTAGCCTGAGGATACGTCAGGTACTTCAACCGTACTCTGGATTATTCGTGGCCGCAGAGTAAGAGCAAGATTAACTCTGGCGAATAAAAAAATAAAAAAAAAAAAATAAAATACAAAAATGAAAACGAAAAAAAAAAAGATTAAAAAAAACGTAGTGAAAGAGATGGAATGAGAGAAAAATGGGGAAAAAAAAAGAAACACTGATTTTAACATGACAAAATTGTACGCACTTGAAAGCTCTCGAGGATGCTATAGGCATGATAAAATGTGTCTGAAGTAAAAAACTTTTTCTCAAGCTCGCTATTGTCGGTGAACAGAGTATAAGAAGCACGAGTCTGTTAATATTTATCAGAGAGCTCGTCCGGGAGAGAATATTAGGATTAATATTCTCTTTTTTACTCGACAAAACCTTGCCTGACGGACTCAGCCACCGCTTTGTTTGAGCAAACCCAGTGGAAAGTAATGATCGCTTTGCCTCGAACTTTGTCTTCGTTCTTTCAAAAATGGCTAAAATTTTCATCCAATGAAACATCAAGGTCGTTGGGCCGTACACATCGTTACCGAAAGGCGGCAGTACTATTATAGTAGCTTTCACCCCACTTTTAAGATTAATCAAATATTCAGCTAAATATTCTACGACAATTTATTACAACGACCAACGGAATTATCTCCCCTGTTCACCCAGTTTCCAGCTACTCTCAGCCTCCTGTCCCCACCAACCAGTGACTCGCTACATTGTTTAGCCGTAAGCAGATACGTTATCAGGTGACAGCCCGGCGCTCAGGGCGCTGAGGATGGGCTTCCAGCCTGCAGAGGAGAGGGAAGATTGTATAATGGAAACCAGCACTAGCACTAGCATCAGCATCAGCACCAGGCACCAGCACCAGCACTAGACGGGCCTCGTAGTTGTACCAATGAAAGCAGCCAAGACTAGGACTAGGAAACGTGTCCTTGCATACCGATTAATGCAGTTATGAAAGATGCGCGTACAGTTGTTAGTCACATTTGCGTTTTCTGTTTTAACAAAGTTAGTGACAGCGGTGGGATAGAGATTCGTTTGTAAATTTTTTGAGAATATCTACTTACCTTTCCTTCCAAGTTTCACGGATATACAGAAATAGGAAATAAGAATCCGAACTAAATCGACTAGAGATTACGCAAGGTCTGCTTAAATCTAGCTGCGTGGATCACGAGAGTGTGATTTTATCTTAAGCTTAAGGGATGACCGACGAAAGTTGAAAGACTGTAGCAACTGTTTTAATAAACGATTTTCTCAATGCAGTTCGAATACGTCGATTCAATATTATTCTTAACTGAAATATTCGCGATTTGTTTGAGAAAACAAAAGGAAACAAAAAAAAAAGAAAAAAAAGAAAAAAGCTCACAAAAATCAAAAAAGAAAAGTCTTTCACGAAGCGTGAATTCTCGCAGTAAATCAAATCGTATATTATAGTAGAAGAATTTCAAATTTTTAAGCGAGAAATATAACCATAACAAAATTTTGTAGACAGGTTCTATGTGTTACTTGTGTGTACACCATCATGGTTATATTACACACTAACATACGTACGTACATACGTGTTAAGTGACGACTGAAATCGTGCGGGTTGCTAGGCAGCCGGTGAGACAAGATCTTCTATAATCTAGATCTACATATACAGGGAGAGCGAGCGGTAGGTATAACGTTGGCGAAAGGATATGAAAATTTAAGCTGGGTGGTGTGTACCTATATATATATATACATATATATATATACCTACGAGTGTGCTCCGTTATCGGTCCTTTGAGATATACAGCCAGCCCTGAAACGTATGTGCATATATTAACTACATGGCTACGGGAGAGGTCCTCAAAAGGTTTAATTGTTACTTTACACCGATGGCTAGAAAACCCTGAACGAACTCTCTTCGCCGCGTCGTGTCGAGGCGAATGGACGAATGGACGAGTGGACAGATCAGGACGATCGCAGTCGTTACTAAAGGACCCTATACCCTCGACCTTACCCAATCCCTAACTCGACCCAACCCAACGATTTGGTTATTTGCTACCCTTTGTAGTGGTCGACGATTTATTTGAATAAGTGGCGACGAGGGAAGAATCTCGAAGCTTTTTCTCGTTCTCTTTTTATAAAGCCAAATTATTTGAGAATCAGATACGTGGTTTTTTTTTTATTCTTTTTTTTTTACAGAATATAATTACGTCCCGATGCAGGGACGTAGTGAATTTATTTACAAGAAGGTATTCAAGTTAGAATGAAATTTTACAATGCTGTCTCGTATATTCATTATCTTAGACGAGTCTTGACGTCAGTGAAAAGCAGGAAAAAGAGGCTTGACATTTTATTATTATTATTATTATTATTATTATTATTATTATTATTATTATTTTTCTTTTTCGTCCTGTCACTTTACATCCAACTTCATTTGTCACCTGTCTAATGTCTTGACGCTATTTTTATTCAAAAGAAATTATCGAATATCGCGTCTGTAGTAATCAGTTCGTTTTTTTTTTTTTTTTTTTTTTTATTTTCCCTCGACGATCAAAAAAAGAAGAAGCAAGAAAAAAATAAAAATAAATAAATAAAAAATGTCGTTAATTTTGGTGAATTTGGACCACGGGTCATTCTCACTACTCTAGAGAATAATCCATTGGCCGTGTGGGGAACGTGGACCTTGATTAGGCTGCGGCGATGTCACACGGTCGGTTCTAACGGCTCCAGCCTCATGCTAGGGACTATGGGACCCTGGCTTCGGTAGAAGCTGAAGGCGGGAGCCTAGCTGGTGTGACATCTTGATCCATTACGCTGTTCCCTCGGCGAACAAACGTCCAATAATTTTCTGGAAAGCCTGTGACACGGGACACGTGTTAGGCGTGTGAAACACCTAGATACTGCAAAGATCCCCTATACACGACCTTCGACCTGTAAAGACAGCTCTGTTATATTTACGGAGGGGCTTTGAACCTTGTTACTCTGCAGTGTAAGAACGGGATGTTGGCTCACGTAGTTGCCTACTTTCTTGTGTCACTTTCAAGGCTGATCTTTGACATCAAGATCAGAGCAAAAGCCTTAGGGTGAGCAAGAAGAAGAAGAAGAAGAAGAAGAAGAAGAAGAAGAAGAAGAAGAAGAAGAAGAAGAAGAAGAAGAAGAGAAAGCTAGCGAGTGTGTACATGTATACAAGAATATGGAAAAGCTCTTTCAATTGTCTTCCGCGTGGTTCACGACTGTGTTAAGGATCAGAGTCAAAGGCTTGACTTTGACTCTAATAGATTTACGAACTGACTTATTGAATTACACTCAGCGTATATCCAAGCTAACACTTAAAATTCCGTTAACATTTCATAAAGTACCTTATTTCTCTCTGTCAAACAACTAAATAAATATGTTAACCGCCTAGTTAACTTAATTCTTCTTTAGTATTTATAACGGTTGAAAAATTTCCAAGCACCGAATTGCTATCGGCGATAATGATTAAGGGTTGTTTTTTTTACATACCTACCAAAGTCTTCTGTTTATCCTGGAAAAAAAAAGCTCCGATCGATTTGGTATTTTTTTTTTTTTTCGCTTATTACAATATCGGGCGGGTAAATGTGAATGTGAATTTGACTGCTTGATTTTCTTGTGTAAATATTTTCATCTCCAAGGTGCCTGCCTAATCGCAGCTTATTGATTTCATATTTACAGAATACGAGAACCATTTCACTTGATCGTTTATATTATCGGTATACCTATATTGTGAAATTGTACACCTGACTGTTGTGAGAGAGTCTTTTGGAATAATATACCTTGTTGAAATGCCACCGTTGGGTATACCTACCTACCTACCTGCTTCGCTGGCAGAGAACCATTCAACGAATCAAAGTATAATGAGTTTTAAATTAAGAGAATTTACGAAACGGTTTGTTTCCCTACGCTTAGCTCCTGGCTTGTTTTCAAAGCACCGTTTTTAACGTTCTGATTTGTTCTGGTAATGAACCACCATCTGCTCGTATCGTATTTCCCTATTTGTCCTTATATAATGGGAAAGTAAAAAATCCCTACAGCTGAGGTAAGTCATGCGACGCATAATCCATAATATACAAATAAAAAAAAAAAAAAAAAATAAAGACAAATATAAATGAATATAAAAACAACGGGAGGATTAATCAAGAAAGCACTGATTAAAAATAACGCTCATCATGCTCCTTTCGATTTTCTCAATTTTCTTCTTATAGGTATAGGTATACTTCCATGTTGCTTCCAATGATCAAGACACAAACATCTGAAATATAAACGAAAAACAAAAAAAAAAGGGAAAAATACGCTCGGGTGTTAATCAGAGAACATTCATTCCTGACTCACAATTAGAGGTCGAAATTTGCTGGTCTGTATCCTCAGGGTGGGTCAGTCAGACCGAGCTTTGTTCGTTAGTTCTGATCGTGTCTGGGCTGAAAATTTACTTTATTAGCCTAGAGCTATAATGAATTGTTTTTTATTTATTCATTAGGAAAGTGAAGGTGCGATATAGGTTATATATATGTATGGTTAAATCTGACGAAAATCAAAGCGTTGAATATTTATTTAAAACAAATTGGTTATGTGGTAGGTATATATATGTACAAACGTATTAAACAGAGGTGAACATTTATACAGGATACAATAGTCAATATGATTTTGTTGTTAATAATATTATGACTAATAACTAACACAACTTTATATATTTATATATATGGTATAACATATATATGTATGTATATTATACCTATATATTATTTATGTACAATGTTAGTTGGTTTATTTGCTTATACAAGATTGCGTGCACTGCGTTACGTGCTTATTGGACAAAACTGCCCTTATATTTCCAGCTCCGAGGTCTATCTCTACCCGTTTATACACACATATAATATAGTTTATCCCAAATCTTGGGATATCGGTAAACTCAATGTATGTACACATACATACATAAACGGTATAGGTATAACTTAGGGGGGTAGCGATGAGCCAGTAGCAATATAACGAGCCGTTATTGACTTTTTGGAGTTTGAAAAGTCGGTTTGAAAACGATAACGAACGAACAAACAAACAAACAAACAAATAAACAAATAAATAAATAAATCTAACAATCATCGAATCGTGAAATTAAAAGGTGGCGATCAGTTTGCAGGCTTTTATAATTTAAGTTAAAAATGCCTGTTTTTGATTTCTCTTTTTCTTACTTTTTTTGAATTTTTAATTTTAATTGTAAAATTTGTATTATTATTTTTTTTTTTGTTATTTATACGATATGGTAGTTATACTGCGGGCGTATGTAGGGTGTAGTAATTGTATACGAAATTCAATTGCCACGTCAAATTGACGCGTACTGTTAATATTGTCCTGCGGTGAATTGAACGTTGTAGCTGTATTAGGGTGTACCTTATAGTTTAACAACAAACAATTTAATGTGGTAATTATATACAATGTGTTTATGCTCAATTTGTTTTTGATACATATATATATATATATATATATATATATATATATATATATATATATATATATATATATATATATATATATATATATATATATATATATATATATGTATATATATATATATATATATATATATGTATGTATATATGTATATAGGTATATATGGTGTAAAATTATATGTATACCAACCTACCTAAAGCCTCACCGATGTATTAATTTATTTGTTCAAATAGTTCACGTAGGTATTTTTATTGAAACAAAAAATTTTACAGACTTTTAAGTTATATTATTTGTACATACATATATGTATGTATGTATGTATGTATGTATCGTATGTACATAGATATACGTATACATATATATATATATATATATATATATATATATATATATATATATATATATATATATATATATATATATATATATATATATATATATATATATATATATATATATATATATATATATATATATATATATATATATATATATATATATATATATATATATATATATATATATATATATAATAACAAGTTGAAAGATCGGTATGAAAGGAGTTGTTTCCCTGTTACGAGTAAAAGCTTTGAAATATATGTGATGCATATTCTCAGTTTGGCCATTTATTATCATCTAAACTTTAACATTTTATCATTTTAATATTTTCAAGTACCAATTATTTATCATATAGGTATAGCATTTATACTATATGTATATAATCATGATCGCGTTTGTCGTATAAATAATAGATAATAATTATTACGTTATACGTTTACGTATATAAATATGTACGTATTGTACATACATCATACGTTAATTTTATCGACATAAAAAAATTACTGAGACTCATCATCCAGCTCAGTGATACAAAACTACATAAGATATTATGTATATATATATATATATATATATTATATAGCGTTAATAAAGTATATAGGTTATAATGTATTGTGCCGTAGATATGTGTTTTATACATAATTATAATTATTTTATAATTTTTTATACGTATTCATATGGTTTATAGAACGAATCAAATTTTCAACAATAATGATGTTATGTATATACAGTGAGGTTAAATGGATGGGATTTAATAGATATATGCAGGCAACCCAACATTCAAATATTCGAAAATTGTTAAAGGCAGAGTATTTTTCGGATGCGAAAATTTCTGTTAGGAGACGAAGTAATTGTCAGAGTGAAGTTTGAGAATCTGATCGTAATAAAGTTAATAAGCAAGATTCATCAATATTAATTTGTAAAAAAGTTGAAACAGTTAATGGATAAATAATTCATTAACAGAAGTTTTCGCGTCATATTCCATTAAAATGACAAATACCATACCTTCGGCAATATCCGGAAATTTGACTGTTGGGTTGCCTGCATCTAGTGAATCCCTTCCACGTAACCTCACGGTATATACATATATGTATACCTATGTACGTATGTATACCTATGTATGTATAATAATAATTAGGCTCTCTGAATCGCATCGTTAAATTTATTATATATAATTGTAGAATTTTTTTTCTTTTCTTTTTTGGATTTTGGTTTTGGTTTTTTTTATTTATTTTTTTTTCATTTCTTTTAGTTAATTATTGTGCAGAATCAGGATATGTATGTACGTTATACAATATGTATATTTTAAACGTTGATTTATTCTTCGTTTTTTTTTTTTTTTGTTCTTTTCGTTTCTTTTAAACATCTGATATTCCGTCTGCCAAGGAACATTTTATAAACTTGATAAATAAATTAATTATTCTATTTATTCACCTAGTATACCATATAATATATATATTATTTATTTATTTATTCATTTATTTATTTATTATATTTATTAATTTTTTATTTTTTATTCTTTTTCTTCAAATTCAATCCAGCACCTAATTCTTAACACTATAATATACGCACACTAGTTTTTTTTTCTTTCTTCATTTACTTCTTCCGTTTTTTTTTTTTTTTTTGTTTTTTCTTCACGTATAGTATATACTTATGTATGTATTCAGTGGAATGAAGATTCTTAAAAAAAAAAAAAAAAAAAAAAAAAAAACTTCAAGACAGGCTGAATTTGTTCAAAAAAAAATATAAAAAAAAAGAAAAAAAATACAATTATTGACCGTATCGTTGGTTCTTTGGTCGTTGTCTGGATGCGAATTAACCTGCCTCAATATTCGGGTGTATTTCGAAGCTTATTTCTGTTTATTTGTTGATTTATTTATTTATTTATTATATAATTATACGATTCCACATTGCAAAATAATACAAAAAGGTTTTTTTGTTTTTTTGTTTCGGTTTTATTTTTTTGTTTCTTTTTTTTTTTTGTAATATAAAACGTAAGCCCTTAAGCTAATCATCTTTCTAAATCTACGAAATATATTTATTCGTTTATTTATTTATTCCATAATTTATTTCCCCCTTTCCCCTTTTTTGTTCTCTTATTTATTTAATTATTTATTCATTTTTATTTTTATCAACAACCTTTATATACTATATTTTATTCTGCAACCACTATGGTATTGTCAAATATTCATGCACTTCGGCTAAGCGCATTTGAAGCTTAAAAATTAGATAAACCTACTCCTCTCTTTCTCTCTCTCTCTCTCTTTTTATTTCTCTTGCTGTCTTGAATAATTTTATTCTTTCATTTTCTTAAATTTTCCTACCTTTTTCTTTTTCTTCACACCCCTTTTCTTCTCTTACCAGAGTTTATATATAGACACACGTACATACAATACGTATATTATATATAGGTATATATATATAATATATATATATATTTATTTATTTATAATACAAATATCGAGATTTATGTAGATCTCGATTTTCACGATATATAATATGTACCCGTAATGAAGGTACAGTATACATATATAATATATACGGTCGGTACACCATGAGTACAACTATATTAATGAAAGTCCAAGCAGCGTTGTACACGCGACCCTCTAACGAGAAGGTTGTTATTAACTTAACTAGTTATATCTATGCAAAGATCCATCCTCCTTCATACTTTGTTCAATTTTACAAAACTCGTTAAGTTTATTAATTGAAACCACATACTTTTTACTTTATATTCAATTATATGAGTGTTTTATATATTATTCCTTACCATATTTATATCCAAATTCAATCATTATTCCCCCATGATTAGGATATACACTCTAAAAAATTATAACGAAACACTAAAAATATGCACAAAAATCAATCCTGCATTTTCGAATTATATATAAGTCATTTTAAACCAAACTCTGTTTCTGTTAATAATTCCCAGTGTCGTATACGTATGTGGATACAATTTTATCAATTAATCCGTATTCTCCAATCTGTAGCCGTCTCTAGTCCGTAGTTTGTATGTCGATTAGTCGGTCAGTCAGTCGGTCAGTCGGTTAGATTAGGTTAGGTCAAGTTAGTTCGTTGGTCGTTGAATTTCTCGGACTGAGTACAATGGTCGATGGGTTTTGCCGTTAATTAATAGTTAACCAGTACCAAGTAAAACAAGGATTTGCGATGGTTAGCCACCTGCTAAATCCTGTATATGTTTTGTGTATGTACATACAACATACATCTAACGTACATTATCCAGGTCACCTTAAAACCACCTTGTAAAAAAGGTGTCTACACGAATTCACACACGGTTTAGAAATTTCGTTAAGTTAAAAATTGGGGGAAAAACAAACAAAAAAAAAAAAAAAAATGATGAAAATAAAATCTTGATCTATAGATATAAGATTCATTAATCAGCGAGGTGATTTTGCTAGTTTCGAGTAATTCATGTTTGTTTTCATGCTCCTTCTTTGCGGGATTAAATATGTTGGTAATTCATGATAGTCTGGAAAGGAAAATGACCGGTTTGCATGACCAGATTAATTGAGCTTTAATCGTATGTGATTAAAAACCAAAATCCCGAGTATCTTATCGTATAAATCTTCTAATTCTTTACCGTGATTTTAATATTCCTGTTAAAAAAAAAAAAAAAAAAAAAAAACCGTATGTGAATACGCGCAGTGGTAATAATTTATAGAAAAGAAAAAAAATTGATTCATTTCTTTATTTTATTTTGTTTTTCTTTTTTTGTTTTTTGGAAAATTAACCGGCATTTTGTAATCCGCTTAGTTCATTACAATCAATACGTATTTACATACGTAGAAATTATCATTATTTACATAATCGATCGCGTACGCTGCTCTTTGTAAACAGGTTTGAGTAATGATTGGTCCAGTCTTATGGTTCAAATGGTATTTTAAATAAATTCCATCTGCCCCAAAGACTTCATCGTCTAGTCAATCGCGCGATCTTTTAAACGAGGGGTTAATTTTTATCGTTAAAAATTGACGGGCATCCCCACCAGTTGCCATTAAGTTCTCCGATCATTGAAAGCCGGATCAAATTCCAGCCTTCCAATTCTCTGTATCAAGTGACGTTGTTGTTTGGTCTGTAACCGAGGTTCTTTCGTTGTAGGAAAAGGTGAATCTCCCGAAACGTTGGTCTGTCAGTTTCGCTTCTTTGCCAGCACTCGCACATCAGCTCGTAAATTTCCTTAGGGCAGTTTTTCGGCAGGGGTAGAACGACGAACTGGAAAAGTTCGGATGGAGGGGTAACCCATTTAACGACCCCTCGACACGATATCATCTTTAACTTTCGATCGATTTCTAACTATACGTTTTTTATTTTTTTATTTTTTTTTTTTTTTCCGATCATTAAGAGCTGCTCTTTTTTTTTTGTATTTTATTATTTTCGGTTTTTAAGCTATACATATAGAAAATTTTTATTCAAATTTTCAACCCCCTATAGGGACTAAGAAGGTTTATGGCTTAATTAGATTTTGATTGTTTTAACGGGTCTTGTTTATCCACTCACCCTTCTCGCGTTATCCTGGTAGAAATGCGTGACGTTTTCGACAACTCGATGATCAGGTAATTCCTCGAAGGGTTGTTCTCTAGCGAAGGTGAGTACCTCCCAGAGGGTAACGGCGAAAGCCCAGACGTCGCTTTTCGAGGTATATTTCCCCTGTAGGATTTTCACCGAGTATTAATTAGCGGTGGTTCCCTTCGAGTATGGAATTTCCTCCCAAGCCCGAGTCATGCTTGACTCAAGCATCAACTTAGGGAATAATTCCGCTCGCCTACTTTCCCGAACTTTGGCCAATTAGTCGCGCGAGTTTGCGGCCGAGTTAACGAATTTATATATATTTAATAAGAAAAATTTTCAGGTCAGCTTTTCCGCGACCTTTAGAAAAAAAAAATTTATATATATATACAATATATAAAAAAATAAAGAAATCCCTTATTAACGAAACCGGAAGACGGTATTTTATTCCGTAGGGATTCGAGATATCGTCATCTACCAAAATTCAGTCCCGATTTTTTCTCTCACATCGCGTCATATTGACGTAGGCACTTTTTATTTTTTTATTTCGTTTTTTATTTTTTATTTTTTTTTTATTACTATATTAGTGTCGAAACCTCGTTAACCTGACGTTTGGTGATAATTTAAAGCAATCGTGGAACCACGTTATATTCCAGCCAGAAGTAAATGTGTTTCATTAGTACACCGTAATGGCGTTTTTGGATAAATAATGGGCAATAATGAAACATTAATGACCTAGTCAATTTGAAACGGCTATGCAAATGTATGCTAAATGTTACGCGACATTTTCACACTATATACTATACATATAATACGGTTATACTATACATATATTCATATTTTATAAAAATATTACATATATATATACATTTATAAATATACATGAATATATTATACAGGTATATATATATATAAGTATATGTATAGTAAATAGGAAGTTAATTTCTCAAAATTTATTTCACGTCGTTACGAATATCCTTCAATTTTTTACACGGTCCGAAATTTTTCTACCGCTATTATACTCGATCGTTACAACATGAACATTCCACCACCCACTGCGATATCATGAGTAAAACTTTGCGCATCAATAACACAACACAACATAACATAACATAACATGAATCAGCGATAACGATAACTAAAATATCCACCAAAAGTAGGTATAAAACAATTTTCAAATCTGTTTCTATCCGACGAATTTTCGGATTACTGAACATTGGTATTTTCGTACAAACGGAATGAAACCCGATGTTTTACATCGATAGTATTTCACGTCGGTTATTCACAGGTATGTAGGTATATATATATATATATATATACGTATTGTATATACATACCTAGGTTGATCCTGATTTTCTAAAGTGCATTTAGTGATTTATCTAGTGAAAGAAAAAAAAAAAAAAAAAAAACAAAATAAAAAACAATGAATAAATATAAATAAACATATTCACCACCAGCATGGACTCCCAGGCCATCCAACGAATGGGCAAAGGTGGTCGTCCATCGATGCGGAAATAGTCTGCAGCATAAAGTCTTCGTCCTGGTCCTAAATCGGAGACTTTAATACCATGGCCTCGACTGACGAGACAATTTCTGTAATAAATTTATAAATAAATTTTCATTTTTTTTTTTTGTTTATGGTATTGGAACATAACGGAGTTTAATGAACCTCCTCCAGTCACGAAGGCTGATACATACATACATCCACACATCGGAAACGAGGCATTGTTTACTATTTGATTTTGTAATGAACTGATGATATTGCATAGGTGTGTAGACCAGTTATAGGTAGAGATTTGCTGGTTGAGCAGTTTGCGTATTACCTTCATACATCGCGTTCTGGATTCCGTATGTGCGTATTGGCCTGACCAACGAGGTTACCGAATCAATATAAACTCTGTTTTACTGAACTAACAAAACAATGGGTATATATATATATATATATATATATATATATATATATACAGGGATAGGTATTTGAAAATATCTATCTAGTACTAGGATCTAGATTAAATCAAATATTACACATATATATCTATGTATAAATTTCGGAGTATCTTTTCACGCGAATATTGAAACCTTTTAAAATGCTTTTATTTTTTTCTGGATATATTTCTGATTAAATTTAAAACATGTTATGTTACTGATCAGTTATGACGCTAACATTTCACTTCCCATACTGTCCCAGTATATAAAATATTGTACCCAACAGAGTTAAAATGACAGTATAGAATTTCATACGTGTATAATAGGTGTACGTATTTTGGTACATAAACGGGGGTCGTTGGTCTCTCATTTAAACCCATACCACACATACCATAAATGTTTATAAAAATGTTAAAAGTAGATATATCACTGGAAAATTTTCTAACAGGAAAACAATTTGCAGAGAAAATTCCTCGAGGTTAATTCCTCTAGGTATTTTTGAGTGTGCATTTATTGTCATAAGGGATTTTAATGAATAAGTAGCGATTTTATTATGAATTTGAAATAACAGTTATGATGTTAACTATGGGTAGAAATTTCAGCCCTTATATATAATGTACGTTATATATAGGTATATAGGATATATAGTGATAATAGCGACACCCTGTGTTGGCCTAAATTCGTTTCAATAAATCACAACAATTAATATCCTGCACTCGGGGCGTTAATGTAGGCAGTATACCGAAGGGTATTATAATTAAGGTTTATGATTAGAGTTAATAATTCGAACACGTGCCTCCATTAAAGAGTAAATGGTGGCGTTTTGGCGCCATGTTGTCACGGCGTGTTGCGCTCTTGGCTATATATATACAGCGGTCGAAACGGGGGGGTAAGTATAGATATGGCTTTGGCATAAGGGTTTAGAGCAAGGAATCAGCCAGGACGAAACTGGCACCTGGTCCTCTAATCGGGTGGCGATAAAACAATGGACTACTCTAATAAAGCGATCCTGCCCACGATGCCTAAGCGGTATTTCTCCCTTTCCCCAATCTGCACTTTGAGTTAATCAACGAGTACCACGCGCGTTTTCCTTACCTCACTTTACTTACCATATTACATTGCGTTTTTTTTCATATTCCAAATCGTAAATTATTTTTCAAAACTCCTTAAACCTGTCGTCAAATTTTATATACCTTTAAAACGTTCAACGAATTTTAATAACAATTTACAATACCCTCGACATATTTTACCAAGGGGAAAAATACAAAAAAAAAAAAAAACATATTTCTTCTTACTTACCTAGTGGCGAGGTCTCTGTGAACGAAGTCCATCTCTTCAAGGTACTTCATACCAGATGCGATTTGTGTTGCCATGTACATCAGTGTACCAAAGCTGAAAAATACCGGATAACAAAAAGAAGCTGTAAGGATTGACGTTGCCACTTTGAATTTCGTTCTGTGTCGATACCGCAGACAATGCTTTTGGAATATGATAAAATCGTTTGGTAATTGAAACACTAAAATTCTCCCTTTGTATAAAATTATTTCGATTTTTTAAACAAGGGACTATAACTAAAACGCCGAATGTATAATTAAGCTCTACGATGTGAACACGGATCTTTAATGTTAGCCAACATTGTACAGAATTGTATATACCTACATACATATAGACTTTGTATCACAGGGCATTAATAAATCATAGAAGATTATACCGAATTTCATGCGCTTCGGACCGTTACGAAATGGACTTTGGTATAACCAAGACAGCCAAAATTTGGTATTCAATAATAAATAAGCTCGACAATTAGCGGGTGGTAAATTGGATTTACCTCAGCGTTTTGGCCGTGTGCACAGTTGAGGTTTCAGCTATATGGCTTTGCAGGTATTGATTCAGATCTCCGAATTCTCCATATTCAAGAACTATGCACATGGGGTCATCCTCGAGACTGGCACCAAGTAATCGAGCTACGTTCCAGTCCGAAAGTCTCGCCAACCTTTTAGCTTCTTCTTGAAATTCTATCCTGTAATACGTCCAACACATCCCCCATCGTAATATGCTAACTAAAAAAACCCGAATCCTTACCTCATGGTGGAACAAATATCCATTCTAGAATTTCCACAGAGGAATACACCGTCTTTTTAATTATTTGCCTCTTGGATATAGACTCGGGAAAATTTCTACTGAACACACATACAGGCATCGTGTGTAACTTATCATATATTTTGTAGTTTGAGCCAAGTTATATGAATGTTTCGAAGAGTCGTTTACGGTTTGGAAGAGATGGAATCTATAATCTGTAGGGCAGCTCGCTGTTTGATAAGAATTTTTCGTAAGCCGATCAAGCGTTGAGCCTTGCTTAGACCCGGGTCTCTGGTAGTATACCTGGTTGAATATGCGATCATCTGGTTATATACGAACCTAAGAGTCTCAGAAGAGCCGGGACGAAGGGATTTCACGACTACAAGGTCGCTCCGAGTGTTCCTGAAGACTTCATCGTAGCCAGGAAATCTGTCGACTTCGCATAGGTGGATTTCGCCAAAAGTACCGTTACCAAGATTTTCAACAATGCTCAGTCTTTCTCGAGGAAAATCGAATATACCAGCATCTTCGTCCTCCTCTTCGGTCAGCATGTCCTCAGGACTGTAGCTCGTCATGCTACTAGATGCCTTCGCACTTTGTGGAGGTGGTGTGCTTGGGGTTGGTGACGGAGGAAGAGGCGGTAAAGGACTCTGCAATAAAGAATGACCAAGGTGTCTATCCGCGGCTGTGACTGTCGATTAATTTTTTGAGTTTCACGGGAGAAATTTTCGGTTATTTATTTATTTTTTTATTCTGTCTTCTTTTCTTTTTCCGTTACTTTAAAAGGCGGAATAAAACCGCGGGAAATTCCATGTACGCAATTATACGGGTGGATCAATGCGGAGTGGAAAGTTTGCCATTTTCTACAAAAGTACATACCTAGGTACGCAGGTTTCTCATTAACAAACCTAGCCGCGCGCCTACTTTTAAATGAAAAATGTAGCCATATAACTTTTAGTGGGCTGAAGAGACTCGAGTTTCGTGATACCTAGGGGCGGTTGTTTCACCAAATCTCTAGTTACGTAGGTAGGTTGGAAGGTAGGAAGGTTGGAAGGTAGGAAGGTATGTATGTACACAATACATGTAACATATACAACTGTGAGATATTTCGCAAACCGTGTGCGCGGGTTGGTAGGTTGGTAATAATATTATTTCGCGAAAGACAATTTTCCGAAACGGAATTAATTAGCAGCTAACCCGCATTGTTAGCGGCGCTAGTGGTGGGTACCTATTGCAACAGAAACTTCCGTGGTTAAGCCGGAATACTTGATTTAGGGTATCTACGTTACACCTAGACGTGGTATTATTTCAATTCTGACTACTACCCCCAACCTGCCCTCTACCCATACCGAACCAACACCAAACACTCACACAAATTTATGCCGGTTATTGTTCCTCGCCAATCGAGGAATCCTCGAGGCAGATTCCAAAGTTTTAGTCAAACTTTATTCCTCTTGTTAATATTCTGTACATTTGTCATATCGGACTGTATATCTGACCTATAACTTCATCCAGGATAATTCTATCTTCAGTTACTTTACTAAGGCGGTATATTACTCTAGTAGAATAACGAATTGACTCGTTCTCGTTATATCTAGCTTTAGGATTTTTATTTTTAATTTTCATTTTTAATTTGCGGTTGCTAATGGCTCGACCAGCAACTGGAACGTGAAACTTCTAAGGGTAAACCAGAATACTCGATTTTAAATACATACGGGGATGAGATGATGTTTAAAAATTAACGACAGTCTCGAAACCCTGCAGCGTTAGGAAATTATCGTTATCATATATTTATGCTAACCCGTGTGTACACACACACACACATATATTTATACCTACAGCTACACGGTGGAGTTTCTGCGTCTGATTTCAAAGTTTCAAAATATATCCTAACTAATAGGAGTTTGTGTATTTGTTACCAGCCCACCTGCCCTCTAACCTTATACACCCTAATTTTCCCTTTGCCGTCCCATCTCCAGCTGTTCTCGTGCTAGAGAGATCCTGGAGGGAGATGATGACTGTGCAACTTTCTACTCCTGTGAATTGTTTTTTTTTTTTTTTTATATTTATTTTTCCTTTTTCCTGATGGGTCATGGCGTGAATTCCTTCGCGTTTCTCAACACGAATGAAAAACCTTACTCAAAATACAGGTGCCGGTAAAACCTTTTTTGTTTTTTTTTTGTTATTTGTTCAGACTTTCAGTCGGTTAGAATTGCGGAATTTTTTTTTTTAACAAGGGAATGTTAAAATTCGGTGGTCAAAGTACCAAAAATATGTAAATATATATCTATTTTCTCTTTCTGTAGAGGCACAAGAATTTCTACAGTCATTGGTATTTAATAAAGTTCGAGGTTCAAACTTACCTTGCAAATCTCCGTACTCGCGTAGTATTTCTCTGGCGGTGGTGGTATGGGCGGTGGATTCGACTGATATTCTTGAACCGGTGGAATTGGTCTTGCGATATTGATGCCAGCGTTCTGCAGCAAGAGCGGGATTACCGGCTGCTGCACTTCGGTAGGTCCTTCTGCAGTTTGTCCATGTTCGATTTACTCAAAATTTACATTTTCTTGATCTCGTAGTATTACTCTACAAGCTATACATATATACAGTACATGAACACGTTTTTATAAAATAGTTATTCTCTCTGCTTGTCTACAAAGATAAACGCGAGTAAAATCGAGCCAATCTTTTTTTTACTCTTTCGTTCAGGTTAACAGAAACAATTTGTTTTTTTTTTTTCTTTTTGTACAAAGAATAGGTATTCCGTTATAACTAGTGTACCAAAAATCACTTAAGGTACACTACATTCATTTTTCTTCCAAGATAAAAAGACTTTCGGAAAAGAAAAAGGTGTTCTGCAGGTCAGATATGGCCTGTCATCTTTTGTCCAGTTTTCTTTCAAAAATCAAGAGAAGGAAGGACGCTTCTACGGTCCGTCGAGATCTTTGTTCGCGGGCAATTCGTGGCTATTTCAAGCGGGAAATCGAATTGCTAGAACCGAATAGCTACTGGAATTGATAACACTGTTTTTTTTTTTTTTTTTTTTATGAAAGAATCAAATCAACCCATGTCAAAATTCAACGAATTTAAGTACTCCGTGGATTGCCGGGAAGATTCTCCCACTAGTGTCCTAGACTGGACATAATAAAAAATGTCAAATAATTAAAAATTTATTGAATTCAAAAAAACACTAACCGGAATTATAATCAGCGCAAGTCTTTCTAGGCTGCGATGCATTGGTGTATATCGTCGGATGGTACTGTGGCGGAAGTGGAGGACAGATCGGACCCTTGTCTTCGGAACTTTCCGTGCGTTGTGGATCCTCGACGGAAACCTGAGCGAGGAAATGGTTTAGGACTAGTTTCCTCCGTAACAGGAAAAGGGATCGTGATATCCATTCGCAGATTAATATAAAAATTATTTATGATATATCGATCGGTATAAGAAAAATTCTAAATTCTAAATTAAAACATTGAATCGATTTTTTTGAAAGGCGTTTTTATTGATCATCGTAGGATATTTTTTTCCACCTTGGTAGTTGCGATATAGGATCTCTTCACATTGAATTCGTTATGCTCGTTTGGCGTTATAAAAATATGTGATAAAATCCAGAACAGCTATAAAAGTTCGTTTATTGGTCGACACGAAGGGTGATCATTGAGGGTAAATAGGAACTGTATAGGTATGTACCTAAGGGTGTGAGAAAGAGCCCGGTCTTTATCTAACAACATTCTGAAAGGCGGGTACGCGCGTTTTATAGTTCTTCCAAGTATAAGAAAGGTGTAGGAACGTTAGATGAGGGGAGGCCTCGATCAACCGCTCAACCTCTTAGGAAATTAACATTTTTATAACAAACAATTTGTGAGTTACAACGAACGATAAGACGCCTTCAACGCGACGCGACGCAACGCATCGCGACGCTTTACGCTACCGCGCGTTAGCTATCATCCCGGTAAAAGACGGCGGCGTCGCTATCCCAGAGGTTATGATATTACTACACCCATTGATTTTTGTGTTAGCTACTACCACTACTACACCACGACAACCAGGGTATGCTTCAGGGATGGGGTAGTGGTGGTGTTAATTTCCGTTTAGGGCGCGTTAGCGGGGGGACAAAACGGGGGGGGGGGTAAGAGGGGGGGAGGGGGGGTGCCGAGATGCTGCAGCCCGTTAAGATAAGATAACCACTTAGCCATCAGGATTCTACACTGTCCCCCCTCTCCTCACCACCGGCCATACTCCCATCTACAGTTATATATACCCGGTTACCCCCAAACCTCGAGAACTCTTCATGGTCGGGGTCTTCCTCCTCTTCATGGTTGTTGGCAAAGTCGTATCTTTCGGAAGCAAATGTTCACCGCAATAGAATTGAGCGTCCGAGATTAAAGTTTGCGCACGCTCTGGATATTTCCCCTATACATACCTATAGGTATAATACTCTATACATAGAAATAGGACATAGACATACGTAAATTGTATCCGTATGTATGTACGGGCACGTTACATTCTCTACGTGTGCTTAACCAAATCTGAACATTATGTTTACACATCGTCCGATTACGAGTCTGCTTTTGCCACCCTTATACGACACACATGATATCAGAATATTATACGATGGGGTTAATATAGGTATAGGTGAGTTTACTCATGTGAGATATGTTAAATTTTGATCGAACTTTGTACTGCAAACTGTTCTGGGATTATCCGACAAGGTATATATATATATATTTTTTATATTATTCGTTTAGTTAACAAAAGATAAAAAAAAAATTCCGTTTCTTTCCTATTACTAATTCACGAGGCAAATGAACCTGACTCTCGGTATACAGACACCATTCCAAAGTTTAAGAATATGAGAGAAAAACTTGCGACTCGGGAATTGGACGTTCTGTAGATTGAAACAAAGCACCGTTGCAAGAAGAAGTCGAAATGAATGTGACAAATAAATAAAACATAATGAAAAAAGGTAACGAACAAAAAAAAAAAAACGAAATAAAAACTAAAGTAAAGTAGAAGAATAACTTGGCTTCAACAATTTTTTTCTTTATCATATTAAGGAATCCCTTTCATACCTATAACAGTACGGACTGACATTATTTTTCTCGGTAATATACATTACAGCTCTGATGGTTTGTATATTCCGACAGTTTTCCACTATCTATTTTACTCCCTCGATTTTCATGGGGAATGAGAAACAGGGACTTAGTTGTTAGACAGAAAGCGACTATAAGACAGCCAAGAAGCCAAGGGTAGCAGGTGGCTAATGCGCCACGAGAAGGAACTAAGAAGAGAAGATTGGGGAGGAAGAGGAGAAGAGTTGAGACCCAATGACTGATGGCGATAGCGCACGTCGTGTCGTTCGCAACACTATGCCTGTCTCGGGAATTCTTCCCTTATTCCCTTACATACTTTCATTCTCGTATTTAACATCCCCTTTTACCCCCTATTCCCCCATTTTTATACTCCTGTCTTCGTTGTAGCCTTACCACACCGAGACCATGGCTAATTAAGCAGAGTCAGCCCGGTCCGTGCGGTGAAACCCAATAAAAAGTTTTCAACAGGAATAATATTGCATTGAATGGTGCTTATCAAGACTGCAGGACGGTGGAAGAGTAGGGTAAATTTTCGCCCCTTAACACAGGGTTGGAAAGAATTTATAAATTCGTATTTTAAAGAGGGGTGATATAAAAGTACGGGAATTAGTAAAAGCGAGTGTATTAGAGCTTTTCTTATACTTTATTATTAATGGGGTACAAGACTATTATCGAAACTTTGAAATATCGATTTTTCTTTAAATGTCAATTCTGAAAGCTTCATCTTTGGAAATTTTTTCTTTGTCAATGTTGGAGTTTTGGGTATAAAAATTACTCAATTTGAAGTATTTCTTTTTCTGTTTTTTTTTTTTTTTTTTTTTTCAGATGATTAGTTCGCCTGAGACCACGTAGGTTGACCATACGATGTTGTATTAGTATACCAACTCGTTCCAAACAAACTCATTCCAAAAATCGTACAACAAAGTGAGTGAGTTTCTCATTAGTAGAAAAGGTCGAAGTAGGGTAGAGTAAAGTCCTGTATTTTCCGTTGAACATTAATCACTAAGAGTGACCGCGACAATTAAACCTTTGAATAAATCTTACCTTCAACTCGGGGTGCTGTTCATTTTGATCATAGAAAGTCGGTGGTGAAAGGGTCGCCTTTAACCTTTGATTCCGGTAAAATATGAAGGTGATTGCTGCCAGCAACATCACGATTACTGTTGTCAGGATCCCGATCACCAGACCAATCAACTGTCTTGATTCAGCGGGCTCCTTGCTTTTGTCAGGAACTGTTACCGTCACAGAGTGTATTCCAATAAAATCAAAAGAATCAAAAAAAAAATAAAAAAAAAAAAAGGGAAAGAGAACAACAAAAAATTAAACTAGAAGACGTATGCTCAACAAGATTTCGTCCGACTTACAGATATTGTCACTCCTGGTACCGTCGTTGTTGCTGAAAGTAGCTTTGACTTCGTCCCTCTGAAGTGGACCCTCGTTATTCTGATACGGACTGCCAGTAGCTCCTGGCACAATGGTGGTCCTGTTTTTACCCTCTTCGTCGTCGGTGTTGTTCCATTCAGAAATCACTACAGGTATACAAAAGAGAATTCATTCTGAACGTCTGAGAATACCTCCTCAGACCAACATCCATAGGTATATAGGTATAAGGTATATAGGCATTTCAAGAAAGCTATTGACCCTCTGACTCTCCGTCTCTGGCTCTGGCTCTGGCTTCAGCTCGTTTAGATGAATCAATCGCGATACTTCGATCCCAGTTTCTATACATATACCTACCAAGTATACATGTAGCTATAAACATAGGTTACCACGTCCGAAACACCGATCCAGAAAAGGTTTAAGCCCCTGTCCAGTGTTTTGGCAGGTAGAAGTGGTTCGTACGTTGGCAGTTTGTTACATTGTCAATATGTGTATGTGTGTGTGTTTACATATATATATATATATATATATATATATATATATATATATATCGCGTGTATATCGAAGGTGGGTTTTTCTCGGTGTATCGAAATCTAGTGTTTTCTTATCGATGACGCGGTTCAGTGGAGCATTTGAGCGGCAAGGGTGAGGCAAGAGGGTGCAGAAGAGGTACTCTGGCGGCGACAGTCACCTTACAACCGCAAACTCAACCGTAAGAGTCAAGAATGATTAATGGAAGGAGAGGTAGTCCGCCCAGCCCGAACCAGTCAACAAGAGTCAACTTTTATGCGGAGAAAACTTTTACGGAATTAACTGCTAAGGGATCGGTTATTTTAAAGATAGGTAAGCTGTATTAACGGATCTTGAACAAATTAGTTCGATTCATCCGCATAAATCGAGCGGTCGACGTCGCTGTAGTTGAGGCGTCGTCTTGACTACTTCGGCGGATGTTTGTTAACTTACTTTTTTTTGTTTTTTTTTTGTTTTTTTTTCACTCGCTACTGACAAGCCGGGATCAATATCTATTGAAATAGAAATGTAGTGGAAAAAAAAAGTAGAAAGAAAAAAAAAAAAAATGAAAAAGAAAAAAAAAAAAAGAAAAGATGCCGTTCACAAATTACTTGCGATTCATTCGCGGAGCGTATTGAAAACTTGTTTGCGTTCAACTGTAAAAGAAAACGAGAGAATCGGTTGAACGAAACCGTGTGCCTTTTCATAGGTTAGAGGAAATGAAACGTTCCTCTCAGATATACCTTAGTCGAGAGTGAGAGAGAGAGAGAAAGAGTAAGAGGGGTAAGAAAAAAAAAAAAAAAAAAAAATGGGAAAGAAAAGAGGACAAAAAAAAAATAAAAAAATACTAAACAAAATACGGGAATTGAAGAACGTTGATCAAGCATTGTTCGATGAAAAGTCTATCGCGAAATCACAATCGTTATATACCAACCTGATTCGAATACTACTTCACTGAGCATAATCCATCGGGCAGCAAAATAAAGTTGAAGTTTAAGATACCGTCCAGCACGTGAGTGAAGTTTTATGGTGACATCACGTGCTTGTTCTAATACAAGATCTGGCATATAAGAGAAGTGAACTGGTTCTCCATTAAACTGATTTCCGCTACCTGCACCACTGAGGTAAACTTTGGCGTGTGAAAATACCTGTGAAAAAAAAAAGGCATCTGCAGGACTGTTTCATTATACACTTTAATTAGAACAGTCAACGAGTAAAAACGAAATCCTTTACGTTATAAAGTTTCATAGATATTATTTTAAAGTGACCATTTATTTTTTCTTCTTCAGATTTCTTGTATAATTACCTGTACATCCTTAGTGAAGAGATTGTTTGTATGAAGATGCATAGCTGTAAAATTTCTAGCGTAATCAAATTCGAATGTAATTTCAACAGGACGACCAATCATATTAGGTGTATCATTTCTCCATCCTACCCATTCGTATCCTTGAAAATAATATAAAAATATTAATAAATAAGAAGTAATTAAAAAAAAGTAGACATTAAGTTCAAGAAGTTGAGATTTTATTGGACAAAAATAAAAATAATAACAAAAAAAAAAATAAAGAGAGAGCAAGCTTAAAAGAAACAAGATGAGAAAGCTCGTTATTAGCGAACGCCATATTTCCAATATATAACCTATACATATATAGGTATATAAATATATATATTAATATTAGATGAAATTTCGGGTGCCAAGATCGCGTGATTAAAATAAAAGGTGAAGTAGTACTCGTTATAACTGTATGATCAAAATAAGGCAAACTGTTATTTGATAAGTAATCTGAAATAAATCTTTTTACCCCTATAGCAGTTCACGAATGGTATATATATATATATAGAAGATATAATATTGCCAAGTCGGATAAAGAAGGGTTGGGGGATAGAAAACTCGCGGAGTAGTATATTGAAGATAAATAAAAGAACTCAAAGATATACAGTCGACGTTATTGCAAGACATTCGCCATTAGAACTATCCGGTGTCCCGGTAAGTGTCTGGATGGAAAATGGCTCGTGATACTGTCCACATATGTAGGTCATCATCGATTTATTATACTTCTCTTAAGGTAATATTTCGGTTATACATCAACGGTATTTCCATCACATTATAATTTATTTTTTTTTTTATATCGGGTATAAAATTTTGAATCGGTTACAATAGTAGATTTAATTTAAAAAAAATTAATTATTACAATTTCTTAACTCATATCTATCATCCCTCTTTACTAGATGCGCTTATATACCAAACAGGTGGTAAACCAAAGTCCCCATTTACCAAAGGTTTGCTCTTCGGGTACCACTGACGTCTATGCGGCTACACAACCCCATCCCTTTACCCATTCCCATTCCCATTCCCATTTTACCCATTCTCCTTTGCACCACCGACCTCCCAACAATATCTCTACTGTCCCCACGCTGCTACGTCCTGACCTATCCGCTTTCATACACATCCCCAATATCATCCCCTCGGGTAAATAGTTTCCAGTTTTGGGTTTCCTCTTGGAATGCTTCCTCGCCGCTATGTAAAGGCACGTTTAAATCAACCCCTCAGGCACTTTCACCCTATAGCTCAACTGCAACTTCAACCGTTCTCGAAGATCATGGCTTTTAAATATGACGGGGTGTATTTAAAGATTTTCAAAAAAATAAAAAACAATAGAACAAAATCTTCTAATCCTACCAAATTCTTTATGTATCGATACATCGCGATTTTAGTCGCTAATTTACACCCTTAAACCATCGCCAATGGATATATTCAGTCGTTGAAATCCTCCCCTACAGAATTTCCACTTGGTGGTACGATCGAAGGCGCGAACTCACCCCCTTTCGTTTCGCCTGTAACCCGAGGGCAAGCCTCGAACCACTCGTTGCGTTGAGGCGAATACCTATCGGCGCGTAATCGCTTTATTCCAACCAAAGTTGAGCTTTCACCCCTGCTGTTCGTTCATTCGTTCGTTCGTTCGTTCGTTTCGGCCTGGCGATGGAACCGCTGCCCTCTGCCCAGCAAATGGAAAAGTTTGGCAATTTCGTTTGACGAGAAACGAAGAGGAGAAACAAGGGCTGGGTAACGTTTGAAAGAGAGAATTTTCAATAATGCATTTAACTACCCCACATTGTACTTTGTATTTTTCTTTTTTTTTCTTTTTGTCGCTGCTACGGCACTCAAAATCGTTTCTTCATCTTTTGGATTTTTACTTTTGTGCTTTTTCAAAATTACAACGCAAAAGATTTTTTTTTTTTCAATCATTCTAGAATTATGTATCGAGAATTGTATGTATGTGGTATATGGTGGACATGTTTAAGGAACTGTAAACTGTTATAGAAAACCGATGAAGATCATCGATGCGGAAAAGGATTGGCAGTATAGCTCGACGAAACGGTAAGCTGTCTCCGGGACATTGAAAGGCAAAAATGGAAAATTACGCATACACGTAATAGAAAGACATAAATTTGTAGAGAACGGGTAAACAGCAGCCCGCCCAAAGTACCTCGCGGCCTAGCTTGCGGTTCAATATAAATGTAAATCCGAACAGATTCAAATGTAGCAAAGCCTTCTCCCGCTACTCCAAGTCTCAGCCGACCGTTCGCATGGGTCTGCGGTCCAAGCTTCGGCTTCCTCCCTTTTACATACCCATATATATATATATATATATATACGTATATAAATATATATGTATATCTATGTGTATATATATACATATACACAGATATAAATGTACACACTACTTTGTCTCATCGCTCTCCACTGTCTCTTCCAATTTTCTTCACTCCCCGAAAGCTTCGTCCTTTTCGTCTGGGAGCACGCCAGAGAGCTTGCGAGTTGGTATCGAGGTAAGCTGATTGAAATTTTGTCTTCCTCTCTTCATTCTCTTCATTCTCTTTTTCTTCTTCTTTTTTTTTTATTTTTTCTTTTTTTCTTTTTTATCGTCACATTTTTATCCCGGGATTTGACGAACGTCACTCTTTCGTCCAGTAAGGGTGTTTTCGTTTAGTTTTTGGGACGTGGAAAATCACTATATAGGTGAGAGAATAGACCCTCTGAGCCAGTTATCCGGAGGACCGATCTTATCGGCTTTGTTCTGCCACGTGATACTAACAACATTTCGAAACACTGAATTTCCTACGAACGTTGACACACGTACACAATGGAGACCCTGAAAATTTTTATGTCGGTACCAATCTCCGTTATAAAAAGGGGTCAAAAACTGTTTAGTAGTTTTCTT
>OZ001257.1:3311854-3501854 GCA_963924015.1 Macrophya annulata | reverse complement strand
TGCGGATTGAAAAAGTCCGCCAGGAACAGAAACTGATACTGAAGCTGCTGGTGGTGGCATTAGATTAAGTTTTGCATGACCGTAACCGGACATGAATAGTTCACTTTGATATTTGTACGCCGCTGGATCGGCGGCTGCTGGTTGTGTGGCAGCTGCCAATCCTTGGAAGTCAAATTTGTAGGCGTACCTTTTTCCATGGACTTTTGTCATTATATTTTTGTCGTAGTAGTACCTGAAAAATAATTCATCAAGCAAAACGATTTCACACGATATTTTATAGTTTTTTGGGGGTTTTCTTTTGGGGGGGGGGGGGGGGGGGGGTTATTTTTTTATTATTCATTTCTACGAAAGATAAAATAAAAAATAAATAAATAAATACGACCTCTCACGAGTTGTTTGATTGAAAAAAATAATTACTGTTTCATCGTTATATGTGCAGACGGTCGTCGCTACTACTTTTTTTATTTTTGCCTATCTGTATAGTTACGTGTATGAATCGATCTGGTTACGAATCAAATTTACTCGTGATTGAAATTTTTCGTTCCCACTTTTGTATCAATTTTCTAACCACCCTGCTGCAGCTATATCAAGAAATTACTTAATAACTAGCTATATGAGAAACGATGGGCAGAATTCATACACGTTTTATTTTTTATAATTCTTAATCGTTCAGACAGAAATTTTCATTGATGTTATTATGTTACATGACTTTATAGTAAATGACTACGAAAATCTGCTTGCTTTTGGAATTAATAAAATTGTTCTCGGACGGAATTCATTCTGTTATTAGTATTCGCGAAATCTTATAAAAAAACTGTAGTTGAAAGAAATGTATAGAAATAAAATTCATAAAATTTCAAAAGATTTTTCACAATTTTTATATAATTTGAGAAAAATATTCACCGCCTTAGAAAATTCTGAGAAAATATTAGAAATTTAATTCTAAGATTTCATTAAATTTCGAAAATTTTCGCAAATCCTTATAGTAAAAACTTTACAAATTTTTAATCTTATGAAATTTTGAAAGCTCCAAATACGGTGTGAAAAATAATATATGACTTACTTATTTAATTTAAAAAATAACGTGAATTAACTCACCTCAGAGCTCTCGACAGTTTATCGTAGTTCATGTTCGGTTTGGATTTGCGTTCTCCCCATCGCCTAGCGACCTCGTCTGGATCAGTTAGTTTGAATTCCCCGTTGGTACCCTCCCACGTAATGCACGCCGCGTTACTCGAGTCGGACAATAACTCGAGGAGAAATTGCCACAGCTGAATTTGACCAGAACCAGAACTCGCCAGACGACTACTAGTCGCTCCAAACATTTGGTAAGGATCTGTAAGTGGCATATAAAAATCTTGTTTGAAGATTTGGCGGAGAACAAACCTTATAATACAATACGGTTTATGACTCGCAAAAATGATCAACGAGAGTAGTTTTTTTTTCGCATTGTTATTTATTTTTCTTTTTTTTTTGGGGTCAAAGTTTGAGTCCAACTTTTTCGATCGAATTAAGAGAATTTTTAATCGTTCATATATATTTCTTCTCGCGTAAAAACGACACATTTCTTACATTTCTCTGTCTAAAAACCTGAGCTAAAATCCCCTGGTCTCGCATTGCAGCGTTTGCTATCGCCCTTAAAAGCTTTACAATGCGTCATCAGCGGTGGTGCAGTGGCTCGACGAGCTTGGAGCACCCTACAACCTACACAAAGGATATAATAGCACCCCTACAATAGAATGGACTTCATTTGGCTCGTAATAATTTCAATTCGAAAGATGAGGAGAAAAACATCTCTGAAATATCTTACGGTCATCAGATCCTAACCCCGAATCATCGACCCCAAAAGTTTTAAAAATAAAAAATAAAAACCGAAGGGATTGTCGTCTGCAATTAAAAATAAAAAAAAAATCACCATACGGTACTAAGATTTTTAATTTTTTTTTGTGTCTCCTCGTCGACGAGTAGCTTTAACATTATTCACCCTAAAAGTGAATTCGCGAATTCTAAACTGCATTGAATAATCCATATCCCAGAATCTCCAAATTCTCGACTAAAATCGCGACCCCATCCTATAGCTCCCGTTGAATGCGAGCAGTGATCGCCTTTTGATCGCCTTTTGATCGAACGGTAATTCACTTACAAGTTAATAATGGACAGGGGATGAAGCGGGGTTAAGGGGTAGACCGGGCGGGGCGGCATTCCCATTTATCTGCTCGATACGAGCTAGGGACAGGCTGTAGACGGACGGATGGATCGCCTCTAACACCAGCAAGACCAGAACGACCCAACTGCTACATTTACAGAAGCAATAGCCGTGAAATATATCGATTCCAATATCCCAATGTGAACATGTGTAAGTACTGTGATACGTTACACATGTATAAAAATTTTACAAGACGCATAGAGAGACGTATACGCGGAGGCGTTTTCCGCAGGAGGAGCTGCACCTTTGTACATTACGATTTTATTACCTCTCTTTGCTTTTACTTTGATTTGTGTATCTTTCACCCCTCGAGTGTATATTCTCAAACCCCATTTCGTGGTATATGTATATGTATATAAATCTATTTATGCACTTAATAACCAAAGTTTTTTCTTTTTCTTGTTCTTTACTTATTGTTAAATTTACTCACCAGGTTGTCTGAGGTGCGAATGCGTGTCGAGCGCAGACTTTGAAAGACTACTGCCATATCCTGAAATAATAATAAGATAAAAATTTATCGTCAGTAAAATATAGAGATTTTATATAACATATATATTTAATTCTGTGTATATTTCATTCGTCTATCCTTATCATAAATTGGCATTTGATATATTAAATTGACAGTTTTGACAATGGACAATTTTGTTGAAGTAAACTTTGCAGATATCAGCTCGAGGGTAAAAGGTAGGTATTTTGTTTGGGAGTAATCGGTCGTAAAGTTCTGTTCTGAAACCAGTTACTGTCTACTTCTATACCTATACCAGGGGCAGAGATATGCGACAGAGCGAAACATTCGAGATAACTTTGGTCAACACCCTTGGTTAGATTTAGTTTAAACTGTGCCTTCCGGTGATACGTACACCACACTGATTATGTTACACGAACAACTTGGGCGGGCGTATAGTTAAATTTATCAATATAGAAACATAAAACAGTTTCATATACACAAACCAAAAGTATTGCAAAAAAAGAAATTTGATCAACTGTCTTCATACCTCAACAATTCTCAAAAAGAATTTTCTTCATTTCTTTCTAATTCTGAATCAAATCCGCTTATTTTATTTTTTTTTTTTTTTAATTATTGAATAATTTTTTGCGTGACCTAATATCGCAGACTATTTCAAGTGAGTGAGGCGTGGGATGTCGATAATCAGGTAATAAAGACAAAGTTTAAAACCAGCCCGATACATGTACCGTTTCAAAATTTTATACGGCAAATCTCTGACGCACCTGGGACGATTATCTCACGTGATCAAAACGTGCCGAGGATATAAAGTCAAAGCTGAAGACCTGGAAGATGAAGAGATGACCCACTCGAGCGGCAGAATTTGCCGGAGAGGATTTCCGTGTAGGCAAACACCGACTGAGTGCTTTTCTCCTCGCATTTCTATCTCTCTCTCTCTCTCTCTCTCTCTCTGTCTGTCTGTTTGTCTCTCTTTTCCTCAGACATATATACACATACACTAATACCCACATACTCACAAGTACACATATATGTACGTCTCTCGCGTTCTACTTTCGCCCGATCGCTCTCTCGTCTTTGTAGTCTTATCAACTCGACCCGCCTCTCTTTACGGGGGATCCCAAGAAGCTGGTGAGCTCCTCTCCCAAGTCATTGTAGATAAATTAAATCAACTTCACCGCTTCAGGCAGGTCACGTTTGAGAAAAACGAGGTAAACTTAATCAACGATGATCATAGACAGTCGAGTAATCAGCCAATAAGAACCGAGCTTCTTTAAAGCCTGTAGACTAAGACTGTTTGATATTGTAAGATCATTCAGTTTAGAAAATGTTTTGTTTTTAGAATGAATGATCAGATTTTATTCGCTTTCTAAGTATTTCCACAAAACTACAATAATATTCAGATACCTCAGGGAATGTAAATGCAACCCTCGAAGGAAATAGACAAACGTGTTGGGGTAGTAGGGAAAATAACAGACATGTTATTCCCTGGTTGACTCTGATCAACCACTTTGATTCATAAGTACGGGAATAAATAGAAAAAAACAGTACCTGGATGTTGAAATTACGGTTCTGTAATTGCGAATGGATTCAGAAGAAATGAGAGATTATTTGTTATAAATAGTATTGGTTCGAGGTTTCGATATAGACGGATCTTCGAACTTTTTATCTAACAATCTGATTCGTTTATACAGAATTTGAACTTTTTTTTTTAATTGGAATTTTACAACAAGCCATCATGGTCTCAAATTTATGAACAGTTTTCATAATCTTATAGATTGTAGGTACTGTACCTAAACTGTTGAAATGCCATTTGTCCTTGATGGATTTTGTCGCCAGACATTAAAAAATTTATCCTATTTTATAATTCTATTCTTTTCTATTATGTTCTTTATCAACGATAACGTATGAATAATTGCAATAGAAATAACGTGCTATAAATACAATTGAAAAAACGTCTATTGGAAAACATTGAAACGGGGCAGATGTCAGGGTTAAGTAGCAGTTGGTGTCCGCTATGTTAAACAATTTGATTTCGGGTGTGATTGGGAATCGAGGGTGGTTCGGGGGTGTTCCTGTACGCGAAAACTGAGGGTCGGCCGCAATCAGGCCAGCCGCGGGGCTTCTTCGAACCCTCGTCCTCGCGGTAAGACCGTCTAACGCATGTATAACACCGATTCCTGTGGACACCCTGAATTTTCTATACCATCATATCCTACAGCAGCAGCAGCAGCATCAGCAGCAGGAATCGGTCGTCACGATGCCGCATCTCCCTGCACTAACATTCCCATTGTCGTTTGGATCCTCGTCTGCATTCACGAGCAATTACGCGGGGCGGAGTAATCCGGTTATGCGTCTAGGACTCGGGGATGGATATTTTCTCTCTTTCTCTTTCTATCATATTCTTCATTCGTCTCTTTCTACCACAGGATCAAAGGACCTTGTCGTTCCACCCGAATGCCGCCCCTTCACCGAACCTTCGCTTTAGAGATTCTCAAGCACAATGCGCGAACTCCCTACCGGGGATAACTAGCTCGTTTGGCTCACTCTCTCACAAGAGAAGAGAAGCCCATCTTCGTAGACAAGATTGGAGTCAAGTCCTTACCCCAAGATGTGTCCATTTTTTATACTTTTTTTGTAACTCAAATTTAAAAAAAAAAAAAAAAAAAAAAAAAACAGATTCGATGCCAATTTAAGTATAGGTATAGACTTTTCAAGTATTTTTGAGAATGTGATAATCTCTTATCGAGAAGATTGTTTCGCGAAGATGACAATTATTTTTCTCCCCCTACCTCCGCGTATCGGTATACCTACATCAATCGCGTTTTTGAGGATCTCAAGAGCTGGTGAAAATCGGCTAAAAAGTAGCTATTAAAAAAGTTAGTTGCTATACTTGAATTTGGCGTCACAGCTCGAAGTAACAGAAGTATAAGGAGCAGCAGGGGGATACGAAACTTCGGTTTAAAATCGTTGGTTCGTGGGTGGGTGAGTGGGTGGTAGGTATAGGGTCCTACGCGGGGGCGCTCCACTTCCAGAGGCACCCCTTTATAGCACGAGCCTCAATTCCGCTTTACGAATGCTATTGTGACGAGTTGAAATCTTTGTTCCGTGAGTCAAAGGGGCTTTGAACTAGTCGCGAAGACCGTGAGTAAGTCGGCTAGCAATACAGAACGAGGTAAAATGAAGAAACAAAAAATAAAAAAATAAAAAAATAGAGAAACAAAAAAATAAAGAAACAAAAACAAAAAAAAAACTAACAAAATTATTAAAAAACTGGATATACCGTAAAAGTACAAATATCTTGTACAATGTAGCCGTATCTATTCCACAATGGAGAAGTTTCAACGAGGACCTCTTTAATTGCAGAATAAAAAAGTACGAATTTTAAAACACCCTGCAGGGTAGAAAAAGCTCGAGTTATGACCTTCGACCCCCAGACCAACGGACCCTCCGCCTTTTACTCGAGACCCCTGCTAGGTGCCCACGGTACAAATCACGACGCTCTAGTGTATAATAAGTAGGTGCTTTATACAGCTGAACAATAGTGTGAAAACGTTCGTTGTGTAACTGGTATGAAAAAGGAAATTAACAACCCCGCGTACTACCATCCTTCTCGCCCGAAAAACAGGTAGTTGCTGTTTACTGAGCCTTATAAATAAAGTTTTAATTTTTTTTTTTCACTTTTGGGACAATTCAAAAGTCCAAGAAAACAAGCTTTCAAAAATTTCGTGAATAACAAATTCCAAAAATTGTAGATAAATTTTTACTTCTTGTTAAAATCAACCCCTAAATAAACTACGTAAAGCTTTCGGACGATCTCCGATCTCAGAACCCCCTGCAAACCCTCGGACACTAAGACCTCGGTATCCCTAGGGTAAATCACGACGCTACCCAGTATGATATATGCAATAAGTATATAGCTAAGTGAGTAACTAGACACGCACGTCGTCTATGCGGCTACCATTGAACCAACGCACGCGACGCACCCTCCGATCACCACCGCCATCCCCCGGGCAGGAAGTGCGGGCTCCGAACTGCCGGGGTCTGACGCTATCCTAAGGGAGTAGGGGGCCACGGATCGGGCAACAAGTCAGTGGGAAACGGTGCGTAGAGCTAGTGGTACCCGGGGTAGGTATATAACGCTTAGAAACGAAGGAAACGTCGTCCCCGACGGCAACCCCAACCCCCAACTCCAATTTTCCCTCTTGGTACAGACTATTCGTCGGGGATTCGAATGGCTAGAATTCATGTAGCATATGTGGGAGGAAGGAGGGGGAGACTATATTATGTCTTCACCAGTACACACACGGTCACGTGCCAATGCGTGACACGTTCACGCATCGTCGGATGTATTTCAAATCGAAAATATTATACTGATAGTAGACCGATAGTTGTCGTACAGTAAATCCAGCAATCCGTACCCAAAATTTTCCTGACCATTTCCGGTGATCAGAAATTAAAAGAGTTGAAGAATGTCTTCACTTCCTTTCATGAACTGAACATGTCTCAACGATATACAATTATACCTACTACTAGACAAAATGATATCGTGTACTAAATAATGGATAAGCAATTATCCATATCGAATATAACGATTCTTAGCATTGAATGAGATTGTTAAAAAGGATGTTGAAGTATGTCTGAAATCGGTTTAAAGCACTTGTAGATATACAAGGTAAAAATTTTATGGCCAAGAGTAAAGATCCGTTCGGACTATAGGATTTTATAACAAATCAAGTGGAAAGATACATATATAGGTATATATATATACATATATACTTGTCCCAGTTCTATCTTTCGATTGGCTGAACAGTTGAGGGGTTCTCGAAATTGTCTCGTGTAACGCGTTTGTCGTTTCAACTTGACGGCTACTATCTTCTATCGAGACATGTTCTCGGCTAAAAGATGATCGTGTATAGGTACACACGTGTATACGTGTGCGTTTTAGTGTTCGATGTTCGATTTGAAGAGAAACAATACATACCGAACGTTTTGAAAGTATTCGAAAGAAAAAATGGTGAGCAAAAGAAAAAGAAAAATGAATAAAAAAAAAAAAATGGTACGTATAGCTAATAGGGTGAGGAAGTTAACGGCACTTAAATGTAATTAAGGTGGAACCATCAGGACGTATAACGGTTGGAGGTTATTCCTTCTTGTGAAGAACTAACAACGTGAAGGAAGTAAGGAACCACGATATTACGACAAAGTGTTGGCCAAGAAATCGAAAAGCGTGATTACCTACCTACCCCCCCCCAAAACGCTATTGCTGCACTGTGTCGGTGTGCCCCTCCTGAGACCGATCGTTACCCAAGAGTTCGTAAGATAGTCACGCGATACGCGATGAGGCGCGTAAGCCGTCAGCAAGCCACGCGCCAACGTGGGGCGTATAATTATACTACAACGGTGAACCTCTGGGGCCCACCCGGGTCGAAAAGTCACGCTAGTTGTTCAACCTTCTCGTATATATATATATACCACCCTCCTTGTACCCCCCTTCCATACCTTTGAATGACCCCTGTTCAGACCCTTTCTGCTCAAGCACTTTTACCTATTTTTATTATACACCACTGAGCTTACTTTAACTAACTTCCTGACCTTTACTCTTTGGGGATATGTAAGTATACCTGTACACTTGTGCATGGTTAACACAGCTGGTTATGTATATTTACATTTAGATACATATAGGTGAGGATATATCTGAGCGTGTTAACGTCGATCTTTTCTAGACACAAAATTCAAGAGCTTATTCAGAAAATTGAGGTACAAAAAGCTCGAAAACTAATGCTCTTAAAAAACAAGGAAAGAATCCGAAGCATTGGTGAATAGATAACAATGTGTATTCATTTATTTTTGTTGTTGTTAAAGTCAATCGAATTCTGTGTATAAAACATTAATACCCAACATATGGCTCATACACCGAATTATAGTTAATCGATGTTATTATAATTCGGCTATATCATGGGGTGTTGTAGTACCTTGTTATACGTATATCTATGTATGGTACAAATTGTTATGGCTATAAGGAATTTTGTTTTGTCAGAGGGAAGGTAAGCCGTGTTGACAATATGATTTAAAACGGGATTATAGATAGTGAAGAGAAAAGCTCGGAAAACAGATCCGTGATATGTCGAGGGGACGCTAAGTCCTCGGTGCAGGTAATGTGAAATAAGTGAAGAGTTTTTTTTTAACGATTCAGGATAAGAAGGCACACCCATGGCGATATAAATTTTTTAATTTTAATCGCGCTCTGCACAGGACCGTAATCTACAAAATATTCGATCAAATCTTATCTCACAATCAGTCTAAGTTAGACGTGTATGTAGAATTTCAAAAAAATATATACATATATTTATTGATTATAATAATATAAATCGATATATTTTGTGTTTACGTTGAATCAAGAACGTAACAAATTTATAAACTCTTTACTTTTCAGAATCTGAAAGATACCTTAAAAATTAAAAGTTTCAAATATATTTAGATACGAACTTTTCTATTTCTGTATAAAATGCAAAACGTTTCTCTTGGTGCCTTCGCACTGTTTATGTAAATGAAAACAAAAAAGTAAATAAAACCGAAAATATCTAAACGCATTTTTCGATGCTAGATAAAAGGATTTCGACAATTTGTAAAAAGTTTGAAAAATCACCTCCGGCCTTTCTTCGTCCATGTAAACATCATTTCATTGCGAATAGTATCCACACCGGTTTGTGTTCATAGAAGTTGTGTCTACCGTACCCGTGAGAGGGGTAGTTATTTGTCTCTGGGACTCTTGACGATTGTTTTTCTCGATTGAACTAACCTTTGTAAAAGCTCTATAGTATATAGATCAACTGTGAATTGCACACGGTGTGAAACGCCCAGATCAACCCGCCCTAGGGCTTACCACACTACGGGTCTAATTTCATAAGCTCAGTGACCGCGATAGGGGGTGCCTGAGGAGTCTCTGAACTGCAAAGTGTAAACGTAGTCAAAGAGACAACAGAAACAGAATGGAATTGAACAGAAAACGGTATGGTTCGAAGTCATTTGGGTTAAATTTTGCTTACGCTTTGCTCACTTTGTCTACTATCTGACTGAACATGTGTGCATACTCTTTATTGAACGTGTGGAAGGTGTGTACTTTTGGCTATATAGAGCAAAGGAACCGAGGGAGAAACAAGCGGAGGTGTGGAAGCTGTTTATAACAAACTGCCCTGCGGCTTCCAGCTCTGATCTCGTCGTGATTGCGAGTTGTGCCTTCCGCACGGGGTACAGAACAGCCTAGGGCAGGACAAGCCATGGCGAGGGCAAAGCCAGGCGTCTCTACAGCAGCGCCCCTGCCTCAGGCACTCGACGACAAAGAGGTCGCGGTTGAACGCGCCACAAAGCGTCGCGACGCCCACGCCCTGCTTGACGAAAATTCAGAGACTATGTATATATATATCGTACAAGCGTCGTAACGGAAAAGACAAAATTCGCGAGGCAAAGTTTCCCTGAAGAAATTTACGAGGATCATTACTCTCGTGTTGAATCAGAATATAAATCAAAAATTTCTAGTGTAATGTAAATTTTTTGTTTTAAAGATTGATTTTATCTCAAACACAGAAAATAGTCAATACTTTCGGAAACTTGTTGCAGAGGGGTGCTGGGATATAAAAATGGGGACAATATTAACTTTTTTAGATTTAATTAAAAAGTTTTTACCCTATGCAAGAATGAAATATCTTACAGATACATTTATGCTTGTATTATTTCCCCTCCCCTCCCCCCTTCCCCTGATTCCATCCACGATTCTGATTTAGCATAAGTTTTTTATAAATATATTGTCAAAGAGATCGATTAAAAATCGACAATTTTTTATGAAACTTACCCTGGCCAGGGGCTGGTGATGCGGCATGACTCCAACCGCCTTTGTACGAGCTACTGGCATCTGAAAAACGAAAAATATATTAATTAAAAAAGAAAGAAAATTGTACATTATTAGAGAAAAAGAATTCAGAAGACATTTTCGGAAATTCAGAATTGCACAGAGACCAAATTCGCTGTTAAAATTACGAACGTGTGTGTTAGAAAATTATTTTTCAACCCAGCTGTTATATTCGCAGACAATAAGAATTATTTTGTCGCCATTTCGAGCCTGCAGTAATACTTCGACTATGAATTTTCTCAACCTTATATATATATATATATATATATATATATATATATATATATATATATATATATATATATATATATATATATATATATATATACGCTCGTCAGCCCGGGGTGTGTTTGTCGACAGATATATTTTCATTTGGCAGATATTGGCGCGCAGGGGGCAACCCCTAGTACCCTTGTGTGTACATACGCGGTGCTAGGACAGTCACGGCTAGTGTGTAACCGTCGACGAAGTCCAGGGTGACCTCTAGAGCAAACATTGTCCACTAACCCCCTTTGACCACCCCGAATAGCATAGACTCTTTTAGTCCATTAATACAGCCTCGGATTTCACGTGTTGCCTACACTGCCACTACAACTAGGGAGACAGTTACTCGACTAATACCATTCCCGTACAGATTTTTGGGGAAAACGAAAAACGAGATAATCTTAGCGGATTTTCAAGTGGGCGGTACTTGACTTTGATCGGATTTTTTGACGGGTAAATGGATCGATTTTGTCGACTCGCATAATAGATGATCGATCGAAAATTACGAGAAATTTAGAAAATATTATTTGGTGGGTTGATAAAAGTCAAGATTGCGTGAATTTTTGAAGTAATAATTCGGCTTTTCGATTGTGTCCTTAGTTTATTAATTTTTTTTTTTTTTCAATTAATGGGGTGTTTTTTTTTTGTTTTTGTTTAGTTGATTTAATTTCAAACTATCAATAAGTATATAGAAAATCACATTGTATTAGTATGGATAAAAGATATAAAAAAAGGTAGATTTTATTCCCCTTCGAAAAGATGAAAGTCAAAGCAAAACTGCTGTGTTTGGTCTTCTCACGTCATGTTTGCGTTTTTCATTTTGACATACACCTACAAAGCTGAAAGAAACCATCGATGCAAAAAGCTTGTTTTTAGGGTCATGTATGCAATATTTTCAGTCGACCTGCAGCTACAAGTGAGTAAATAAAACAGAGACGGTAAGATTTAGGTAAAAAAATCTCGTCAGAAGTGAAGTACAGCAAAACTCGAACTTCATAGACAAAAAATAGGATGATAAAAAATAAATTCTATCGAAGAATCGAAATTAGCAGTTTCAAATTTGTAAAATTTTGTCCCTTCTAGGGGCAGCGTTAGTTAGTTTTTTTTTTTTTTTTTTTAAATAAAATAAAACTGTATATAAATTGCGAAAGGAGGTCCAAATGTCTCCAAGGTCAAAATATCGCCAAAATATAAGCGAATGAAGCAGTAGCTAACGATCAAATTGAGAGGGGTGCCGCGGGGCCGGTCGTGTGTCTGAACGCGAAGCGTCGAGTCAGGGTCTTTCAGACGCCTGTTAGTGTATTATGTTACCTACGTCATCCGGAAAAGTCATAAATTGGTCCAGTGTGAAAAGTCATTGATCCGTGTTAACCCCGTTAAAAGGTTAACTCGAAAATTATAGCCTTGATAAAGCTTTAATATAATAAATCACCGTTCGTTTCTTACTATAATTTATATTGGTTCTAAAAAAAATTCTCCTCATCTCATATAGTATACTGGAGAAGATTTATTATAATTTTTGCTATTCCTATTTCCATCGAATAGTTTCTAGCTAGTTTTTTTATTTTTTATTTTTTTTTTATTTTAATTTTCTTGTAGTTCTGTTCATCTTTGTATACAGTAATTTCATTACACAATCTCACAATCGTTTATTCGATCTGAAATAATTAGTATACAAGATTTGATCAAAGCGACGGATTTAGTTATCCGGATAAAGAAATCTATCCAAAAATATAACCTAGGTAACTGGATTATTTTATTTTTATTTTTATTTATTTTTTTTCTTATTTATACTGCACATCTAGATCTTACATTAGATATGAGTCATGACGTGAAAATTTCGATACGTAAAAAAAGCTTTTCCGATGAATGTATAAGTGAATAGATATACGCGAGCTGCGACTACTAGGTCAGACTATCTCAAATCAGTAAGGTAAATTTTTTTTAACATCAAGATAACGATACGAATTTTAATTTCATCATTTTATTGTCATTATCGATTTAATTCGTTGTCGAATAAAATATATTATCTAAAAATCAGGGAAATAATTTCATCTATAATTTGAATTAGTTACAAATTTTTTATACACTCTATTTATGTATAAATATAACACGTGTACATAGATATGTAGATATACCACATACACATAATTCTCGATATTTTATTTACGCTGGATCTAAAATTCATCGAAAATAATCTGGAATTGATCGTCGAGAGTTATTTCCGATATTCAATAGCGATTTTAGTCGATTAGTATAGCAACACAATTTATTCAGAAATCTAAATGCTTAATAGTTTCCAAAATTACCTCTAAAAAATTGTCGCAATTATTTCTCAAACTTTCACGTAAATTTAAAAATTTAATTCTCTCTTTCTCTCGTTGGGCTATGAGCTACTATTCATATCAGATACAGACTTTAACGAAGCTGTTTTAAAAACAATTTTTTATTCGTTTTTTTTTCTGTACTTATGTATATTTCCAAATCCAGTTTTATGACGTAAGAATTCTTTTGATTTTATGCTTTTAACACGTGAAAAAAAAAAAAAAATAATAATAAACTTAGTGTGTTTAAAACTCGTTAATTATAAACTAATAAACTCCAAACTCAATAGTGCTCTAAAAATTGAAAAGCTTAACACTTCTTAAAAAAAACTTTGCTAGATAATTAACGGCAACGTTTAAATAATACAAAAATTTTATACTGTCGGAATCGATTAACGTCAAGAAAGTGATAAGCCGGTTATACAATCGAATGATATAATTTCCTCTAGCTCACCTGCGAACAACATTGATAAATTTGTGAATGCGGTGGTCCTAGGCAATTCCGCGGCAGTGGTACCGCTGCTTTTGAGGTCCAGCATCGCGGTCGCGATGACCGGAAGGTCAAATTTGAACGAGAGCCCTCTCCCCGGATGTTGTTATCGTAGCACCACCAAATCGTATCTCTTTATTAAAAGTATTATTGATAATAATAAAATATTTATATAAATATTCACGTCCACCACCTGATCATTTTCAATCGTTTAAACGTGTTCTAGAACTTTTAGCGAACATTGTGGCTTCCCGCTCTGAATAACACTGGAAGTTAACCCCGTGGTTGCCCGGCGCCGCGGGAACCTGGCCCGCCCCTCAACGTCGCGACGCCGGTTGACGTCGTTCGACGCCGTACGTAGGCGGGGTTTCACACCCGACGTGGCCGCGCGCATCCCAACAACTTCCTAATCAACCCCTAAGCGATCAAGACAGCCTGAATAACCCCTGCGCCCCTGGGGAGGAGCTGCTTTACCTTCGACGTCCCGACCTATCAACTATCACGGCCTTTAGAAGAATACTAAGACTTCAAAATACGACGTAGATAGTAGAGAAATGTCGAGAACTTATTTTCAAGGTCGAATTATATTATAAATAACAAAAAAGGAATTAGAACATGATGTTTGGGGATTAAATTTGGGTGAAAAAACTATCGTTGACGTTACAATTTTTATATTTCAATTAATTTTTCAAAGATATATCTGCAGTGAAAGGGAATTTTTGAACGAGGATAAATTTATAATTTAATAAATTTAAATAACTAATAATAAATATAAAACTTAATGAAAGGATCGAACGGAAAGTGGAGAAATAAACTAGGTCTGGTCGATCTCGAATGTTGCTCTAGGTCGGGTGAGTCGCGAATTTTATCCGGTAATGAATTCCGCGTCGTTAATTTCAAGCGAGTTTCAATTCGCTTGGATTAGAGCTACGTAATTGTTTCCGTATTGTCATAGGGAATTGTACGAACTATATACCTATATATACCAGTCTCACTGATTAACTATTATTATATACACATATACATATACATATGTAAATAAAAATATATAACAACTATTCATTTACTTTATGTATATATTCACGTTTTCATTAAACCAATCGAAATAGCTTTTCGTATTTTTTTACTCCTCCCAATTCATGAAAATAATTAATTTCCCAATACGATTTTCAATTTTTCATGACTTCTATTACTTCCTTAATTAATAAATCAAAACAGTGATAATTACATTGCATAATAACAGAAGAATATTCAAAAGGGTCAAGCGCAGTTCCAAACGTAGGCCGTATAATGTCGGCCGACCATATCGTAGCTTTTACTACTTGCCGGAGCGAGGTACGACTAGTTCTACTGCAGCGGTTGTTCAGAATGACTTTCACCGATTTTTCTCACGGTCAAAATTTGTATTTTTATTATTTTTTGTTGTACACAAAAATTTTTTAATCTACACAAATGTATAAATTTATATATTCGGTAATGACATATCACGATTGTAACTGAAATATTAATTTGCAAGAAACAATAATTCGATTTGAGTCTAATTTCAAATTTTTTCAGGTAGATACTGATTTTGTATAAACAAGTTATAGTATTGACATAATCAAGCCCTATGTTAAATATGATCCAGAAGTATTTCAAGACGTTGTTGAAGTTATTATATCGTCTGTACCGTACGGTCCGTTTCTACTACTAAGATGCCTGAGTGTGACTGGCCATTTCTACTGCGCCTGTCTTTCGCTGACCGTGAAATTGGTATTTCACCGATTTTTCTCACGGTCACATCTTTTCTTTTCTACACAAGAACGTTTAATTCACACAAAGACATATTGCAATAGGAAATACAATATTAATTTATAAAAAACAATACAAATTTGAGTCGTATCTAATTTCCAATCTTCTCAGTACTGATTTAATATAGCTCGAACTAGTATTGACATCATCAAACGCAATGTTGAATATGATAGAACGTCTTTTGCCAGACGCTGTTGGAGTTATTATATCGTCTGTATCGTACGGTCCGTTTCTACTACTTAGATGCCTGAACGGCGACTGTTCATTTCTACTGCGCCTGTCTCTGGTTGACCGCGAATTTGATCAGTTCTGTGAATGTCTTTAGATATTCTCATTTAATTATCAGTATTTTATGTATACGTATATTAATAAAAAGGAACATAAGAGAGTTCTGAAATAATTGTTATCTAAGTTATGTGGTTTTTATTTGTGTCGACTATTTATACGTACAGAGGAATGGCAGGAACTTATTTTTCTTATCAACACGATTAAATTCTTAATTAAATTGTATTATAATTTTTTTTTCATATAAATGTGAACGTAATGTTAAAACTATTCGGGACTCGTTAAGAATTGAGGAACCTAACCCCCCGGCCGAGGTTTTAAAATCGAAAAATATAATTCTGGATAAAACGTGAAGTTAAACTATAACTAAAATTCAATTTTTTATATTAAGGATGAATTGTAGCATGGCTGTAGCGAAACGTGAATAGGATCTAGTATATTCTGTGCAAAATTTCAAACTGAAAATACAAACAAAAAAAAGAAAAAAAATTATGGAATGATGGAATTATTACCAACATAAAATATCAGATCGCAAAATTGGTTTGAAAACTAGAAAACGACAATAAAACACCGCTTAGAGAAAATCACGTAGCGTTAGAGTGGCGAGTTACCGGGTGCTCACCTAGGTATGCATAATGCATGTGTAGGAACGGTTAGATTTATTATTATTTCGAATGAAAAATAATGCTTCCGGAAACGAGGGGTGACTCAGGCTGTCTGCCGTCGGACGGTCTGCTTGCCTGCCTGCACTCGCCCCGGTGGCTGCAAGTGGCCGATGCCTTTAACCCGTGATTCACGTGTGCCCTGAAACCTTCATGGGACCAAACACCCATTACTCCATTACTCCATACAAATACTAACATAATACAAACCTATTGCATTACACAGTCCCAATTCTGCTATAAACAATTTTTCAAAAAACTAAAATTATCAAAAAACATGATTGAATATTGGATAAAAAAAAAAAAAATGCTGCGCTTTTTGCCAATTCACGATAGGATCAGTCCCTCGAAAAAAAAAAATAACGTATCAACCTGCCGATTTGGTTTTATAAAAATAATTTCTGTATTATTTAAATATTTATTATATGAAATTAAATATCTAGAAAGTTTTTACCAATTTAATTCCTAGTTCCTTATAGTTTCTAGTAAATAAACTGATTGTTAGTATCGTGTAGGGTACACCTACCGTTGTAGCTACTCGTTGTGAACGGAACGCTACTTTCCTATTCGAAAGCCCCGGGGATCCCCTAGATAGGAAGACACGCGCCGGCCACGCGACCACCGACGCTTGCCGACGCCCGTCGTCGCATTTAACGCGCGATCGCTCTCGAGTGCCTGGCCTATACGGTACGTCGGTCTGTCCGTTCTCCAAAGGGGCCCATAAGGGGGATTCCTCTCTCTCTTTTTCTTTCTTTCTCTTTTCTTTATTCTCTATGTCCTTTTCTCTTTCCTCTTCTACTCGCTCTTCTAGGACCCCTCTTGAACCCCCTTGGTGCTCTTTACTGTAGCCTTCCGGAGTGCGCGATATGGATACGCTGTATAACGCAACACACGCGGCATGCGCACTTGTGGGGAGAAGGAATTGAAACTATGGAACGAATTATTCTGGATATGGTTGGCTTTTACATTTAGTTTCTAGATTCTATAGCTTCTCATTCCTTCTCTAAAAAGATTTGTAACTAAAAAATTAGATACAGTGGAAAAACTACCCGTCACCACTTTTAATTTCTTTCTCTTATTTCAAGTTGATCCAACTCCACGAATTATTTCGTTCCAAAGGTGATAAGCTTTGTCTGATTTTAGGTGTAAATTAATCACCTAAATCTCGATAGTATATTATAGTCTGTCAAGTGAAATAAATGCTTTCACCAAGTTGAGGTATGACACTGGTGACAGCAGTGGGATCCCACAAATCAAAAACCCATAGGATAGGACTGTTTATTAAAGTAGTTGCCAAACCGCATACGAAATTTACTTTTAAAATATAAAAGTAGTTTAAAAGTGAGAAATACTCGTGGCCAAAGAGAATGAAATACTGTTATCGTTTGTAACCGTGATAGAGATGCGTTTACTGAATAAGTTTGTAGGATCTTTGGAATTCAACTTTCTGTACATAGGGTTGTATTCGTCGTCGGGTATCGTTGTCGTTGGCATTATCTCGATACGTGAAAATATAGAGTTACAAGATTGGCAAAGCAGCCGCTTTTCGTAGGCGCGGTTCGGGGTTGGTATCACATTGTCCGTATCCCGGGTACGAATCGCGACGGGGGGCAACCCCCACGTTGCATTGTAGAGAGACGGTAGACGAGGGCGTTCGTAGAGCGATAAGCCTGCGCGCGAGGGGCACAGTAACCACTTTGTTACATGGGGGACGGTTAAGTGTGCGACGATACGAATCGCGAGTCCCAGATTATTTGGTGTATTCAATTTGTACAATATGCTTAATCCAGAATATCATGGCTCCTGGTCTCCACACGAACTCCTCCCTTCCTCCTTTATCCTCGTTTTCTAGCACATGATTGACTACAAGAGGAGATAAGATTCTTCCTAATTTCCCATCGAACAACCGCAGAATATCCCCCACCCCCACCCCATCCCCTTCCACTTTAATTCTTGTTCTTCACGTTCCTTTATTACGTACATATTTTACCCTAAAATATGGCACTTTGTCCGTTCTCAAGCCCACGGATTTAAGTACGGCTCATCAACCACTTGGCTTTCATCATGAGAATCAAAGGGTTTCAGAACCAGGCTTCGGGGGTTCGTTGTAGCTAGTAGGAGCTAATTTCGGAGACACTGCAGGGGATTTTGTGTTATTTTAGTTGTTGTTAGTAAACAGGATCGAAGAAAGGAGACTTATTTCGTAAGACAGGAAGACAGAAGTATGAAACTACGTTAGTCAGCGTTTAAACATATCTTTACTTTCTCTTTTTCGAAGATATCGGTTCCAAAGATTCAGATCTTTAATACTCGCTGTTTAAAGCAGCGCGAGCTTCTCCTACCAACCCTGCAACTGTTTATTTAGCTCGTTCTAAAGTAAAGATTTGACTATACATTACTCACGTGTTTGTCGAAGTGCGTATGACAGCGATATAATGTAAGCATAAATTTCAGGCCATGTCTCCCTTATATACCCGACACATCATTCTTTGTGAATTACCTTTAACTGCCGAATAAATAAACCAGTACCAATTTTGAATCATTTTAAAAAAAAGCTTCACATCAAAAATAAAAAAAATATAACCTGAACTGCTTTTCGATAGCAAAGGGGACCGCCACGTCTAGCTTGACATTATAGTCCCCGAGATATCCCAGCCCCTAGACCCAAGGGATCAATTTGGTAACTAGCCCATTGAGGGTACAAGTTTAGTCACAGTTTGATACTTTGATCCGAGAATTCTTATAAATGAAACGTTTAGCGGTTAGTAATTGAGGGAGTAAGGTCAGGGTTAAGAGATGAACTTTCATCGGTTGATCTTGAATAAAAGTCATCAACTTACATCTAAATTTTGTGGAAAATAAAGGGCGTAATGATGCGTAGAAGTGGTTTGAATTGTAGAGATGTAGTAAACGTGTGTCTAGCACACCCTTGGCCTTCTGGAGAACAGGGATTGCAGGAGTTGAGGATTCTGGGTCCCAAGATAATGATTAGGCAACTCACGTAGGTGCGTGCAGAGCAGCAGAAAAGTTAGAGACCAAGAGCTAGAGGGTAGTTCTCAGGTCCCTCCAGCGACCCTCCTCCTTGCGCGGTACCCGAAAGGACTGAAAGCCATTAATTACGTCACGGAAGAACGCAGTCGTTGTCTCAAACAAAGGACTTTGTGCGCCTCTAGGTGCCTCTTCTCTCTTTCTCTTTGCCTCTACGTCCACTTCAACCGTGAAGTAACATGTACAATAATATACGTATGTGTACAAGTATCTATCTTCATATATATGCGTGTTTGTATGTGTATGTATCGCGTTCCGTCGCATCGTATCGCCCACGCTTCATATAACAGCGCTAATTATCCAAAATTTGCATACTTGCCGTTACCCTCCGTTTTATTTTTGTCTTTCCAAGTCTTTTGTTCCTTTGTTCTTCGTGTAGGGATTCCCCTGAATTTCTCATAAAATCATTCTCGTATCTTTATAAAAAATATTCCAAGTATCGGGGTCAGATTTTTTTTCTTTTATTTTTTTTTTTTTTAATGCAAATAGACTTCGACTAGCCGCATGTGATCGTTTCATCATATGTTAGAGTCGATAGATCGGGTAAAGGCTCTTCTGATCTCATCTTTATCGCTCGATTACTCAAAAACTTTTTTTTTTTCTCTTTTTTTTTTTCACATCGGAGAGAACCGGAGTTCAAGCTCGATAGTTTTTTTTTTTTTTTGTGAGCTATAAATCTGCGTGCGACACTTTTTTAAACGAAGAAAATTTTTGAGTAATAAATTTCATTGTTCCTTCAAATTTTTTCCGAAGTTGATAATCGACTCATGATAATTTCTTAAAATTGTAAAATTTTACGATAATTGTCAAGCCGATTGTACAATTTCAATTAAAATTGCAACAAGAAAAGTCAGAAAATTTTCTTTATAATTAATCATCTTTGATTGACTTTTATAAGTATTCCTATGAGAAAGTGGAAATTGTTCTTTCCAAAAAAATGTTCATTCTTCACAATTGATAAAGAGTTAATACTAATTCACTATTAGAATTGAATTTCATGAACATAAATCACTGGACTGAGTAAAAAACAAACGCGAGTGTATAAAAATTTTCTTTAAAATGAATGAAATATAATTAATAATGAGAACACGTCCGTGGAAGGACAATATCTACACGTCTAACATGTTCTTTTGGTGTTGAGTGAAACCTTGAGGCCACAACACGAAGGATAAAGGAGGACGAAGAGGCGGTTGAGGATGAGGACGAGGACAGACGAGGCAGTAGAGGCATCCGCGCGCTCATTTCCGTTCTGGGTCCGTCGGGCGGTAGTCGTGGGGGGAAAGAGGGGGTTTGGCAGGGGGCTGCTAACTCGCGAGATATTAATTCCGTGTTAGCGCCGAGGAAGGGTGCTGGGGCGAAAACTACGCGAAGGGCTGCCACCCCCGCCCAATTCCCTTCTCATCCCTCTGCACCCCACGTGAAAAGAGAACGAGAGAAAGCACGAGAGAGAGAGAGAGAGAGAGAGAGAGAGAACGGAGGCGTTGCAAATCAGAGATTAGCCATAGTTAACTCGACTTGCGCAGCCAAACAGTTAATCAATAAATGATTATTTACGTCACGCGGGGTAATCCCTACTTCTCCACCTTCCCTTAGCAAATATATTATTCAGTACATATGTGTTACTGATTATTTATCACATGAAATTCCTGTCCTATTTTCGTTTAGATTTTTTCAAATTTTATTCATCAAATAAAAAAGGGGTAGTTAAAGAAACACTTCGTCTACTCTGTATTTTTTTCCTGCAGCTCCCTTAAGTTCTGGTAATTAAGATATGGTCAAACTTCAGGATATACTTTGGTGAGAAAATGACATATATATATCTATGTGAAAATATACCAGAACATTTTCAACCACCCGGAGATCCGCTCTGAGTCTTCACCGCGGGATTCAGCACCTCCCGAAAGGACCCTCGCGTTTTTGGAGCGTGAAGTGAAGATCAGGTATCGGATGTCTTTCGTCTACGCAGATAACCGGTACTAGTGTACTTTTGCAAACTCCGTATGATACGAATTGGGAAATTTCTTTTTGATGGAAACTTATCACAGTTTTTTTTTAATTGTTTTTTTTTTCGCCAAAATTTCTTAGGGATGTTTTCTCAGCCACTTTTTGAGGGGAGGGGGAGGGGGGGGGGGAGAGTTCATATGCGCCGTTTTAAGAGCAGTTCGTTACAGTTTGAAAAATGGAAATAAAAACAAAAACAAAAAAAAAGTGCAAACGGCGGTGAAGCATGTCGCGTGGCGAGGCGTCAGGCACCTAAGCGGCCGCGAGGGGTTGGCGCAGCTCGGTGGCTGCCCGACTGCCGGCGGAAGCGTCGTCATGGCGACACATCGATCAGCTACCGCTACCGCACGGCAGCCAGGTCGTGCTTTGAACGACTAGAACCGGCCGCACCGTCGCCACATCTCGGTTCTCCAGAGTACCTATACTGGCAATGTCCTTTAATTCGGATTAACGATATGTTTATGACAAAATCTCTGGATTAATCAAAAATTAAGAATCCACTTATACTTATACGTAGTCATGAAAAAACATAAAAAAAAAAAAAAAAAAGAAAATCCTTACTCAAAATTAGAACTCATTGTCGATCTATCGATTGTCAAATACCTTTTTCAGTCCCAATTTGTTTTTGTATAACTGCATATCGTATCTTACACAATAAATTATTGAAAAATATTAAGAAAATTTTAGTCTACAGAAAGGAAAATGCACAATGATGCTCAATAATAATTATGATGCATATCAGATGCAATCATGGTTATATTCAACACTGTAAGAATTACCAAAGATCATGTTATGTCTTTCGTGTGTAAAAAAAAAAAAAGACAAAAAATATTGTCTATCAAAGTATTATAAACATGTCCAAAAATGATTTACAGCTGATATCGTTGTAATGTCTTATCTGTACATACCAAAAGTCACAAGTATTATAGACTTTGAACAATTTTTTGTTCATGATGAAATTGCACATTGTGGTTATTATTGTTAAAAATTGTAGTTTACTGAAGGAGTAAACTAGTGCTCGAAACTGAAGAAAGTTATTTATCTATCTTTCACATAAGAAAGATCGCCACTTCGTTTCATCCACGAATAAAATTTGATGTACCGTACAAATGTTGCAAAATGAAATTTTTGCTAACACTCAAAATAAAATCGATATAAAAAAATTGCTCTCCTTCCATGAACGATTTATTAAAATCTGAAAAATCTCTTTCCTTGGTCTCACAATGAATCCATATTGTACGAAGTATTAGGGTCTAACAAAAATGTCTCCGCATGAAATCATACCGTCTTGTTCCAATATTGGTCATTACTAAAAAACTGAAAAGATAATCGCTTGCAGTGTCCAGTTTCGAACGCCTCACCCTATACATATATTTACTTAAAATACATATACACCTATACACAATAATGTAGATATGTAAGGGTTGTTCAGTGTAAAAGAGAAGGAGAAAAAATAAAGAGAGAGCGATAGCCGACGAAGACGTTGACTTACGCTGCGGTAGTCCTCTGCTTCCAGTGTTAGCGGGTGGATCGATTCTCTCTCTCTCTCTTTCTCTCCAAATTTCTCTCTCTCTAAATTTCTCTCCCTCTCTCTCTCTCTCTTTCTCTTCCTCTCTCTCCTTGTCGAGAAGGCCTCGGAGTCCGTCGTTGGCGCTGAATACCGCTGATTGTCCTCCACTCGCCGGCGCCCCTACTGCTCCCTGAGCCCTGCCGGCTCCCGCCCACTCCACGGTAATGATGGCAATCAGCCCCTCAGAAAGGATTTCAGGAAATTCTCTCGCCTTTTTGTCGGCAGCCGGGGCGGCAGCGGACGCCGCAAACACCGGTCGTCGCCGTGCGGGTCCTTTCCTCCCTATTTACCCCGCTCCCCCTTACCTGCTACTTCTCTTTCTCTCTTTATCTCTCTCTCTCTCTCTCTATATAGGTATATTTCTCTCTTCAGAACCCCTAGGAGCTTTTCAATGACCTCCTAGTACCCGACACTATCCTCAGCCAAGAAATATGCAACCGGTATTAAACGGTGAAATGTATCGTTTCGACTAAAACAGGCTAAGCTTCTATTCCGTAATAGGAAAAAGCTCATTGATCAGTCAGTTCACCAATTTCGTGAATAGTTAAAATTTCTTACAAACTTATCGAACTGGTCTTTTTGCAACATATACATGCTGACATGTTGTCGCTGTAGAAACTTTCATATACAAGTTTCTCAAACAATGAAGAATGCATATTGAGAAAACCTTCTTCCGGCACTACGTAGCTCTATACTTTTTTTTTTTATAAATGGTATTATTTTTAGTAACTTTGACTTTCAGATCGGGACGTATAAGATGAACTTTGAATTTTGTGGTAGTTTTCTTCTATAAGAAAAGAAACAAGATCGAAGATTCAGACCATCGAATACTATGGCAAAAAAAAAAAGAAGATAGAAAAAGAAAAAGAAAAGAAAAGAGCTACTGATCGTGATCGCGTTAAGCCGAGGGTTGCCCGGTTCTATCATCTCTTTTTCTTCTGATTTACCCCCCTTTCCGCCCTTTGCTAACGTAAGCAGAGAGCGGGGAGGAGTTGTAGCAGTGATCTGTTGCTTGACTGCTCACGCTGCGTTGCACGCCAACAATATTGACTGCGGGCCAAGAAGATGCCAAGGGTTGGTGTATATATACGTATATACATACCTATATAGCTATGTCTATGTGTACATATATGTATAACTTTTATCCCCCCCCCCCCCCCCCTCCCCCCTGCCCTTCCACCGTCCGCACGTCCCTCCACCGTTATTTTACTACCCCGATTTTTCCTCGAGCTGAAGAACTCGCGCGAGTTCATTCGCTCACTCCTCCCTCATTGACGCAACATTAAGCACACACGCGATAACGCATGATTAACTAGCTAATGACTTTCTGCTGTCGAGCTCCCGTTGCGACAAATCATCGATTACAGAGACTCACTCGGACGTCCTGGATCCTATAGAGTTAGTTTAGGTGGTACCTATATGTCAATGAAACCTTGGGAAGGAAATCTTGCCGAGTCACCCGCGGACGGACATCGAATAAGAATTGAGTGCCACCTCGATGTCCGGATGCAGCACTTTAGATCAGCTGGGGTTAAAGACGGAGGGAATATATATCCGTTAGAAATATTACCCTACTGTATAGAATTAAAACTGAAATGCTGCAGAAATCGTCACGCAACAAGCACTTTTTTTTTTTTAATACTTTTTAAAAAAAATTTTTTTTAATGGGGTGTAGAAACAAAATTATAGAATTTTTATACACCTGACGATAAATCGCGTCTTTTTCGTATTTTGACAGGATTAAATTTTTCTGATTTTTAAACACGAAAATGAGGCTAAGTTTTCAAGGATATTTTATTCGAGTCGATTGATAGGAGTAGTAACCGCAGGCTAGTGGTCAGACCAATAAATTACGCTTGAAAAGAATTTGTATAGTTTCGCTATCGCCATTGATTATCTTCTAGTTTCTAAACATGGAACAGATTAATTGTGTCTTGGTAAAAAAAAAATATTGAAAGAACAAACAAACAAACAAACAGACCGTGTAGTTTTTCGCTGTTCTATAAAGGGAATGACAAATTGTTTGATACCTTGAAAGATAGAAAACCGAATGAATAGATCATGAAACTGTTATTGTTGTACCATTTCTCAATGTCGAACAACCCGTTTTTGAGTTATGTCCTTGAATAAAATCCACGATTATTCAACTGTTAATTGCAAAAAGAATAAAATAAATAAAATAAAACGATACTGAATCCAGTTTTTTTTTACTTATTTTTATTCTAAAATTTCCATGTTTAGAGATTGCTTAATTTTTTTTTTATTCTGATAGATGCTGAACAGTCTGTGATTACACATGACAGACAACGAAAAATCAAATTTGCTAAATCTTAGATCACAAAAAAAAAAAAAAAAAATGAAAATTACTGAAATTGATAATTTTCTGGAAATTTTTGAACAAGGGTAGTTTTAGATAATTTTTTTTTTTTTTATTACAAATCTAGGATTGTATTTCGTAGTGAAAAAATCGTTTGTCAAAAAAGGTGAAAATAAGAGATTACGATTAGTTTACGTCATGCAAACATCTTTCGGTCGTTCCGGGAACTAAAACAAGGGTTGAAAAGCGCGGACTGCCATCTACTCGTAACCAGAGGAACACTCTCTCTAAATTACCACCCATCAACAGTACCACGTTATTGATTGGACCGGGGAAGCTGCTGAAAATCACCCTGCCGAAAATAAGGGATATAATATACGAGCTCAGGGTGGCTGTCGGTCAAGTCGTGGCCGTCCAAGTCAACGCCTGTTAAATAAAAACTTTAATAATGCGTGCTGATGAGGGGTTTTCACAGTTTTCCTAAAACTGTTTAACCCAAAAGATTCAAAGAATTATTATCAAGAGAAGCAAACTCTTCTCTTATAACGAAATCAAATATAAGTCAAAAAATAAAAATGCTGATGAGGAGCTTTGACAGTTTCCAGAAAACTGTTTAGCTCAAAAAGCTCGAATAATTATTATCAAGAGAAAGAAACTTCTCCCCTATATCGAAATCAAAGATAAGTCAAGAAATAAGAATGCTGATGAGCAGCTTTCACAGTTTTCAGAAAACTGTTTAGCTCAAAAAGCTCAAATAATTATTATCAAGAGAAACAAATTCCTCTCTTATAACGAAATCAAAGATAAGTCGAAAAATAAAAATGCTGATGAGGAGCTTTCACAATTTTCCCAAAACTGTTCAATCCAAAAACTCCTCTCCTATAACGAAATCGAATATAAATCAAAAAAACAAAAAACAAAGCTTCAGTTTTAAGCTTCTAGTAAAATCGGTAATCTACTGTCAACTAAAAGGCCAGCTAATTCCCGTCTCCCATTGTTTTAACCGCTCAGTCACGGGCCTATTTCTCACGTGATCTTTCAACCCCTAAACCTATATATTCATAGATCTATATTTCCGTTGGAGTTTCGAGAAAGTAACGAGGTGCATTTGGTCGGCGGGTGAATAATGATCGGTAACGTAGTTTCGGGACCTATCCATGTATATACATAAAAGTATATGTATATACATATAGGGGTGTTAGATTGACGGGAGATAGTCTCGCCACCAGTATTCACAATACATCTATATACATATATATAATATATATGTACATATATACATACGTATATACCTACTTTATCATTATACCGAACGTTAGCCATTCTCTCTCTCGAGCTCTTTGATTCTCGGTTTGATCCCGCTGGTGGATTTGAACTACCTACCTATTTCATATTTCGTTACGGTGCCTTGTGCATCGCGTAATAATTGCTTGGGAGTGTGCTTTGAGGGCTGACGGGGTAAAAGGAGAGAGTAAAAGAGAGAAGGGAGAAACGGCACGCGCCGGAACCGGAACCTCGAGAGTCGTGTGTCCCAGCCGTTCCCGAGCGGAACTATCATGATTAGTCACGGACCTCCCTGCAGCGTTCCATTCGCTTGCTACTGCAGTGGTAGCAATGAGCTGTCTACGTCCACCATCACCACCACCATAATCATTTCTTGCATAAAAATACATGTGTTTGTATCCGTGTTGAATATACCTTATATACAAATGCACATGTATCTAATGTAATTCCTCCAATAGTTACATAAGTATATAATATACTTTTCCTCAAAACGTTGCAGATATCTTTCTATAGTATATCCTCTTTATACATCTGGGAATGATACCCATAAATAGGAGACGTAGACAGGGGGCGACAGACAGACATTCGATCAAAACTTTTAACCATTCTGTTTCCTGGAGATCAGTCTAACGCGTTTTTTTTTTCTTTTTACTCATCATAAAATTGTCTTCTTTATTTATTCATTTATTCATCGTAATTGGATGTTATTTTGGCAGACAGTGATAACGGTTCCTTTTCGATCTATTTCAAATGTAACTATAATTTTTGTGATCAAAAATATCGATTAATGTCTTTATAGTTTTGTATTTCATTTTTGAAATCGATGTCTGATTTTTTAATCCCGTGGTATTTTTTGTTTTTTTTTTAACATTTTTAAAATTCTGTGATTTCATTTCTTTCTCTAAAACCACACAGAGCTAAAATTCCTCCCTGGCGATCGGTGGTATATAGTTGCGGAAGCGAAGGGGCGCGCAAAAGATTGCGGGGTGCTGAGACCTCAGCGGCGAAATAGCTACGGAAAGAAGGGTGGGTAGGGTAGAGGCCCGGGTTAACCGATACCGGCAATTATCAACGCGTCGCGGCCACCCTCGACTGTCCTGGGTCACCATGGACGACCCTGGGCTTTTGCACCCTTCGTGAGACGCGGATCATGAAAAGGGGCGAAAAAAGGCTAGAGAAAGGGAGACAAGAAAAGAAAAAAAAAAAAAAGAAAATAATAGGGGAATGGGATAGATCTCGCAAAGATATAAGTTACGACGCTATGCGTATATACATACTGCAATAATCATTTATTCCCAACAACTATATACCAGTCACCGATCCCCCATCTTTGATTTCTATGAATATTTTAACCCCCAAAACTTTGCATACGATTACAAATTAAAGATTATAGATAAACCTGCAAAGGCTATCAATTAAATTAAAACGACGTTTCTTCTGTACATGATAAAGGTAAATCCGAAAAATTCTTGTCAAGAATAAAGATCGAAGATTTAATAATCTAATCTCTGTATATATAAGAACAAGATTGATGTCCAATTTATTTTTATATAAGTATGATCGATTCATGTGAGGATGAAAAAATGGATAAAAAATGTCTCTTTGACTTTACAATGGCAGTGCCTCGCTGCAATCAACGAAACGTGAGAAAATTAGAGCTTTCTTTTTTTTTTTTTTTTTTAATTTTTTTCTTCTATTTTTGTTTAACTGCGTGTCGCCTCGTTTAATCGTAAAGGAATGTCTTGCATCTATCTAAAACTCTACCCCTGTACTGTACAGTCTGTTGTTTGGTTGTATTTTTGACAACGGATTCAACGAGCCGATAGCTAACGGCATAAACTGTTCCGAAGCGCGAAAGGGGTGACTCGGTGATTTTATATGTACCTATACCTACATACGTATATGAACCAATTCGAACGTGTCTTTTGGGCGTAAATTTTTTCACACGTCGTTTAACGGAAAGATTTGCTTTATAAAACACGTACCGATAATATATGCAAATATTTGATTAGATTTTATGGTATATACCTAAATTAACGTGAAGATTATTATTGTAGTCATTTTCTATAAACTAAAAATCTTTCAAATGAGAGAAAGAGAGATAAAACAAAAATCATTGACGTTATTCGAAAAGCAATATTAAAAAAAATGCAATTTATTCGCTACTTTTTGTAAAGATTTATGTTAAGGAAAAAACTTATTTTGACCAACACAAAAAGAAAAACGAAAGAAAAAATAAATGGAAATTCATTGTGGCACTAGTGACAAGGCCACGTGTCCTCACCACGAACAAACAATGGAGTAAACGAAGGCGCATAACGTTCTTGTCAAACATCAATTACCAATGCAAACAAGACCAATCTACGTTACTTTACTTATACACATAAACCTGAACGAGGCAGGAACCGGAGTATATAGTAATACATATAATAATATCCAAATAACTTTTGAAGCTGTATAATTTATTTACAGATGAGTTTACTGACCCTTAAAAATGATGAAAACGGAGCTGAACTAAAAAAAAATTTCTTGTCCTACTTGCACCGAAAGTAGGCTTTTGCCGTGCCTGTCAAGCGTGCGGAAAGTAACTCTTTTACGCTCTAGTGTGGTAAAGTGAGCTCTAGGTCGGAAAGTAATGCTTTACCGCACTTGAGCGAAAAATAAAACTACTTTCCACTCGTTTTTACATGCACTCCTAAGTAAATTTTCAGTGCAGGTATTGGACGAAAAATATTGTGTGCATGACGGTCAAAAAGGCGATTCTAACTCGTGTGATTGACAGCCTCGTTTCGTTCGGGTGGCAACTTTCACACTAGTCAGTAATCCCTTATTTTCCGTCCTTGATAAACAATATATTATTTTTATTATACCATAACATAAATAAAATAAAATAATTTCATACGATTTGTAAACTTTTGTTCGTATTTTTCACCCTGACTTACATTTTCAACGATGATAAAATATTTTCTAACTAGTTGAAAATAATCTCGGTTGGTTCTAGTTGCAGTTTTTGGTCGTATAATAATACGACTTGGTTATACCTATAATCTATATACATATATAGATAATAATGTACCTAGAGCTTAAATTTTTTGTTTAAACTGTACGTGAGATTCGCAAAGAGGGAGAGGAGAGCTACCCCTGGATGGGGGTAACGTAGGCAGATAGTCTCGCGGCAGCTAGTGGTAGCGGAGATATTCTCGGCGGGATGCTCAAGGCAGCATCCGGCCTTCCTTCCCTCAGGGTGGTTTTCGCTCCCCAAGGGTTGGAGGGCGGTCGGTTACCATGGATACGGGCACAGCTAACCCCAAACCACACCCCACTTTCCATCCCCGACATTCCCAGCTTCGTTCTACCCGTCGACGTCGACGTCGACGTCGCCGCCATGATCGACCCACCATCTTGCCATAACCATTACCGCAAAAAAAAAAAAAAATAAAATAAAATAAAAAAAAAAAAAAACACAAATTTTTTTTTCACTTAAAATCCAGATTGCTGACTCCATTGTTTGACAGGATTTGCTACAGGATTATTTCACTGAAGGATAAATACTTCGCTCTATTCTCAAATTCGATTTAGATCGCATATGTCTTTTTTTTTTTTTTTTGAAAACAAGTCAAATTTAAGAAAAGGAAAATCTTAAATTGAAGATCTTTCCAAGAGCTTTTTTTGCAAAGTTTATACAAAAGCAGTGTTACATTTATTCCTTGATACTTTTGATTGAGTTAAAACTGATCGACGTGTAGAAAATCGCAATTTTGTTACCGGACGTAAGGCCATTTACAATTTTAGATTTATCATCGAGCTTACAAGAATTCTTCGAGAGTAGATTGGGTAGGTTATAGGTATAACTTCAGCTTAAAGTATGCATTCTCATTCAACTCACAATCATTTCCCCACGGCGCGACATTTCGTGGCAAGAAAGAAATTGAACCTATTCGATTCTCTCAAAAAAATATAAAAATAAAAATTGCATTCATCTTATCCCCCTGAAGAATATCACCCGAATCATTACCCATTCAGGTCCAAATTATTCCCACCTCATAATATTTTTTAGCAATATTAATTCCTCAAGCTTTTCTTATTTCAATATAGATTTGTCGATTATTAGCTTCCTACACGAAAAAGAAACAAATTCTCTGAACAATAAACAAAACAAAAGCTCACCACTGATAGAAGCAGTTGGCGAAATCGCCGCAGGATTTGCTCTCGGTGGTGGTGAAAATGCTCCAGCAAGATATCCGCCACGATCTGCTAAAGCTTGTTTGGCTTTCTCGACGCTCTGCTTGAGCTGTTGAAATGTACTTCCACAGGCTAGACCACGATAAGGCCAGTTTTCTTGCTTGACCCCTGACCCGGCGCTGGCTACGGCCGTTCCAGATCCAGCTCCCTTCAGATCTAGCGCCCCTGCGTACGAACAGCTTGTGCTGTCGTACATCACCACAGCACCCCTGAAATCAAGAGGCCGAAAGTCAACGAGAAGGAAAGGTCAATCTGGGTTCCTTGAACTTGAACGTAAATCAAGACGCGACCATCACCCTTCTTCGCATATACGGCCATTGCATAATCGGTCAATTCCGCGCAACATAACTCGCTGCGACGGACTAGAGGGTGAATTTTTTAAGATTGTAACTCCGTTTCGAGAGCTTTTGGCCCTTTTCTGAGTCCAAAGGAAAAATATTATAGCGTTCCAAAAGATTTTTCCAGTTAGATGCAGTCAAAGTACAATCAGTTGTCTTAAGGATTTGGATTAGTCGTATAGGTTGAATTTTAGATTTTCTAGTCTACGAAATCTCAGAAACCAGATGACGTAGACAATTTGGAGAACGAGCAAAAAAAAAGTTTATTAATTTTGAAAATTTTCTGGAAAAGAGCTACCACTACGAGCAATTTTGACAATATTAAAAAATTTGTCTTTTCATCTGATAGAGGCTCATTTTCTGAACGATTAGAGACCAAAAAATCCAAAATCTGACCAAGTTCTTGAGATAACTGCACTTTTGCTTTAACCTAATGTATGTAACGATAAGAGGTTATATCCTGTTGTTGATGCTAAAGTTAAATCGAAAACGTTGAGGAAACGGAAGATAACAATCAATGATATAAAAATAAAATAAGTTTTAGGATCCGTTCAAAGTTTTTTTTTTTTTTTTTTCTTCAATTATATTGAGATTCTTAATATACGGAATTGCGTATCTGGAAGAGATTTCAGCTGCGGTAAACTAATGAAGTAATTATACCGCTGTCTGCTGCAGTTTCCAGGTTCATTAATTCCATGCAAACTAACTGACAAGCGCGAATTCATGACTCATGAGTCAAAGTACATACAATCGGGGTCTAACAATAACTATATGTATATTCAACGTACAACTTCCTGGCCGAAATTGTCGGTCAGGTTTCCCTGTATAACACCAGTCTTGTATACAGTGATACGTAGATAGCTCTAAATTCAAGGGTGATTTTCTGACTGACCTGTAAACGTATGTATGTAACTTTATCAGAAACCGATTGGTAATTATTTTTCATTTTATCTATAATATAACTGGAATTAGTTAAAGAACTTTTGAATATCATGGTTAATCATGTGTTCGTTAACGAAGGATGTAATCAAATCGCGACTAAATTAATCCATGTATTATTTAATTAAAACCTCTGAAACCAAATTCTTTTGTGTACATACATACACAAATTTGTGTATAAATTTATGGTTTTATATATATATATATATATGTATGTATGCGTAGATAACTTGAATCTAAATACGTATGGGTATATGTATGTATGTATGTGTACAATACATGGCTATACTATTATAGTAGGTATAAACGATAAAACCAAATGAAGCAAAAAGTAGTCGCGTGACCTGGTCACGTTTGATAACCAAAGTCACGTATTTACTATAGATGTTAACAACGTGTCTTCCACCCTGAATTCACCCCAATGGTATAAGTCAGTCTTAATTTCTAAAGTCACTCACAAAGTAGGCATTTCCTCAAAGTGAAAAACCATTAGTTATAGTATTCCATTGATTTATCACATCTCATTATCTTATTGAGGATGCGTGCTGCAATTGTTACTTTTATCTACTATATACTTTTATACTTATATACCATTATACTGCATATACATATGTATGTTGATTAATTATTTAATTAATTAATACGTAACGTCATAACCGTTTATTATCAATTAAATTAACTCGATTATTTTAACCAAGTCATAGATTCAGAGAGTATAATTATAATCGTAAATACGATATAATGTGCAAAATAAAATACTACCAAAAACTTTCTCTTATCCTAAGAAATCAGATTTTATCTCAATGTTTTTTATTATTTTTTTGTTTTTTAATCTGCTGCAGCAGATGGTCAATCGATTCTTGTTTTTTTTTTTTTTTTTCTCGATATTTAAACGTCTGTACGATCTAGATATATGTTAAGGGATGATAATGAGCTATTTTACCACTATTCACCCCAGTTAAAAAATCTGTTGAATCATCCCATTACGAATTGCGCAAAATCACCGTCGGCATTTCGGTATATCCTTCTTCCTCTTTGATTCGTCTTCTTCTTCTTTTCCTTCTTTATATTGGCAATTAGAAACTGAAGAATGGTGCCTGATGAACTTTTCTTCAACTTGCACAATTTAATCCTCGTATTATGAGGAAATCACACAGAATTTATCAGGGAAATAATAAAATTGCTTTATATTAGCCGGACGTAGCTATATAGGGTCTGTATAACATACGTGAGTGTTTCGACGTCGCAAGTTCATAAGATCCGCGTTGCGGTATATGTATTGTATGTACATACATACTTGCGATACTGGGAAAGTTCTTTTACGTGTTACTCGCGGTTTATTTCACAACCCACAATGCGTTATCAGTCGCCTGTTATGATGCAATAACCGTTGGTGGTCAGGCTATGACGAATAAAATTAAAGATGTCTATTACAGTATTAAAGCTTCCGGCCAGCGATATCCTTATAAAAAAAAAGGTTATTTTTATCTACGTGCAAAACGAGATAACCGTTTTGTTATAACTTTACAATAATATGTATACACATACGATACTGTAAGACGTCTGATAATGAATATTATAATATATTTATTTTCCTTATAACTTGGTAATCAAGGTTTCTTTTTCTCCATTTTTATTCCCGTTTCTATATTACATTGTCCTTATTTATACCCTGTTCATAACAGCAAATAACACACATATATTTACTCAAAAATTAATTTACACATCGAAAACTATACGACGATCCATTATCATCATATACCGCGTCCTCAATCCACTGTGCAAAATTTTGCAATAAAAAAAATCCTTTCTTTTTGTTCGTATATATATACGAATAGATTTGGGAAAGATAATTGCCCGGATTTTTTGAAGTTGATAAAAAAAATTTTGAAGATAATAAAAATTAAATAAAAATAAAAAAATCGTAAGATAATGAGAATAATTGTGGATAAAAAACAATAAAAAGAAAACGGTAAAATCAATTTCACGGTAAAAATTGATTAACAAGTTATTTTCGTTTTGTATATTTTTATATCTTAATCCCGTATGAGATTCACCTGGACATATCGACGCCGCGTTTGGAGACGACGCTCAATCGCGCGGTCCGCCCAGGTTGCGGCACTCTTACAACTGCGCTCGCCGCACGGCTAGCAAATTGACTGCTTCCGGGCCTCATTACATCACTCTGTTACTCCGTTAACGCTCGCCGGAAACCCCTCCGCCTGCCGCACGTCTAAACCTTTACTTGTGTCGCACGCAACCACACGCACAAATACCGTAACTAGTATAGCCAGTGTTTATATACGCGGATGTAAAACCGCGCAGAATCACGTGCTAAAAGAAACAACTTTATTTAAAATGAATAAGTTGGATAATTTTTTTATAATTTCATTTTTTTTTTTGGTTTTTTTACTGCTTTTATTACATATTTATTAAATAATTCATTTTTTTTTTCTCTCTCTCTCTCTCTCTATTTTTTTTCACCTTCTTTTAACGTGTATATAATTATTTCTAACAATTTTCGCGATATTTTATTTTACTTCGGATCTTTATCATCTCATTTGAGAAAGAAAAAAAAAAACCCTAGCTTACAACGATTTTATCTGAAAAAATTTGAAACGATATTAAGACATCGAAATGAAGATTTGAACTGTGATTATCTTGCGTAAACGAAAAATGAATAAATAAATTGCTAAAAATATAATAAAAATACAAAACTAAAAAATAATTATATTATAAAATATGATAAGCATTAAGATTATCGTTGTTTACACATATTTGTAAAGAATAAAACTTACCGTCTCCACGGGGATCCAGACTGGACCTCGTCTCGTACTTAGAAAGTGTTCCCGCCGTTCGATCCTAATTCTGTCCGATATAATCTGTTTAAAAATCGCACGTCTGTTTAACCACTTCACAGAGACATGACGATTTATTTTTTGAATAAAAATTCTTTCGAATCAAATTTATTGAAATATACAATTTTTGAGATCTGTTTTTACACCGTTTTAATATAAATATACCATCGAATTATATACGAAGGGGCACGAGTATAACGCATCTACGTTAAACGAATTACCGTATTCAAGTGCAGGTGCTGCACATATAAAATCGTCGAGGGTTGTTATCAGAAATTCGCGACGATTCAGTAACGCGACGGACGGAAAACACGTACCAGCGGAACACGACGGCGTTTACTCCGCTGTCAGCAGTACGCGGGGCTGAGGGAAGATCGGCGGCAGCGATGGTGATGGCGACGGCGACGGCGACGGCAACGGTAACGGCAACGGCGGAGAGGTTCGCGGGGGAGAAAACGGGGACCAGCACGGTGCTGGTCGTGCAGCTTGTATAGCGGACGCACATTTGGCAGCGTTATCAGTCCGGGACCAACGATTGGCTGTATCGTGGAGTCTGCGCCGAGACGATCCCTACGTTCAGTTTAGTCTCCCTCTTTCTCTCTATCACTCACTCACTCTCTCTCTCTCTCTCTTTCTCTCTCTCTCTCTCTTTCTCGTTCTCTCTCTGCACCCCGTGCAGATTCCTTACCTAGAGGCGGGATCATCCCCCGAGGAACTGCTCTCTACCATCCGAATTCACGAATCTACGGTATCCCCTACTCCTACGCGACGATTTTCACGAGAAGAGGACATCTAGATGTGCGGAATACTCGGCTATAGAGAAATTATTCAACTAACGGGTGTGCTTTTTAAAAAATAATCATTTTCAATGGGTCATTCGTTAATAATTTTTAATATACCTACATTCACTACAGTATTTTCCAATGAAATGAGTTAAAAGAGTGCAGGATGTAGCCTCTTATCGTTACATACATGCGGTTAAAGTGAAAGCAGTTATCGCAAGGACTCGGATCAACGATTGCTTGGATTTTCGATTTTCTGATCTTCAATTGTTCAAAAAACGAGCATCTATCAAACAAATTGACAAATTTTTTTCATACCGTTAAAATTATTCGTGCTGTTAATTGTTTTCTAAAAAAATTTCAAATTGACAACATTTTCTTGTTTTTTCCACGTTCTTCAAATTATCTAGAACAAAAATTAGCGGATAAAACAAAAACTGTCCGGTCATCTGATTGAGCTTTGGTCTCTGATCTTTCAGAGATCAAAAATTAAAAAATCGAACCTATGGCTGATCTGATTCCTTAAGACACTTGATTCTATTTTGACTGGATGTAACAACGAAAGACGATGGCTTTCAAATCACGATTACACTTCGAAAGACTGGTGGAAAAATCTTTTGGAAAACTATGATCCTTTTAATCTCAGAAACGGCGTTCTTCTCATTCTATTTGATTACAATTTAAAAGACTAGTAAGAAATTCTTTTCATTGGACTTTGAAAAATACTTTGTTCAGAGTTCTCGCGGTTTTGTTATCGCAGATAAACAATGGCGTTGTGGATATTCTGGTCTTATTTATATCATGTAACATATTTCTGCACAAGTGTATGTATAACAGTGTATTATTTACGTATGTATATGTATTTATGTATGTACTGCGTATATGTATATACACACGTGTTGACAAGCACACGAGGCGTGAGCTTGACGTTGCTCTTTTTGAATCGATAACTTGATAATGTAAACGTGCTAAACACACCCCGTACGTGCGGCGGTTAATGTTAATGGTAGAGGCGGGGTGAACTCTGGGGTGAACCCTGGGGGTCTGGTTTACCCTCGCCCTGTGAGTTAGAGCTTCCTGAGCTCTTCTCCGCGTGCGCATCCCGCTACCCTTGGCTTGGTTAATAGTCAGAGGGATGATATTTGGAAAAAGAGTATTTTTACGGATTAAATGTCTAACGATTAAAAAATACCTCCTTGACGCTTGACCTCTGATACTAATTAGTTGAACAAGATTTAGTTTTTGCAAGTCTGAAACGTTCATTTTTTCTTCTACCCCATAACTTGCGAAAGTATTTTTATGGATTCTGTACGTTAAATTTACCTACGTGTGTGTAATCTTTTTTTTACGGATAAATTTTAACGCCCTTTTTTTAACCCTCTCGTGAGTTCGGCACTGGTCTTTTAGTCTACCAGGTAAAATACACACGTATGTATGTTACATACATACATACACACCATACAAGAGTTGCAGATTTATGGTGAAAGGTGCTTTGTAAAGGGGTTGAAAGCAACGCAAAGCAAAGCAAAGCAAAGTAAAGCAAAGGCTCGCCGTGTAAACACGGCAAACCGTGTACGACGATATATACAAACCCTATACCTACCGTTGTTAAATACTATATAGTATATATATCTTGAAATAAAACCATGCTGCAGTATAATAGAGAAAAAATATAATAATTACCAGTTGTCACGAAGGCAAAATGTTCAACAGGTTTTATTACGACATTTAACCTGCACTCATTATAATACCAGTGCGAAAGGCTAAAGTATAAACCTTAAGCGTCGATTACAGCTTATGAAATTATATGCGATATTTTAAAACAAATAAAATTTTGAATATCAGAAATTACTTGTTCAATTTTTTGTCCATTTTTGATCGGTATTTCTTCTCGTTTAAGAAAACGAAATGAAAATTTACTTTTTAATAAAAATTTACTTTTCGAGTGACTCAACTTAGTGCGAAGCTTGAACAGCTTGAAGGGTCGATACATATAGAACAGAATAAACCATACATAAGCATGGATCTATGAGCCTGTGTGCGAGCGGTAGACGAATAAGCGATGCGATCATATCAGCTAGTTAACTGATATTAATAGCAGGGCGCGGTACAGAAACTCTCGCCCCTCGGTCAAACGCCCCATGCAGCAGGCAGCCTTCGCCTTAATTGTAACAAATTAAATCACGCGATGTCGATAATTTCGTTGAATCGTTAATACCGACTGCTTAAACTCTGACGATTATTTTTTATCTCTTTAAAAATGAAAACAGGAATACTTCAAAATTTTGATATACCTACATATCCCCAAAATGATCATTCATCAATGCAGAATTAATTTCAAAAAATCAGGAAACCGGTTGACCTGTGGGTCAACCCGAAAACTTCCCGCTGTGTTAAATACGTTACAATTAATTGATACTATTGTGTTTATAATATATTAAAGAAGGTTATAAGTATAATTAGTTTTCCCTATACAAATCTTTTTTTTCTTCAATTTCTATTCTTCGAATAACTTTGAAACTACTCGACCGATCGATTTCAAAATCTAATCAGATCTAAGTCTTGATGAACCCTTTTGATCGCCGCAAGAATCATTCAAATCGGTTAATTCGTTCCAAAGGTATCGTACGACAAGAAGAGAAATTTTTGTCGTGCAATATCTTTTAAACCAATCGTTCGATTTTGATGAATCTTACGGCGATCGAAAGGGCTATCCAAGAGCTAAGTCTGATCAAGTTTTGAGTCTAATCGCACGGACAGTTTAGGAGTTATGCGCTAAAAACATGAAAAAAAATTGTTTTTTAATTTTTATTTCTCAAATAACTTTGAAACTACTCGACCGATCGACTCCAAAATCTAATCAGATCTAAGTCTTGATAAACCCTTCCGATCGTCATACGAACCATTTCAATCGGTCGATTCGTTCTAAAGATATCGTACGACAAAAATTTGTTTACACATACACACACATGCGGACGTTCATCCAAAAATAGTCAGAATAGCTTCCTAGGACCCCAAATCGTCGAGATCTGATGAAAATTCGATTTTCGAAAATCGGATCGAAACCAATAACTTCCCTTTTTTCTGAAAATTTTCAATTTTCATTGCGGGAAGTTAAGAAGAAAATAGTGGAGGAAAGACTAATTGAATATTCGAATCGATTAAATAATTTATTATCGATCGATACGATAAGTGGTAACGATAAACCTGCGAGGTTTATACGTATCTACATAGTGTGAGGGTATATATGATGGGCGTCGTGGCGCCCCTTTATCTTTTATCTCACCCTGTGCTGCAGAGTCGATCGGTTCAGTATTGCACTAAGATATTTCCATAAGAATTCATATATTCAAAGGTTTGGTAGGTGGTATACATTATAACACTTGCGTATATGTTCAGCTGCTTTTACCAACACAAATACCTGACCTATACCTGTATCTATGTATATATGTATACATATAGTCGGAATCCAGTAAGACTAGGGCGAAAACCCCTAGCAGCTCGGACCTGACGGTCTCACGGCACGCGAACCTGATTGACTTGTAGATGAGGCGAAAGGCGACCGTCGATACAACCGGAGCACTAAGATGGTGGCCCTATACCTCTAGTAGTCAGAGTTCAGGACGCCCACGCAGCTGTACATACATATACATGTGTAAATGTGTTTATGGGATAGCTAAAGCTATATGGAGTAGTAACCTAGCGTATAGCTAGCCACCGCTGTATTACGAGCCGTAATCTAGTTAATTAATCTTCGCTGGTGGCGGCTGCCGAGTGCCGAGTATAGAGAGGGCCGCGAAGAGAGGAGAGGAGAGGAGAGGAGTGGAGTGGAGAAAATAGGGGATTCAGAATAAGAGGGAGGGTTCAAATCGGGGCTGTAGTAACCTCCGTAATGAGGGACGACGGCTGCTTCGAACCTGCAGCACTAGTGGCCCCTATAACTAAGGGGGTGAAGTTTTGATGGTCCCTTCGGGCGGTTAGAAAAATTTTTAATCACTTCTATCGATGGTCTAATTGCAATTTTTCTCTCAGTCAGATCTTAAAGGCGGATAATTGTAAGAGAAAATTTTTTAAGGAATTTTTTTTGGAATTTGCAACAATTTTTGCGAAAGAAATAAATAATATCATCGAATGTCAGACAATTTTTATTCACTTTGTAATTATACAAGAATTTTTAAATTAGTTAAAGAGGTAATTAAAAATTTTTTATTAAACCTCTCTCGTTGCAGATTCGTGAAATTATTAATAGAATTTTTTTGCAGAGAAAGTTTTTGCGGATTTAAATTTCTTTGGCTAAGTATCGTCTTGTATTTCGATGTTTTGGTAATCGGTACATATACTCGTTGATTAATATCAGAAAAAATTGAGTAAAAAAAAAAAAACAGTTTGTACAAATTTTTTGACATTTCGTAAGAAATGTAGATATGAATATATTTGTCTGCTTTTGAAACCCAGCTGTATACCTATAATGCTTTTGAAAAACATGAAAGTTTTTTCAGCTCGTAAATCAAGTCTTTGCTATGCAGACAGCAAAGGCCACACTGATCTAGGCATATAGAAATTGAAATATATTCAACGTTGTGAGCTTTTCTCGTTGTTCTTCGTCGCGTTATATCTACCTACGGTGAACAACGCATAAATATATTATAGCTATATGTATGTATGTTTGTGAGAAGGGTTTCGAAATTCCTCTGGCTTAACAATTCTTACATTTATTATCTCGGGTTATATTTATGGGAGGAGTTCCGTTTTGGTTTCGTGACTTGTATCGTAAATTCAACACCGTTGTAACAGTTCTGACGTAGATTTAAGTTTAGCAAAAAAGGTGGTTCTCACTTTTCTATAAAACTAACAAAAAAAAACATAAAAAATACCACTCGGAAGGATCTTCGAGTCCTTCCTATATTTTATCCTCTTTCGTTCATTTTCAAAAGTTGAAAAACTGATCTCTTGGATAAATTAAAATTCAGTGAATAATAAAAATTAATGATTTTTTTTTTTTTCTTTTTTTGAAATCGATGTTTTGTAAAGTTAATATCGATTTTTTAGTTGCACCTTTTTCTGTCCCATCACACTAGGCGGATATTATTCTAAGAATTTTAGGTGAGGTATAAAATCGTTAACAACTGTACGTGTGTCCATCTGGCGGGAAAGCCCAAATATAAACGGAATCAAAGTTCATAGGGAAAATCCTCCCTTATATATTATCATCGCAGCGTTTCATCGATTAAACAGTTGCCGACTGATAAAACGGCGCGGTTTGAAAAGGTCGCGCGAGGTTCGAGGTGGCGTCGCGACGCCGTGCGGCACCCCCTAATGCGGGGGAGAGCTTTGGTATTGATTGGGGGCAGCGGGGAGTCAGGCGCCATCCCGCGGGCCACCGCGTCAGGGCCCACGTAACTGTCGGTTTCCGCGAACTCCGAAAAGATGGTAATGATGGCTGGAATGGACGATCACGAGCGGAAAGTCGTCGTTGAGTTCTGCCACCTTCTTGAGAAAAGTAAACAGTTATTCAACGGACTCCGCGACCTGCCTCAATACGGTCACAAGCAATGGCAGGCCTACTTTGGGCGCACCTTCGACATCTACACTAAACTATGGAAGTTCCAGCAGCAGCACAGGTTAGTAAAACGCGAATATCACCCCTTGGAACAACCCGTTTCCTCATTAATTCAAGTACCGTAAATTCCCAGTTTCGATAAACTAACGATCTCTTCTTCGGAGAGATGTAAGAAAAAAAAAAAAACTAATCATCTCATTGCACACGATCGTCCCATAGCTATTCACCCACCATGTGGCATCCACCATGACCATGTGACAGTATAAAAGATCGTGATAATTACAGGATAATTCTCGACACAAAATACGGACTTAAACGTTGGCAGATCGGAGAAATAGCCAGCAAGATTGGCCAGCTGTATTATCACTACTATCTAAGAACAAGCGAGACATCTTACCTCCATGAGGCATATTCGTTTTACGCTGCTATAAGAGGACGTGCATATTACAGCCGTGCTGCAAAGGAGGACAGATCGGATTTAATGGTCAAGAAGCTTAGGTACTACGCGCGTTTCATCGTCGTATGTTTGCTACTTAACAAAATGAAACTTGTAAGAGAATTGGTCGGAGAACTGGACGCCCAAATAGCGGATTACACCAGCACATACGAGCCCGAAGATCAGGTCGAATGGAACCTGGTATTGGACGAGATAAAAGCCTTCGTAAAGGCGGAAGCGGCAGTCGGAGTTCTTCACGCTGACGCTAACCCAGTTGTTCTAACACACAGACTTGGTCCCCTGACCTCACCACCCGTAGAACGTTCACCACCCATGTGCCTATCTCTGCAGGAAATCCTGATAGTCGGGAATTGCTCCGATCAAGTTAAATTCAGCGAATTATCTATGGACATGTTCAGGATGCTGCAGACACTCGAGAGAGAACCTAGGGAGGATCCTACACATCTTCACGACGCATCACCAGCAGGTAGACTGCCTTTTAGACCCGGTCCCTATCCAGCTGAAAACGGTGCTCCAAGACGTGATAATCCTCATAAATATCTGCTCTACAAACCAACCTATAGCCAGGTTCAGGTGTTTTTGGCTAGTGGATTTAAGGAGCTACCAGCCAACGGAGCCCTTCTTCTATACCTCTCTGCTGACGGGTGTTTCTCCACTGTTAAACAGCCTCAAGAGAGTGAGTTGCTTCTTTGAATCTTTGGTCGTTAATATTTTTATTTTGAAATTTAATTTGCTGGAGTATTTGATCGATGTGATGTTCGTAATTATTTGTTACACTGTACGAGACGTCGATCGACATTCACGTTCTAGTTAGTAATTTTTATGTCAAGTAATTTCTATCGCTGGTTGAAAAAAAAAAAAAAAAAAACAAATAGTAATCAACCGTTTAGTAAAGACCCAATAAACTTTGTTCCCTTTTCGTTTGCAGTGGGGTACGACCTGGGGGGTGTTTCTACGAGCAGTAAACGTGATCCGGAGCATGGGAAGAGGCCAACGGGCGGTAAAGAGCCGCATTGCCTTTACCCTGGGGATCTTTACCCATTTACGCGAAAACCACTATTCGTTGTCGTCGATTCAGACAACAGCTTTGTGTTCCAAGAAATACCTCGCTATTTTGGACAACCGTTGATGGTACTTATGTCGCCACAAGACACGCCACCAACACTTAGGGATCTTCGCCATGGAGGAAGTCTGTTCACTCTTTTCCTCCACGCGCCTCTTGCCGCATTCTGCCTTATTTGCAACGTGGGAAGTCTCCCCATTCACCATTGGGAGCGATGCCAGACCTACGTCGAACGATTCCTCGTAGAGGCTAGTCGCCTGGTAACGCGATCACGATGCGGTAAGATTATGCGTTAGTTTTTAATAAATAAATTACGTATAAAATCGTTCCAGAAATATATATATTTTTTTCTTCTTTTTTTTCTGAGGATTTTGACCCATTTTCAAAACTTGACCATCTGCCAAGTTCTGATATGGATCCAACTCGCCACTCAGATGAGCACAATATCTTCTGCCTTCTTTCTCATGGGGGGAGGGGGGGAATAGGAAAATGAGTTATTGTATTCTGGAGAGCTAAAAATAGGAATCTTGGATTAAGAAAAAGTATCCAAAAGTAGACAGTTTTTTTTCATGAATAAAGAAAAAATGTTATACGTATACATTGTTAGTAACTGCAGGGATAAAAACGTCATCATGAAAGTATTAATTTATCGAAAGATTAATTATATAACTAGTTGAAATCGTACCCAAGCACGAACCTCCATATCATTGCATATAACGACGACCATGTAAAGTTGGCCGAGATAAATATTTTCCAGTATCTTTATTTAACCGTAGAAACTTAATAATTGTTGGCAACGAAGTTGGAGTCGATAAATCTTTCAATTCTAGTCGCATTCTCTAATTGCTGCGGCACGCGCGCATTAGCGAGCAAAAATCATTATGATGTGTCGCGTACGTTATAAGAAGAAAATACTTCTTTTTTTTTTTTATTTCTGTGTACTAATAGATAAAAAAAAAATGATATTTCAGAAACGAGTGTCCTTCAATTTTTTGGAGATGATTTTCTGAGGCTGCTTTTGGTCCGGTACGTATTCTGCGACGTAGTTCTACATCTTCACAGATCGTTTCAAAGACGACAGCAGCGACCACGCTGTCATCCACCGTTACCGGAAGCGGAAATACTCGAGCATCCAACTCTACATCACCTAGTGCTTGACCTGGCAGCATGCATTGATGCCCGCGACCATTTCCCCGATTCAAGCGAGCTCGCCTGACCCCGGCGTATCTCCTACCCGGCAATCGACACAGCCACCTCCTTGCCTCCCTACCACGATCATTATAACTATTGCAATTACAATTACAATTACAATAAAATCGTTACATTGAGACCTCATTAAAACGCGTCTCGGACTTCTGTCTCTTCTGTTTGCCACGTATTAGTTTTTAGTATATATATATATATATAAGTATAATACGATATTTCATACAAAAAACAAAACGTACATCCAGGTCTTCAAATTTGATATTTATCACGATAATCATTATCTACGTTATAAGATACTCTCGCTGAATCGAATTTTGCTTCACAATCAGATCAATTAATCGAATGGAATGACAGATGTGATGAAAACAGGGTTTTTCTTTTCATGAAAATAGAAAGTTTAACAACAAGTTGAAAAAAAAATTACAGCCAACGTTCTCGGTACTTTAGAGAAACGGTTTTTCTTAACTTTTTGCATTTTGTGAGAGGGAGTTATAGAACAAAACTTTTTTTGTTAATACGTAAGACGCTATACAGTAACATTGTGGATGTGTATATACAGAAAGTTGCTAAACATCGACATCTAAATAATCGTTTAAAAAGAAAACCATGCTTCGGGGTATCTATCGTTCGGGTAAACTAAAATTCCTGTTTAAAAATAATCAAAGATTCAGACTTAGATACTTCAGACTCGTGTTAGCCATACGTTATTTACGTTTTGGACGTGAATCTCCGCGTGTTATTTCCTAGAAAATAAAAATCGCATTAAGAAATCGATATAACGTGAGAAGATGTAGGTTTATATACAAAGACAGCTGAATCAAATGGCGACCGTAAATATCATCTAAATTAAAGACAAAGAAATGATGATTCCGACATCCGAGTACTAGACACGAATTAAGAGAAAAAGAAAGCAAAAAAAAAAAAAAAAATAGAACCGCGTTGGTCATCGTATGAAAAATATACAAATAATTATTTTCTATTTTTCTTTTAAAAATACTAAACCCACGCTCATTTCTAAGTGATATATACATAATATGACGTCAGTGGTGCATCGGCGTCGCGACGCCTATTTATATGTTCATCTTAAATTGGACCGGTGGCCAAAAATCAAAGTAGTTTGATCATTTCAGGGTGAGTTTAACTTTTATACCTACCCATGGATACATGTGATTCGCCGTTCTCTAAAGAGGTTTTGTAAAACTTTAACCCCTCTTTAACTGCAGCACATATACATATACGGGTTAATATCTTTTTAAATTAGGGGACAGGTGATTGTCCGGTCAATCGACTATTTGTCGCCAAGAAATTCAGTCTCGGCGAATTGTATAGAACTAAATAGAATAGAATAGAATAGAGAAAAGGCTATAAATAATGGCCACAGAAAGAGAGACACCCAACTGCTACTTCTTGGCCGAGTAGGTATAATTTTCGACCCAGAGGTGTGCGCGCCGCGACAGTGACCGGGTCTATAAAGTCCGGTTTAAATTTGCACTATTTCTGTAAGGGTTGTCGACGTCATATATGGCTGCCCTTCTCGATCTCCGCCTACGCTCGGGAGGGTGAACTGAATAGAGCGTCGGCGAAGAGTAATAATAAATAAATAAAAAAAAAAAAAAAAAAAAAACACCACCCCCAAAAACAAAGAAGAAGAACTGATGGCGGAACGTGCCGCTGAAAAGGGCCGTACGTCCCGGGCATCTTCGACGTCAAGTTTGGGTCGCGAAGTAAGATGCGGTTGTCAGTTTTATCAAAGCGATTCTTTACTACCGGAAAGAAAAGCTTTGGTAGGTCGTCCACCTTCGAGGAACACGATGCAAACGCCGCCACCACCTCCACCACCAACGGGTTCTTCTTCTTTGCTCCAGGAAGGCCGATGGTAAGTATACATATAGATATATGTTATAGTTGTGGCCTAAAGTAAATAGCGAAACGGTTTGTATATATATATAGGTATACACACTAGGAGAATCTTTTCTACCGCATACCGCGATTTCGTCATCGCGAACACCATCACCGTCGCGGTTATACGCCAGTCCGAGCTATTTAGGGTTTGCCCGGCCTGGCCTATAGATAGAATCATCGGTCAGCTCGCAGTACCTCGTCCAGCGGCGACGAGGCATCTCCATCTCTAAAATTCGCAGTCCGCTAAGTGCCAAAAGTCATGAAAAAAATGAGGCAACAAAAACATCTAGAGCCTAGTTATTGCGTGCTGGTGCAGTAATAAAGAAAAGCAAAATATCAAAAAGAAGAATAAAAAAAAAAAAAAAAAAAAAAGAAATAGATAGATAGGGGTGTAATTTATAAACGACAAAAATAACCGGCGAAGTAAGAGAAAGATAAAGTGTCGATCAGTTCAAACAAAAAAAAAAAAAAAAAAAAAAAAAAGACGAAGAAAAGTAAATAAACCACGAAAAACGGAAGTAACAAATATTTGATGATTTTTTAAACGATTTAAATTTTTCGCGGTTTATATTTTTCGGTGATACCGGAATTTCCATCAGGATGTCGTCTGCCCTTAGCGAACACGAGTACGAGCCGATAGGAAGTCCATCTTTGCTGGCGGCAATGAGCACCCTGAACACTCCTAATACCGCTGCACCCGTGGTACGGATTAACGACACGGACGTCGTACACGTCGCTGATAGCGACGAGAGTCTCGACGTCCAGGAACGAAGATATTCACCGAAACAGCTGGTCCTTGATGGGGATGTAATCGTCCCTTTGGATGGTGAGATCGAGGACAGCGCCATGCAGGCACGAGAACTTGGAGAGACTGGGGACACTTCTGAGGACCAAGAAACGGCCCAACAGCTACAGGACCGTCTAGAGGAACGTTTCCTTAATGCAGCAACACCCTGCACCGAGTCCAGAACGGATGCTGAGATCAATACCAGTCAGGTAACACAGTTTCTCTCTCCCTTTTCCTCTTTCTCTCTCTTTCTCTCTCTCTCTCTTTTCTCATTTCACTTTCCCGACGCGAAAATACCCACCAAAACAGCGAAAATTTGAAAAATAGGTGAAACGGGATCAGGAAAGGAGCGGATGAGGTAGATGAACTATATGCATGGTCAAGTAGGTATTCTAAACAATGAATAGAATACTATCGCTGAACTAACGTTTTCAGTACAGGTGAATATCGACATCCATGTGGTTGTGTGTCTTCTATTAAACCTGAATCCATAGTGTTTACAATTTCTATTCAAAAGAAAAGTATGAAACGGTTTGCTGCTACTACTACACACTAGTACGCCTATTCATGCTTCGTTTTGAATATTATAATCGCCTTTTAATGCGTTTAAAAGTTTTTCCTTCACGCCTGAGGGGCTGTAACCTTTCACTAAATAGTACCGTCTCATTATAGACATTAGTTGACACGATACTGTGAATTAATAACGAGGTTTTATCGCGGGAAATAAAATTTATGGATATCTGTAAAATTTCTCGTTATTTTTTTTCTTGAAAAATCAAACAGCATTTTATTGAATTCAATCTTCCATTTTTTTCGTCTGAAGTCTTAACATTCAGAGTGAGAAATTCCTTACATTGAACACCACAACATAATATGCTATTAACTAGAAACTCGTGCCTTTCATATTTATTGTCATTACTTAGACTTGGGTAAGTAACAATTATATCGATTTTTTTTTAATGATAAACTGTCAAACGGATAGGGTGGGCCTATATGTGTATTTATACTGTGTAATTGTAGCTTATCTTAGCCCACGAACAACATTGGGTCCATATAAGTCGGGAAATCCCGGTCATTGTTTCTTGTTTCTATACCCACCTGTTATCGGCAAATACCACGTGGTTATATTTTGCATCCACCTCCTCCTCGCGATATTTTTATATCAAATCTCAGATACTTCCCTGATTCTTTTCTGCTTGTTCTTATTTTTCGTCAAGTGATTGCAGAACGGGTATGATTAAATGTTAAACATACCTACTTGAGCATTAAGATGATTCGAATATTAAAAAGCTAAGGATTTATGGGTGATTTAATTTTCGCAATGCAAGATTGTACACGCTAAGTATAAAACAGGAACATGAATCCGAAATTTTTCTCAGTTTAAACTTGTAGTATAGCTGTGATTCAACGAGGCTGTGACGTAAATGATTCTAAAACAGTCCGCAATCCAGCGCAAACAACTGTTTGTCTCTTTGCCCAGTCAGTAAAACTTACGATACTTTCAGTTTGAAAATAAATCATATTTGTGTAAAACTGTTCATTTCATGAATAACATAACTAAATTGTATTTCCACGTGTTCATCCGAAAGAAAATCTTGATATACAAAGATAAAAAATCATAATTTAGACATCTATAAGTATACCTACAACTTTGTCTTCCGCACATTCTTTAGTCTTCTAGTGTTCAAGAGTACAAAAATAAACGAACAACGTATGGATTAAATATTGAAGAAATTATTTCTTCCATAATTCATCCGCTGGCAAATCAGAGCAATTAATCTTTCATTATATTAGTTGATTTTTAATTTAAACACAAAAATGAGCCTTGAAGCCAGAAAAAAAATCTCTTCAGATTCTGCGCAAGATACGTGCCTATAGTATACACGTATATAAAATTCTAATAATAGAGTAAATCTTCATCGGGATCAGCAGCATGAATTTCTCGACACTAATCTCTGACCTAAATGAAAGTTTCTATTTCTTTTTTTTTATGTATGAAAAAAAAAAATGTATACCAGAAAAAAAAAAAAAAAAAAAAAAATTGTCACGGCCATCACTGGCCTCAACGACCACTCGTCGTGGCTCGTTACCTAACTTATATTCAAGAAGCGGGTAATATTAGCATTTTGCTTTGAAATATAGGCCGCGCCCACAACTAAAAACAACTCCTAGTACACAAATTAACAAATAGATGTAAGTAAAGCGATTAGCTTGGTGTAATTTTGATTTAAATAACTTTTTTTGCCACAATATTTTATTTAATTCCTTTTTTTTTTTTTTTCTTTTTTTTTAGGTGGATTCATCGGCCCTGGAGGAGCTACCGCTCCGTCGTGGAGCTCGGGGTTTCCCCCAGCGTCTACGATCTCAGGCAGGAAAGCTGCGTTCCCGTCTGCGAGGAATTCAACGTCCGAGTTTCTCGTTGCCAGAACGACAAAAGACAGATAAGACGAAAACGACGAAAGTTGATAAGCCGAAAAGCGTTAAGCCGGTAAAAGGTGAAAAATCGCGATTCTCTTTACCGGACAGACCGAAATTCTCGCTACCAGAACGGGCAAAATTCAATCTACCGGATCGTCCGAAATTCAACTTTCCAGACAGGTCTAAATTTTCGCTACCAGATAGGCCGAAATTCAACCTACCCGATAGACCAAAGTTTAACATAAAACGACCAAACATAAACCTACCAACTTTAGGACGCGTTCGAAAGCCACTAAAAGAACGACAGAATTCAAACGAATCGACTTCCGGTTCAAAACGGAACATATTCGATTTCTCAACGTACCCAAGACTCTTTGATAAAAAGTCTAAAAGTCGTGGTGACTACGCAACCTCATCCCCGAAAGCTTCTCGAGGCCAATCACCAGAAATTGCGACCGTTCCTCGGGTAAAAAAGAAAGCACCGATCGGAGCAAGATGGGTACAACGTTTCTCAGACATAATATACGCCGATGAAGAGCCGGACAATGCAGCCGAGCGTTCTAAACCCTGGCGACATCCGTCTATAGAAGAACCGCAAGTTGCTTTTCGCTCGGAAACTACCGAGTCCAGGGAACGACTTCCTTGGGAAGAATCGGACGATCGTTCAATGGAAGAGTCTAGAGACAGAGTGCGAAATGAACCTCCTGATGAATTGCCTATTGAGGAAATCAGAGGCAGAATTCAGGACGTAGAATATGTCGACGAAGATTCAGTTGAGGTTGAAAATCGGCGGATAATAGTACAGTTACCACTTGGACGGGAATTTGTAGACGATTTGGAGGAGGATATTGCCGAAGACGTTCCTGACCCGAGGCTATATCCTCGAGCACTTGAAGAAGACTCTTTCGAGGATCATGCGAAGGCAGTGCAGGAAGCGAAAGAGAAATGGCTACATGGATCGGAGGAGGTTGATGAGATCGACGACCGGCATAGAGAGGACGTTGAAGACGTCGAGCATCAGGATTCATACGGGAATGAAGAATACTCGGAAGAAATGCACCGCGAAAACGATTACGGTGGAAATTTCATGCCAATTGATCCACCGCGAAAGATATACTTACCAAGAGAACCAACACCTGGTGAAACTAGTGTAAGATCTGACCGAGAGCAACAGTCGAGTGGAAGTTCTTCAGATCGTCGGAGGCGCGGAGTTCTTGAAGAGATTGACTCTGACGAATTTTTTTTACGCGCTAAAGGTATCAGTCAAGACGATATGAACATGGGGAGGTTTCTTGCTAGCGAAATACGAGATGCTTTTAGACCTACGGGAAACGCTTTGGCTGATCATGAGTTGGATGTTATTCCACCAACGCGTCCGGTCCGCACAAGGTCCTTGAGGAAACGTAGGGATGAAAATCCCCCAGAATCTTATGAAGCAACGCCACCAGCAAGGCCGAAAAGGGACAGACGTCGAAGTGAGGAATCACTGCGGGCTGATGATTACCAAAACTATTTGCCTGATAAAACCGGGAGCATTTCTGGGTCTCGACATCGCGTTATTTATCAAGCTGAAGGAATTCCCAGAGCTATTGAACCCCTGGATGATATTGTTGTTGTAAAACCTGCTCGGAGGAAATCTAGATCTGTTGCTAGAAGCTACTCCGAATTTGGCTCTGGGGTTCTTCCACCACTTCCGACGCCACCGACACCTCCGGTCGCACCTAGACGACGGAAAAGAGGACGTCGTGAGGCTGACACAAATTCTGGATATGTTAATGGCCACAGACCGACAGCTGCCATATGCAATGGTCATCAACAGGAAACGGGTTGGCCGGAAGGAAACAGCTTCCCACCTGAGGTAAGCCGAACTTTCCCCGGAATTAACGACTCAAGGTCTTGCTGTTTACCATTTCAAAATTTCTGGCAGTTTTTTAAAAGGATTTTCGAGACAGAATTCAATCTGTTATAACCGTGAAACAAGACACAAAAATAAACTCCTCAACTTGCGCAATTATCTATTTCGAATGATTAGGATATAAAATGTTATATGTTAAGATTTCAAGAGCTTGCAGTGTGCTTTTTGCTTCTAAAACATGAATTTCAGATCTTAAATAAAGTCCCCTTTCATTCCTTCAGCTATTTTTCCACAAGGTTAAAAATTGCAGATTCTTTTCCTGTTTTTCCAGGTCCACGATATCCCGGAAGTCTTGAGCGAGGAACAACTTCAGACTTTCATAAACCGCCTTGACCACGAGTATATAGAACCAGCGCCAATCGCACCTAAGAGAAGATCTCGTTCTCGAGGAACGTCCGTGGCGGACGACGACAGGACATCACGAGGTGCCGAGTCTCTACCAGAGGTTAGTTACCTAGAAGAGGACACGGAAACGCCACGGGATCCAAACGCCCGTGATCTTCCCGGCTATGCGGTGGTCGACAAGCGCGAAAAACCGCCGAGGCCACCACCGCCAAGAAGACGTCGCGATAAATTCGCCACTTCTCCAAAGCCCTCAACGACTCCCGCGGTTCCAGTCAGGCCTCTACGTGCCTACAGCACTTTGGGACCGTCCAGAAGGCGGTCGACCTCGGAAGACAGATCGGTGAATCAAATGGACGTTACGCCTTACACGGAGTTGGATTCCGACGACCCTGATTCTCGCGATTTACGGAGCGGTCCAGTCCTGAATAAAATACAAGGTCGGCCGCTACCCGCGCCTCCAAGACCGCCAAGATCGCGTCGTGACGCTCCTGACCAAGTCAGCATCACCTCTAACGGCGTTGTTGAAGTAGCCGCGTCTACTCAGACCGATCCATTACCAGACGACGTCGTAATAGAAGAGGAAATAACGAGGGCTAAACTCGTCATGGCACCGTCAAGGTCGGGGTCGCAGATCTTAGTCTCTACTGAAAGAATCGCGACTCCGACTTTTGGTAGAAATTCACCGATAGTCCCACCCCTTCCGCAATCAATAGACCGCGAAAGAGCGCGGACTACTCCGTCCCCGGTTTTGGACCAATTTATCGAACCCTCTGATGAAGTAGAAGAAGAAAAAGTCGAGGAGAAGGCCTCTGTAACCACAGACCTTATCCTGGAAGAGAGAACCGCCACGCCGATCACTCCTTCGACTTCAATTCATCTCCTGCATGAAGACAGGATTCGAATCGCTAGCTTAGAGGTTGCCGATCTTCGAGTAGAGCGACTTAACGTTGGCCAAATCGAAGCCCACAAGATATCGGCCTCTGAAGTTGACGCCGTTGTTGTTTCAGCAAATGAAATATCCAGCACTTCAAACGTAGTGGAAAGCGACATTCACCCTTCACTGCTTAAGGAACTAATCGCCATTAGAAGCCACCTGGAATTAGTCGCCGCTTCTCGTCAGGGCAGAGAAGCTACCCCGGATAAGAAGAGCAAGGATGAAGTGTCCACTGTGGTCGAAGAGTTGATAGAATCACTGAAGCAGTCCGACCGCAGCGAGGAAGACAATCAAGATTTTATGGAAGAAAGCGAGATGGTTGAACAGGAAGACAAAAAAGTCACGGAATTGGAACAGGAAAAATTAAACAAAGGGGAAATAACTGTTAGAGAAATTTCCGAGGAAAAAATAGAAGATGTAAAAACTATTAAGGAAGTCAAACCTCCAGAAGTACCGCCTGTATTGGTCATAACTGATGATCCAGAGCCTAAAGTTGAAGAAAAGCAGGACTCTAAGTCTTTGGAAAAGTCTAGAGAGTCTGATAATGCTCTTACGCCATTAACGACTAATGAAATTCTTCAAGAAGCAACAGAGACTCATGTATCACAGAGTATTTTGACTCCTGCTAAAGAAGAGAGTGAAGATCATAAGCAGACAGGAGAAGGTGTCCAAGAACCAGCGGAAACTCGCCTAAAGCAGAATCTTTCGACTCCTGATAGAGAAGAGAGTAGAGATCGAAGTAGACCAATCAGCAGAGATGAAGGCAGAGATGATAGACACAAATCTTCTCGGTCTAGATCATCTTCACCGAGTAAAGATGGAAAAAGATTTGTGAGGCAGACAGCATCTCCTGTTAAATCATTGCCTCCATTAATTTCCGTAACTCCTGATATACCAGATCCAGTTCCTAGCCCAGTTCCCGAGGCTCAAGTACAGCCGCAAAGAGCAATTGTATCATATGCTCAAAATAATGAAGAGGAATTATCTCATAGGCAGCCAAGTACCGCGGCTACGCAGTACGTCGCGTTTCCTACTTCTCAAATTCCAGCCAATTTCTTTTCCCTTGCATCCCCAGTCAACTCTAGGTTTGAACCTGAACCAAGCATAGCAGATATGACACAGCAATTGCTGAGGGCTATTAGATTGGCTGGTACCAGAGCTATGAGGCATTTTGTTGGCTACGTTGCTTCTAGAGTTAGCACCGAAGATCGTGGTGAAAAAACTAAAGAGATTGAACTAGCCCTTTGCGCGTTGTTACTGTTGATAGCTGGCTTGTTAATTTTATGTTTTGGATCACCACGAACCGTTACACATCACCATCATTGGGATTACTTCAATCCTCCGCAATGAAAAATATTATTAAGGCGCACGGTGAAAAGTAAACGTTCGCAAATACCCTAATTAAATGTATAAAACAGCTTGGTATTTATTATACTATATCTCTCAAATCAAAATATCGCCTATTATTTTGTATAATGATTATAGATTTGTACAATCTTATGGTAGTTTGGTCTATGATATTAGTTTATTGATTATTATTGATGGTTACGTTTTAATAAATCTGTAAATTATTTACAATTTTAGTAAACTTAACAACTTCCTTCCTTCATTCATTCATTCCTTCATTCCTTTCCTCTGATATACCATATCAGATTCACAACAATTACATAAAACCAAAATATCGACCACATATTGTCTCCGAAAATACTTAGCTTTGTTATTTAAAGTATAATTATAATTCATTCTTCATGGAACGAAGCTAATGTAGCTAGAAAACGGTGACCAAAAAATAGAGAAAAAAGACATTGAAAATAATCTGCAGCAATGATGTCAGCAAGGTCCAGTCATTTCTCCAAAGATTCGATGTTAAAAAATTGCTAAACAATAATTTAAAACGTTGATAATATCTTACAGGGTTTCAGTTCACTGGAAAATGTCCTCGTCATAAACTTTGAGATCTCGCCTATCCTTGTGAGCACTCTTTTGGGAATAGCTCGCTGCTAACGATGACCACATAGAACTGGATGTTGTGTCGTTAATAGGGTCTATCACAGGCTGTCTTCGGGCCAAAGATACTTTCAACTGTATCGAAGATACCATACTTCCGTCCATTTCGCTGATAGCCCTTTCCGCAACCTCAGCTTTATCAAAAGTTATGAATCCGCGGCTAGAAAGATCAAAGAAAGATATAATTAGACCAGTATGTAATTAATTAACGCTATTTCTGTTTCTAATTTCTCCTATTTCAACTAAAAAAGATTCTCTTCAATTTTTTAAGAGAACAAATAAGACTCTCTATGCTTTGAATAATTGTATCTACTTTTTTTCTATCAGACTACATTAATTTCTCATAATTCAAGACTTGTTGTATTAAGCCGAGCCTTGAATGCTTACTTCTTTTCTGTTTCCATAGAAATATTGACTATGGAACCAAAAGTTTGAAAGTGTTTCTTCAAAAAATCTTCAGAAATCTTATGTCCGCAAACAAATATAGTGTTTCCAGCTCGAGGTTTGGTCTCTGGTCTAGCTTGAGACTGTTTATCAGGCTGCCCTCTCTCCTCGTGATCTCTAGCACTGACAAAACTATCATATAAGTCTTTGACCCTTGGTCTAGAGGCTTCAGTATCATCTTCTTCTGGTTGAGTTGCAGAAAAAGGTTGATAAGAGCACACAGTCTTTTCTGTACTGTTTAACTTTCTCTCTAAACCTCTTGGCCTCTTAAACGACTGCTCTGGACGCTTTGGAGTCTTTGGAATGGCCGTTATTACTCCTGATTTTATCAACTTTTTAGCAACCTCTCTTGCATCTCTAGCTTCTGTTGGTCTTTTAGGTATCTGAGGTACACGCTCCGGCTCTGGCTTAGGCGTCTTCAAAGCTTGTAAAGCTTTTTTCTTAAAGAAATATAGAAATTAAAATATATAAAAAATGGAAAACGAATATGTAAGGGAAACTTTGAGAGAATGAACTTATCTACTTGATGCAATTTGCTTTTTTGTGGTTAAAAATATAAGAAATAATTCGATTTTTAGGTTAGATTAAACAAGGAACGAAATTCCGGTTTGAAAGTTTGAATGTTTAATACAGTTCGTTGAATTATTACTAAATGTTTGGTTTTATGATGAAATTTTGTGTGATAACAGAGAGTATCGGCATAAATACCTTTCTTTTCAATTTGTTGTATTTCGCTTGTAGCATTAATTCCTCTTCGGTGTGATTTGAGGGAAAGTGTAGATACACCATGTCTGGTTGTTTTGATTTTATCTAACAATAAGCTACTCCTCGAAGTAGTTTTAATCAAATAATCATAAAGGATTGAAGGTTTAACAAGAAAGTTGATTAACGTAAATATTATCAATACACATAACCTCTAGGCTTCGAATTGTCAACAATTACACTAAACTACAAACCATCGACTGGCCGACACAGTTCGGAACTGAAACTTGATTTTAGGTACGCTGGGATTTTCTGTTGATAACACAGTGCACTTTATATCTTTTTTAAAAAAGTGAAGTAAAATCTAATTATTTGTTATATTTTTTATCGCATTTTGTTTGCTTTATTTTTACTCACTAATTTTTCCTCTCCGTGTCTTCTTCTTCTCTTTTTTCCCCTTCTGATTTTGTCGTTAGATGGTTTTATGTTGAGTTGTTCTTTTAATTGTTTGTTCGTTTGTTTACATTGCCAGCTTAGATGCCGACCCTTCCACGCATCGCTACTTCATTGATATATTTGCGGTTGAATGAAGATTGGTATACAACGAAAGAATGCGGATATAAAAACTACTACCCTTACAGGTGGCACATTGTTAGAACGAAAGGTAGTAGCACCATCGTAGGCCTTATATTACATTCATGATTTCAGTGCATACCAGTGCATACATCGAGTACATCAGAACCGAAAGAAAGTAATGGCGCTAACAAAAATAAAGGTAAAAAAGGAATGACTAATGCAGCCATTAGAATGAAAGTTACATTATTTATGGTTTTGATTTAGATTTTTTTTATATTCTCTCCTATTTCGAATAGAAGAGCGTAAAAAGTAAAAAAGTATTTTTCGACAAGTAATTCCCAAATGCTGAAAAACGTCCGTAACTCAAAAAACGACCATCAATATTTACTCTCCGCTTTTGGGAAATCAAGATAGGTAGCGGGATAAAAGAATCAAAAACAAAATTCAAAATTTTGAAAATATTGTTGATCAAGCTCATTTTGAGTGTAGAAGCCTACATTAGCATTTGAAAGCTAGCAATTCCGTTTTGCGCGTCACCTAGCTGACGCGTAGGTAACATCGTCCCTCGATTTGTCATTAGCATTTTCACGTGTTTATAGTTATTTGAGGTTATGTCGTATTTTCTATCGACCTAACATCGATAACTAGAAAGAAAAAATCAGAAAAACTGACGCATCAGTTGTATGAAATAAAAGTAACCAATTAACGTGTATTTGGTCGTTTATTTAATGCAACGAGTCTTGATATTTGATGCATGTTCTACCTAACCTAACCGAACCTACTAAAAACGAAGAAATTCCGTTATCTGCTAATAATATTCTTCAAAGAAGATGAAGTTTACTCCAGAATCACTCACACGATGTGCTGCTAGACTCGGTACTCTATCAGGATTAGAGAGAATACCTGATGTTATATTGGAAACTCCGTTATTAATGCTTTACACAAAGGTGAAACACAGCGTGCTCTTAAAAGTCCAAGATCTTTTATTTTCCCGATATTACTTCAACTCTCTAAACCTGTAAGCAATTAAATACAATTTAACAGATTTTTTACCTCCTTAGAAATCGTTTTTTCGCATTATTTCAGCGAGGAAGTGTTCCTCACGTAACTAAAGACGTGCTAGAAATGATTACTACGGAAAAGCAGATACTAACAATTTCTTTACCTTCAACATTCACCATGGCTGATCCTGCTAGACAGTTTAAATCAATTGCAGATTTTATTGGCTTGAAGGTGAAGATTTTAGATATGAAATGAAATCTAAGTGTAATAAAGAAATTGCAATAGATAATACCACTTCATCTATCTCTGCATTCTAACTTCACACTTTATATTCTAATAAATGAATTATTATTCAGGAATATCCTGTGTTTCTAACAATTCAAGATCCTGCAGAAGCCACGAGTTCTGGCTTCAATGAAAAAGACACAGTAGCACTATGGACAAGGCATGGAAAGAAGTCAATAAATCCCAATGAGTATATGGACATAGTCGAGGCGTTTAAGCCTGATTTTTACATGCCGTTATGCGATGGAGATACAGATTTTGACAGCAGTTCTAAAAGGGTTCAAAAATCTGTTGAAAGGAGTAAAAATTTTATCGAAAAATGCTTAGCCAGACATAATAACTCTGAAGTTATTAAAAATAAAGGGATCATCGCAGCCATTGAAGGAGGTTACAGTAACGAGGCTAGAAAACTGTCCATAAAAAATCTGGAAGGGAAAGATGTTGCTGGATATGTTATCGACGGATTGCATAGTAATGGGCCGGATGTAGAGAACATGAATTTTAAATCAATAGAAGAAATCGTTAAACATACAATTGTCCGTATTTTATCAAACCCCTTTTCGAGTTTATCAATTTTGTCACAGTCTTTAATTCGATGACTTTGTTTGATGTAGAATTTGCTGCCGGAAGAGAAAATGCGGGTCTCCCTAGGCAGCTGGAATCCAGAAACTGTGATTAATCTTGTTGAATTGGGAGTAGATTTATTCGATTCTTCATATCCTTATATTATCACTGAACGTTCCTGTGCTCTTACATTTTTGAGCCATGATTCCACAGGCAATGATTCCCCTGTGATATCGATTGGAGAAGCACAGTAACTTGTCTTTCTTATCCAAAAGATGATCTTGTACCTAAATACTGCAGCTTTTAATATATCTTTTCGTTTTTTAAAGGTATGCCGATGATTTCACACCAATATGTAAAGCATGTCGATGTTTAACTTGCCAAAACCATACGAGGGCTTACTTGAATCATTTACATCATACTAAAGAACTTTTGGGACGAGTTCTTTTAATGATGTAAGAAAAAAACTATATTTAAAAAAATTATATTATCAATTTTCGCCGCTTTATCACATGTCCTTCCCTTGATTTCAGACATAATACACATCATTACCTACAATATTTTCAAGAAATTCGTGAGAGTTTAAAAACCGGTACCTTCCAAGATCTGAAAAGCAGAATTCACAAAAAATTCGGAAATAATCCAGTAAATTAAATTTTATGTAAAGTAGTTATTAAATAAAGATAAAATTATCTTTTGTAAGACTAATTAGTTTCCTAATTTGAACAAGCCATCACGATTAACAAAAGAAGTTTTTCTTTTATCCAGGAATTTTCACCTCACATTATTTCAAACACAAAATACAAATCGATTATTCAGGAAGAAAATTAGGATCTAAATAATTATAAGAAGTATTGCTAAAATTTTGTGGAAAATAATCCGTATCATAGCTTCTGTTAGTCTGAGATGGTCGAATGGCGCGTAGTTTATGTGACGGAGGATGCATAGGAGCGTCAGATTCTAATTGTGCAACAGCACAATCTCCGCACAAATTCGTTTCATCTTGACAATCTTCACAATGCCATCGCGTACCCTTCAAGGGTTCTTCCTCACACAATGTACACTGTAAAAAATTCAGTTTGATTGAGAAAATATAATTTTTATTCATGATATTCATCTCCTAGATGCTAAATCCCAGTATCTCACTTTATATCCCATATGCTGGTAAGACTGCAACTGATCGTCCCCTTTCTCTGCCTTAACTTGCCGGAGCAATTGAATGTGTCTTAACTCTGCAGTATCTTCCATAGATCCACTCCCTCCATCGTCCTCCTAAAAATATTGAACAACTTAAAAAACAAGCCAGGAATAACGCTAGGAATATAAAAATTTCACGATTTGACGAAAAAAAGACGAAATTGAGGTGAAATTCATTTAAAGCCTGTATTAGGAGACTCACAGAGTCTTCTGTGACTGATAAGTCCCTCATATCATCTCCGATGTTAAAAGACATGTCTTGATGTGGAAAAAAGGTAGAGGGTCTGAAAAGCAGATAATTATTTCTTTGGTGGCGGTGATTCAGACTTCGTTTCACATCCAATTTTACTTTAGGTCCACGTCCAGGGATGGGAAGTCCAGCTCTCAGCAGTTTGATGAAGTATTTTTGAACTCTGCTAGAGACCTGCTTTGGCGTTCGATTCCCTGATAAATAATTAGAGGATTTTTTAGATCAAAGTTGATTTGAGAATGAGAAAAAAATCAGAGAATGATTTATATCTAAACCCATACCAAGCGCATTTGCAATTTTAGTCCAACGGCGCATTTCCACTTCTTCGGGAGGATACTCCGTCAAAAGTTCCTCCAAACGTCTCTGCTCTTCTGTTGTCCACAGCTGATTAAACGTCTCTGGTTTAGTTTGATCGAATGCACGACCTCTGACAAGTACCTATAGCCAGTTAATCAAATTAGTTAATGAAACGGGTAATCAAAGAAAGGAACAACACCGTTCTATAAGGATATTTTCAAAGCAATTACTGAAAATAACTATCTCAATAGCAAAATCTCAATTTGGAGATCTACCTTTCCATCATCAGGCTCTGATTTAACTTGAAGTTGAGGCAGAATTGGCCCATGTCTTGTTTGTGGTCGCATAGGACTATCAGGTAAAACTATATTATATTTAGTCCAATCTATGTAAGGAATATCTGCAATTTTCTGCGGTCCTGGAAGTTCGAGAACATCGCCGTCTTGTAGTCTAGCAACGAAAGAGATGGGATCCTTAATCGCTGTGGCTTGAACTTCTAGTAATTTATCTAAATCCGTAATTCCCTGAGTTCTTTGTGCCTCCAGAATAACTATTGTCTTTAGAAGTGCTGTGTAGTCTTTATTTCCCTTTAAAGCTAGGTGATCAGATTCAAAGAAAAATTCTCCGTCTTCGATTTCTGTATCATTTGACTCTTCTTCGCCATTCATTGTGTGTATAGTTCCTAGACAAGGAAAAATCCTTTGTTGAACATGCTTTCAATAACAATAACCAATTCAGAGATTTCATTTATTTAAAATTTTATGTACGAGATTAGAGTGAGTCGAAGATCTGAATGTGAGACATGGTAATGTATTATATTGTTTTTATGCGAATTATTGTTTGCGATGATTATTAAAAACAAAAAAAACTGCTTTATAGAAATCAACTTATTCCATTTTTCTCTTACCTCGATGTGTTCGTAGATACGATTATATTACTCAATTCTAGTAAAACAATCCTATTCTTGAAAATTTTTTGAAAACTATTTTATCTATATATCAGGTAGGTAGTTGGAAACTTCGATAATACGTTGAATATTTATTGACATTAATTTTTTACGGAAGACAATTTGAAATTGTGATCAACAATGAGTGATTCTTCATATAATTGATGCTGCTTTCTAAATTCATTGGGATCGTAACAATTGAGAGAATCCCTGTCGGATGAGTTGATAATTTTTAGGTTATGAAATCGTGGGATTTTGAATTATGATAGACATGGAATCTTGACGGGACAGGTTCAACATCGATATACATAATAAAGAATATGTAGTTTATTGTTGTTCAAAAATCATAATAAATACACATTTTCTTATAATAATTAGTACCAATGCGTTACAAATCGATTCATATACATAGTAACAAAATATTTTTTATTCTAGAATTAGATAGAGATATTACATCTATAATAATTACAAATGATTAATCTCGTTAATAAATAGCGATAGTATCAGATTTGGTAGGGAATTGAATATCTAATTGTCTAAATTCAAAAGAACATCGATTCCGTTCAGATTTCGCATCCAATTCATGATATAACATAGACTGTAAATACAGCGTATTTTTAACTCTACTAAAAGCCTCAATCTTATTGAAATGATCTTTGGCTTTCGAAAGAGCTTTGACTGCGTTTTTCAACGTCCTTTTTCTATCATCTATGGGAACCGATGAGGTAGAAGCTACCAGACACTTAGCATACAGTACGAAGGCTCTCCCTTGATCGAAACAACCGCCATGACTTAGAACTTGGATTATAGCATCATCTACTAATCTCATCGCTTGACTCGGCATTCCCATTACAAGCTAGAAATATTCAACAAATGTTGATTAGGATCAGGAAATATATGAACAATTCTAGTTCTACAATTCTACTTTAGGGCGTATTTGAAAAAAAAAATTGATATTTTTATTTTTATTTTAATGGCACACATATCATTTAGATCAATTTTCATCTCTGGTTAAAGAATCATCAACATATCACAGAACTTTATGAAATCGAAACCCGAAAAAGGATAAAATGATATAAAAACAGTAATTCTTGTCAATTTTTTGGGTCTTATTTGATAATCCATCTTGTGATATCTTAAAAATAAAAATTTCTACAGCATACATTAAAGTATTGAAACTTATCACAATACCTGTATATTAGCAAGATGCATTTTTATGATGGCTTGTTGATAAGAGAGATGCTTATTAGTAGCTATCTCCAATGCAGTATTTAAAAGTGTGAGAGGATTGGTACCAGTTGTACCAAGTCCAGGCAATTTTGACGAGCACATTACTTGGCTTGATAAAATCATAACTCGAACTTGATTCTGAGGATTTAATCTTTCAGTTTTCTCTATACTACGGATTAGCTCCATTACACCGGGGTAATCACCTTTTGCCAAAGAAACTTCAGCTCGTCTGAAACCGAAGGCAGTTTGTTTTAATTTTTTTCTTTTCTAACTGGCAGAAGAATTCCTTCCGCTTTATCTGTGATATCAACAAAGAAATATTCAACATTTTACTCCTTTTCTGCTATACCTAAACTTGCTTTCTAGAGGATCTATGCTGGAAATTTGTACAGCTATTGATTCTGCTTCGCTCCATTTTTCGTGCCTCATTATCCGTGCAAATTTATGCAACTGTTCGCTCAGCATCCAAATCTGTAAACAGTATAAAATTTTAGATTCTATCTCTGGCTGGAATATTTATTACTTAAATTACAAAGATTTGATATCATTTCAGGATATTTCATTCAATTATTAAAAAAATTTCCCATCACCTTGCTGCTTGGTTCGTTTGGAAATCTTTCTTTAGCATGTTCCAAGACTACGTCAGCTAGACCATATTCACCCAATTCCACAAAAATATTAGCTATGTTTACAACAGCCTGACAAGTAGATGAGCCATTAAACATCTGCTGTTTTTTATCTCCAGTGTTATGCAAGAGTAAAAGTTGCGAACAAAGTGAAGACATCTTTGTCTTTCCATAGTAAGCCCATAATGCTGCTTTTTCTGCATAAGACATAGACATCAAATCTACCATCGAATGTTGGCAATTAAGAACGTCGGACTTTACCAAAGTCTAGAGGAGAAGATAAAGATTCATAAATTTACTATTACCAAAAGAAGAAAAGTCTGGACTATTTTGGAGGATAATTTGGAGAGGGGAGAATCATTAACGATACACGTATTTTACAGTTGAACAAAAATTGTAAAGGTACCTCGAACACTTGAGGAGGATTTTTTGCTTCTATTGCAGTATAGTGAGCCGATGCTATCAAGCCAAGACTAGTTGTATGAGTAATACCAAGCATACTGGCTTTCCCAACGGATCGTTCTATGAGTTGTCCTCTGTGGAATTAAATCTTGAATCAATATTCTGTGGATTAGTAATGGAAAAAACTATGGAAGTTTAATTATTTCCCAGTTACTTTTGATCATCGATTAAATGATACATCCAAGAATGTGCATGCTGTAAGCATACGTTATCCCCAGATTCTTGAGCCATCATAATCGCCTCCTTCAAAGCTGCTAATGCAACTTTTCTAAAAAAGAAAAAACAAACGGAAGAGAAAAAATCAATTAGCAAATTTAATATAAAGACTAGAAATTTTGCAAAATATTCGATTAGTCAATAGATCATAAAGCAAAACCTACTTATGACCAAACTGGGCGTGAAGAGCAGCGAGGTTTAAAGCTGCGTATCTAAACGTTCGATTTCTGTCTTCTGAGGCAGACCGATTATCTAGAGGTGCCAGTCTGTCAAAAGAGTGATACAAGCTATCTACTGCTCCGCAATATTCGTTCACTCGCAGGCAATTCAAGTAGCTTAGGTAATGCTGAAAATAAAAGAAATACTGATTTTAAATGGATAAAGAAATGGATCATTTATTTACACTAAACGAAAATGGACTGGATTTGTTCCTGTTAAATTTATCAAAGATAGAATCAAATCGACCCGAATGATCCACAAAGTCAAAGATATCAATGAAAACTGCAAATATTTAATTATTTACACCCTCATAGTGATTCACATGTCATCATGTGCTGTTGATTGATTGGGAGAGAGAATGCTTACAGCCTCAGCGTAGTATGGGCTACAATTCAACAGCTCTTTAACAAGAGCTTGTAGTTCAGCAGGCGGCAAGGCTTTGTGTTCGTCAGTTTGAAGGGCCAAAGCTTGTTGAGCAACAAGTAACTCGGCCTGCCTTCCTCCCCATACAACATCATTTCTGGAGAGAATGTTTGATAATTTAGTTTAGTTTGTTTTCAGGAATTCAAAAAATAGGCAAAGAGGGATGATAGTCTGAAATTGAAGATTCTTTTGACCTGTTAAAGTTGATATCTTTCATATTGGGTTAAAGTTTGGTTTAAATTTTGTTAATATTGTTGATTTAGAGTCTGTAAGTCTTACTTATTATCACGAGATTTATTTTCCTTAAGTCCGATGGAACTTCTCGAGTTTTCCGGGCTGTATATCACTTGATAATAGGATTTGAAGGACTCGTAAAGGGCGACTACTTGATAGAAAGTCAATTTTTCAAATGATATTATTATTCTTCTAGTATACAATCCAAGAACAGAATTTTTGTTCAGTGCTGGATGAGAAACGCAGTGATCCAAGGGCGGATCCATTAAACGCATTAAACTGTCTGATAAGTCCAATAAACCTTCAACACCTTTTTCATACAATGAATCTAACTTCATTTCTAACTGCTGGGCAAAACGTTGCAGTATGTATTCATCAGAATGAAGTAGTTTTAAGAGATTTCGGAGGTCCAAGTCTGGTGACTGTAAAAGAATAAATCGAAAATCAAAAATTGACGAGAGTAATAAAAATTCGTCGATTTTTATTAACTGAACAAATATATTAAATACCTGAATTAGTTTTAATGCGAGTACGCAGAAATCGCGTCTTTCTATAATCACTGAAAAGGATGTAAAATAAAAATTAATCCTGTGTGAGTTGCGTTTGAATTTTTTGTAAAGTTAGGTTAGGTTAAATTAAATGTTTATTATTCTTACCTTTCGTTGTTTCATTACAGTATTCTTTGATCAAAATAACAACGGCTATTTTGTAAGGTGTCAGAGTTTCTTTCTGACATTTTTTCACGTTACTTCCAATGTTCAATAAGTCTTTATACATTTTTATAGGTTATGTTAAATCGTTGTTGACACACAACAAAACGAGCTGTCAAACCATAAGCGATGTTAAAAATATCGAATCATGCCACATGCGCGCTGAATGAATTTTCTTTTTAAAGGTTTTTTTTCGTCATCAAAGTAAACTTGTTAATGAATTTTATACATCGTATAGTAATAAGTCCCGAAATATAAAGACAAAAAGTAATTTTTCTTAATTAAAAATATTTCAAAATTACGCGCTAAATTATTTTTCGGTTAAATCACAAACATGTCGTCTGCCTATCGTTACTGCTATTATCATTATCATACGTCAAAAAAAATTATAACAGCAACACATATTAACATACATACGTGCTTCGCACTTCCATATATCATACATTACCGTTCCTTATACGTTAACAATTTTTACACAACCTAAGGCCCATAATTTTTCAAACATTGTAACCTTTCTCTTTATTAAGAACAAAAAGAAAAAACACCTGTACAATTATCTTAATAATTATACCTATGACGTGTTCGGAGGTTAGTTCTCATTGTTGATCGAACAACACATAATTAACAGGTAAGTAAAGATGAGCGGACAATTTTTTAGTTGTATAAAAATAAACACGCAAATTTCGTCTGAATTTTTTTTACTCAAATTTAAAAAAATTTTATTCAATATTTATTGTAGAAGAAAAAAAAATAATTTTTTGTATCCTTTAGATTAAATTCGAAGTTTTAACGACAAATTTATCTGTCCTCATGAATTTTTTTCACTATTTTAGACGAGCACTAAAATGTCTGGTTCTGGAAACAGTGTCGGTTGTGTGAGCGAGGTAACACTTGCTATTAGTAAAGAAAGAAACTCGCAATCTGAGGGACTGCGGACCATAGATAGTCCAGATTCAGACGGATCTGGTCATTCCAATTCTTTTACAGTACAAAGATTCACTTACCCTAATCAAACGAGTCCTAACAGCAACACAGAAGCTCGTTACACGCCTTCGTCCAACAGCGATTTGAGAATACCGATAGTTGGATATGAAGTTATGGAGGAAAGGGCAAGATTCACGGTGAGAAATCAAATTCATGCCATTTTATCAATCAAATTTGGTAACAAAATGTTCCAATTTTCGTTCTATTTTGCAAAATAAACTTTATTCAGTGCTCAGATGTGATCATTTATTGTTTACGTTCGCAGGTATACAAGCTGAGAGTTGAGCCAAGAGTCGGAGAATGCTGGTTCATATTCAGGAGATATACAGACTTTGTTAGACTCTTGACGCAGCTGAGAAGACAAAAAGCACCTATTTCCCACTTGTCTTTACCACGAAAAAAATGGCTGGGGGATAATTTTGCTCCTAGTTTTCTTGATGATAGAATAAGAGGACTACAAGACTTTGTTAATGGCATTCTCAAGAGTAATATTCTTGTTCAAATACCCTGCGTTAGGGAATTCTTTTGCTTGGATGAACCACCAGCGCTTTCAGACACCGTAGAAGAGTCGAGAGTAAGAATGTTTATCATTTGCATTAAAAAATGTTGTTATTTGTCTGAAAACTCACCGGTTTTGTTGATAATTAGGACATTTTATACATAAAATGATCAAATTAGTGATGATTTTTTTTTAAATTACTGATGCAAAAGCTTGTGTACTGATGATTTATTGTTTTCCAGGCCATTTTCGAAGCATTGGAAGACACGATATACCATTTACGCCAACAACTGAGAGAGAGAGATGCTGCTTTGGCTATGGAATCTGTAAGGAGTAACGAACTTCGACAAAAACTACAACATATCATAAGGTAAGTGGCTTAATATGTTTGAATCAAACAAATATACTTATTTCAATGAATTAGAATTGGAAACATTTAGATTCACTTCGATATTTGGGACCTGATTTTATAGACAATCGTCAAATTTACTTTAAAACTGTCTTAAAATGATAATGGAGTCGTTTTCTTAGCCCTGCAATTACAAATATTGAAGCAAAGAGTGAAGACATCTTTATATGTCGATAAATTTGATAAAAAAATATGAGAATTTTGTTTATTCTAGACTAGAAATAATTTTTATTTCAGTGTTACACAAACGTGTTCAAAATGTGGGGTATCTCAACAATTAGGATCAATTGATTGATGATAATTCTATTACCATTTACCGTGATATTTTAGGGTATAAGTGTTAAGTTATAAATTGTTACCTAAAAAAAGATATTGTCTAATTTTTATACTACATATTCTATTCCGTAGTAATTGGGTAGTTGTATAACTTAGCGAAAAAATTTTATACAAAAGTCTACCTATCTTAGATACCCAAAAGTTATATTTACATCTATGTTGATCTTGTTGATAGGGTTTTCCAATTTCAACTTCTATAAATGTAATTATAATATAAAATTGAAGTATTCTCTGAATGTACGACAATCACATCTTATACAAAAAAAAAAAAAAAAAACAAAACAAAGAAAAAGATAACCGGGAAAAAAAAGTAGTAGCGACTGATTAGACCGGGATTTTCTATGTAATACTAAGCCCAGCATTTCCCTGTGTTTAAAAAAAGACTGATAAGAATTACAGATGCTATTTCTCTTCTGTTAAAAAATCGTACATTACATATGGAAGATATTTTGGTATCCGAGCTCGATTTGGTGGTAAATAATGACTTAGCCTGCGCTAGTCTAGTTGCTACTTTAATTTATTAGGTCCTATAAAATTTGCTAAGAAGTTGTTGTTATAAAATAAGTCTTGTTATAGATAACTGCAAGCAATTACCAATTTTAAATAAGTAATAACCTTGCTAGAGCAATACTGTTAATGATAGATAAAAACTATATGGAAAGCCCTATTATTTCCAAACGTTGATATATGTGATTAGAGTTTATACAATGAATATATTTTATATGTATTTCTGAAACAGAATTTTTTCTCTGAGAATGACGCTATTAGAAAATATAACAACTTGATTTATTAAAAGTATTACATATAATGTTACACGATCATAATTTTGATCATAGAGCATTAAGATCTGTGTCATTTTTTATAAAACTATATATTTTCTGTTTCTTAATTAGTTTGAAAATCAATTTTACTGATAGACAGTATAAAACACATCTTCTTATTTATTTAAACTCAGCTAAATCGTCTAAAACGTTTTTATAGAATAAATTTTGTCGTCAAATTTTTGTTTCTATTTTATTTAATGAATGTTAATAATTGACGGGTAGCAATGGCAATAATATTTAAAGAATATAGGTATATGTATATCGAATTTATTGATATATGAAATGTTTTTTGATACAAATAGTAAATACTTTTGTGGCCTTGGTAAACCTACAGTACTAGTCTAAATAATAATCTGTTTGATCGTAAGTAAGTTATGGAATAACGCTTATCAGATTTGTATAGCTTATTTAAGTTGGCCCATAATCGTTAAGATAATAATCACAATTTTTCTTATATAGTTATAATATAGGAAATAATTGTGGCACAAATTCGGGCTGATAATCGCGTAAGATTTTCACGATACTTGTAATAAAATAGATACCTGAATAAATATCAATTTTCATAGTATACAGAAGTAAATCTTTACTGTTACGAATAGAATAAAGAATAAATAATTAAATAAAAATTTGATTGACGCAGTTTTTGGCACAATATTTTATTAATATTTTTGGTTTTTTTTTATCGTGTTTCAACGTGGAATGTATTAATTCTGAAAATCTCACGCGATGTTTAAGTAATTATTGTTTCGTTTGGCTATAATTAGATGAATTTCAAATACACAGGCTTTACCGATACTTGTAGAAGAAAAATTCCGATAAAGAGTTTTTTTTTTTTTTTTTTTTTTTCAATACGTCTGAACTTAAATATCTAAAATTATTTTCTACATGAATAACACTGATAAATTGAATGTAAATAAATAAAACTATATACATATCTATACATAAAATACTCCGGAGATTGGACAAACATTATTGTGCCTTAGGGTTTTCCATGAAATGTTAAAAGTTTCCGTATTTTTTTCTGTCTAGTGAAAAAATGATTTACTAAAAATGACTAAATGTTATATTTTGATACGATTTAGTATAAATCGAGATAATTTATTGTAATTAATTATTACCTTGTTCACTTTCTCCCAGACTTTAATAACGAAAACTTAAATCGCAACAGAATTATTACAGAAATCGTAATCTCGTGTACGGTCTAATCGTAAATATATATAATTATTATAGTTTCTGTACTGCAGCTAATTTATATTGTTAATAAAAATAAAAAAATGAAAAGGCATTTTTTTTTTTATCAATTTTCACATAATGTTTGTTTCTAACAACATCATATTCTCGTTCAAAAAAATTAAATATGTATTTTACTAATACATCGCAAACACCATATTATTATACAATTATTTTTCCTTCTAATTCGAGGTGTGTTTAATATATCATGCGCATTTCCGTCACTGTGATTAATTAAACCTAACTTAAAATTAAAGATGATTTAATTGCATTGTGAATCCAGTACTTAATCGCAAGTTTATAAACCTAGCGTTTATCACATAGCATCATGATATACAGATAGTGTAGAAAATCGGTATGAAACGAACGCTCCTCTTCGTTCGTATTTTGCCGAACAGTTCTCGTGATTTTCATCTTTTGATTGAATAATATCCCTTGGATGCTTGACGATTAAATTCGCATTATCGTGAAGTAGAATGATTGAACTATGACTGTAATGGCACCAAAATTAGTCAGTCTTATCGGGATTGGCAACCAGACATAAAGCTTGTACCCCATGGGTGAATTGATCTGCAAATAAAAAGGAGAGATCAATTATTATATCCAATGTTGTTCACATAATATTTGAAAATTATTACCGCTTCCTCACACAGCACTTACCCATGAATTTGCTTTTACTTTTTCTGTAAACGTATCGATGATAAACTGCGATCCCAACGAGTATGAAAACCCCAGCAAAAGCGTATTTTGGTGATGGATCTTTGATGATTGGCATAACGGCTAAAAAAATTGAAACTAACAGAACCAGCCAAGGAATGAAAATCGGCACTTTATACGGTCTTGGTACTAGGGGTCTAGTACGCCTTAAAACGATAAGCGCTACCATAGCAAGACCGTAAAAGACCCAAGTTAAAAAACTGGCAAATTCAATAAGTGCGTTGATATTCCCTGCCAGAATAAAGAACAAAGTAAGCAGTCCCTGGAGTGCCACGGCTGCTGCTGGTGTCATTTTCTCTATATGAACAAAGCTAAAAACTCTCGGTACGTGTCCTTCTTGTCCAGCTACCCAGCAAAGTCTTGATACACCAAATTGCACGCTGATACCACAACCGAATGTTGCGACCGCGACTCCTAGAGGTATGGCGAAGCCCAACCATGATGGCAAGGCTCTTTCTGCCCACAAAACAGCTACTGCAGGAGCAGCAGTCATCTCTGGTACACTGAGAACCGACATGTACATTAAGTTCATTGCTACGTAAAACAGTGTGACCATTGGCACCGATATCAATATACTTCGTAGTATATTGACCTCCGGTCTGTCCACTTCTTCAGTGACTATAGTGGCCGAACTCCATCCATCGTAAGCCCAAAGTCCGCTGTAAAATGCGAGTGCGATATCGCCAGGTGAGGTAGTGGTGCCTTTAAAAGGATCCTGTAAAAGTTCAGTACGTCCAGATCCGAGCCAGAAAATTCCACCGCCGATTATAAGACCGCATGCAGCTACTTTGCCGATTGTGAAGACGTTCTGTACTTTAACGTAAAGTTTAACACTTGTTATGTTGATATAAGTCATTAGACCCAGGGCTGCAATGCTGATGAATTTTGTCACCCATTGCATCGATTCGTAAGGAACTTCTTTCGTGTAAATTGATAAAGGCTGAATTATGTATTCGGCGAAGGTTAATACTACTACTGCTACTTCTGCTGGACGAAGTACGAAAATGTAGACCCAGGAGCAGATGAATGCTGGCATTTGACCCCAGTATCTATGGATCGGGGTGAATGCTTCGATGAAATAAATATACTCTGCACCTGATCTCGGGACTACTGTACCCAACTCTGCAAAGGCCAGGGCTCCCAGTAAAGATACTATCCCACATGCTGCCCAAACTATCAGACAAAATCCGACTGAGCCTGATTTTACCAAGGCATTTGTTGGCGATACGAAAATTCCTGAACCTGCAAATTATAACGTTTTATATATCGTTAATATCGCGCTGAATTGATCTGTGTATGAATTTTCGCTATACTCAATGAAATTTTCTGGTCTGGAAACACCTGATGATATACCTATTACTTATACTGATACAGTTCAGGTAGCGATATATGTCAATACTGGAATGAAGAGATAAGAGAGCGCTAGAGGTCCAAAGAATTGAACAATTAATTGACATTGCATGAAATATGACTCGGCGATAGACGTGTGATAACGATTAGCTTGACGTATTCGTCAATTCATGTATGTTCGTATAGCGTAATACTCACGAAAAAATTTTCTAAACAAATTCACAATTTCTATAATTAAATACCAAATATGATAGTGTTTTGTGTGTGAAATTTAAACATATATCACGTGTCGGGAGAATGATGATGCTAGACAATATCAAAAACATTGCGAAAAGTATAATAATCTTTAATTTATGTTATACACAATTAAGTATGTATGTACATACATACGTATGTATGTATACTATCTTCGCAATTATAATCTCGTCTTTTTTATTGCGTTACTTTTTAGTTCAATTTTTATATTAATCACACCGCAATTCTCGATCCATTAAATACATTTCACCATTTATAAATACCTAGATTTTATACATTAATTAGAATACTTGGTATTGTGTAGCAACAAGTTTCTAGAATAATGAATTGAGAAAATTTTTCGCCACCTGCAGTTCCCATATGATATATATATATGTAGTCTTTTTCTTTATGTTTATCGCGGAACAAGTTATGCAATATCCTACACTGATTATTGCGTCAATAATATAGTTAATCAGTTTTTTTTTTTTTTTTTTTTTTATACTTCCGATTATAATACTTTTCGAAATTATATATCGAGCGAAACAAAACTCGATAAGCAAATGGTTGTTACAAAAGTCAACAATTATTCAAACGTAATTATATAGCCACATGGCAATAATTGATAAATGATACAATCGAGGATTTCTAGTTCGAAGTTTAATTTACGAATATTTTTTGCGCATCTATATAAAACCAAAAATTAACTCGTGCGAATTTCTAAAATTATCAAAATCATCTAAAAATTTATTTTAAAATAACAAACGTATATTAAATATTTCCTTAAAGATTAGGCTCGGAGTGATGCAATTGATCAAAAAAATTTCACAAGATTTTTTCCTGCTTATAGATTTAATACTGCTATTTAAAAAAAAATTGATAGTAGTTTTTCTATTCAGAAATAATGATAATTTTATTTTCGTACCGATCATAACGGCGACAATCATGTTCACAGCGCTGAACAATCCCAGTTCCCGCTTCAATCGAACCTTTTCAGTATCCTGTATCACGACGTTCGTCATTTTGGCGAACAACAGTATGAGATTATAAGAAAACTAATAACAAATTTTTTTATTCTTTTTTTGGGATTTTTTTAAAAGCTTTTTTGTGATAAAATAAATAATTAAATTATCCCGCAAGCTTGAACTCAAAACCACGATTTGCGAAAGGAATAACTTCTTGACTAAGCTCGTGAACACTCGTTATCTCGATGGGGCTGTACGGTCGACACTGATCGCATGTGCCAATGTCAGAAAAATTGTTGTTTGATAGTATGAAACTGGGGAGTAGTCCAATCGTACTGTTTCAACACGAGTCAAAAATTAGAGTCAGTAGCTTATAGTATGGCTATCCAATAGTCACGTTTCTTTTCCTGGTAATAGTTCTCTCATTCAAAATTGACTTTGCACACATATAATATATTAGTACTAATTTTTTTTTTATTTTTTTTAATACTAAAAGAAGATCGTAACTGGAGATTCTATGACCGTTAAGTAATAATTGAATAATCGTTCTTTGCTAACAAATCAATAAATCAATAATTATGTCGTACTGTAAGTGAATTGTATAATAAATGTACTTGTATATAATTGTGTTTATTTCAGCTACAGATATATGCATCACGTCGAAGGCACGTGTTTCTGTGCAAACGTGCATTTAATTCTTCTCTAAGTCACGTTTAACGAAAAAATATTTATTGTTATTTACTACAAGTTATCTTAAGAATGACTCATCGTTTCCAGCTAGCATATTATTCGTAGAAAAAATACTTTTGGTCAAATGATATTTTTATTTTTTTTTGATTTTAGCACCGTTTATTGATTCACAAATATTTACATTATCGATAACCATTATTGATTATCAGCTCCTGCGTCTGTGCTTCGTTTTAATAATCTGAGAAATCGATAAATTTCTGTATTTCCTTGATCGATAAATATTTTATTAGTCAAGTCGACTCCACTTGACCTTTTTGGAAACTCATCCTCGTTAGTCTCGGACCTTGGTGTAGATTTTCGCTCCAAAAGAGTTCTTCGAGTAATGTGCCTACTCGAGATAAGATATATTTGGAGATTGTAGTCTACCTCATGACGTACATACGTCCAGTAAGTATCATTGACAAAAAGTGATCTCGAAGTCCGATACGTTAGAGTTGATGACGTTTACGAGTTATTCAACTTTGAGACTTTATCAATTTCTCAAAGAAGTTGGTAAATGGTAAGTAACGTTGGAGAAAAATTAGAAAAAAAAGAAACATAGGGTCGCGTGCTGCAGAAGTTTATGGCGATCTATTAATATAATGTTTTTGGATTTTTGTCTATAAATAAAACATTTTCAATTTAAATAACGTATAAAGTTTGGTTTAAATACCTACTTTGCGTTATACGGTTAATTCAATTATCTTATCTACGATGTATGTATTATGACTTTCGAAATAGCCGTACCCGTAAAACCTGGAATTTTTATTTATCCAGTGACGTTGTACGGAAACATATTTTGATACTGCTCTAAATGTTATATTTTTTAGCACCATTTCACGCACCTCTGCGTCACCTTTGACATTGATCTTCAAGGATACATATAGATCTGAAGATCTGAACGGTTCCAAGATTTTCTTATTCCATACTGGACATAAATAAGTTCAATCTGGAAGTATCAAATTTTTTTTTAATTTCAATAAGACTTCAATAAATTCTAATTTTAATACCAAAATTATCGCTGTATCGTCATAAGAGTAATGAGCTTATCTGCAGGTTCACGGACGTTTGAACGATAAAAACTAGAGTCCGATGGTTTGTATCTAACTATATTTCATCAATTTAATTACGAAAGAGGTTCCTATACCTATAGTATAAGGTAGATAATTAATTGATTGTGAGTATAATCGGTGTAAATGGTCGTGAATCATCTTGGTATATCATCAATAAATTATGATATGTGTACTAAACGGAATATCGCGATGTATAAGTCATAAGTTTGTAGAAAAAATTAGAGATACTTATTAAATAGATTTAATCTATATTGTATCTTATACTGTTTATTATATACAACGTATACTCATCCTACATATACAATCATAGTATAATCTATAAACAATTTTATGACCTGCAGTTTTTTCTTTCGAGGATTTTGAATACATTGATATGTATCTAATATACGTATACGTCAAATGCTGTCCGATGATTATAATCTTATTAAGACTGAATGCAGTATTATATCTAGATTTAATGTGAAGTCATTCATGTTTGATATCTAACAAAGAAGCGATAGTGCACACCGTTATCTACTTATACATATAGCTACACTATAATATAGTGATACACTTTAAACGCCACTATTATAGCTGATAAATAGATTATAGATAATAAGCGGCTGCAGTGCTTGATGAACAGTATACTTGTAAATTGATACGATAAATGTATCACTCTTTCATGGAAGTGCGTTTTATTATTTTTAAAATAATTTGAAATTGTCTAAACTATATCGGCTCATTGATGCCAATTAATTCGAATCTTGCGTATATCTATACGAAGCTAATTCAAATATCTTAAGGTAGCCCAGCGCAGCTCGGAGAGTCCGTAATTTGAATTATGTTGGCGGTATTTTTTGAATCGCAATGCTAATGCCAGCTGGTGTCAATTAGTGAAAGCCATCAGCTGTCGCAGTTGGTATTGTCGATTTCTTAAGCCTCCGTCGATTGCCATAAACCATAAAGATTGTGGAGTTGGATGTAGGACTTTGAACAGTGACGTCATCTCTTGGTATGTTAAATTACTATTTTCTTAAATTATGTGATTAATGGGACAAAAATAAAGAAAGAGCACTACTACCATTGGACAATACAATACATGTCAAGTTTTCATCTGTTCACGCTGCGATGGCAGAATAGCAAGTGAAGTAAATTATTGGTTAATGTGATGTTTTGTAAAGGTAATAACAAGGCAAGTAAGTTATTCGTAAAATATTAAATGTTGGGTTAATTATATTGTTTATAAATCAGAGAGTTTGGTCGATGACACGAACGTCGTAGTGCTTATAAAACAAATATTCTACTGATATCAGAATCAGTACTTTTAGACTCATTTTTTTTTTTTTTTTTCACTTCTTTCTTTATTTCTTTCTTTCTATCTTATCTAGTCACACGTTACTTTATTTTCTTCCAACAATTATACTCATAACCGATCTATGACTTCTCCGGAAAAATCCTGAATTTAACACCTCTAAAAAAGGGTCGATTTAAATGTCAATCACCAAGTACATTCCCAAAGGTAAATGACTATGATTTAACTCAATTTGCAAGCGTAACTTCGCAATTTTTCCACACATTTCAGTATAATTGTAAATTCGGTTTTGTACCATTTGGAAATTTTTCATTTCTTTTTATAATTCTAGACTTTCTGGAATTCTTGTAAAATAAAAAAAACATCTTTACAACAAATTCAACAAATTTACAGTAATACAATCTGTCTTTATTTCGGGTGCGGCAATTTAAACACCTTTCATAATTGTCAAGAATAATATCTAAATAAAAAATGTCGATATCTCAAAGTTTTATTATTCGTTCTTCATTCTATTCCTTAAATCATTGATTTATTTTGTAACATCTGTTTTAACAACGATCCTTCAGTAGCCCAAAATTCTCATTGTATTTTTAGGGCTGGAAATATCTATAAACTATTTTATTTAGCCAGTAAAAGGATGCAAAACTTATGCTCAAAACTCTCTCTAATACTAAAGGTGTGGTAAAAACAAGCCAATATGTATAACGCCTCTTTTTGTCCTTGAATGTAACAAAACGTGGTTAAAAACTTGAAAAGATTGATCAACAATTAACGAATGAGAAAACAAAGCATTTTCTGTAATTACACTAATCGATTATCCGTCAGAAAAATCCTCTGCCTTTGATTTTGGATAATAGCTTCACTTTCCGTAGTCAAATTGTTAATTTTCGCTGCATCTAGTAATAGAATTTATATCAATGTTATTTTCTTATTTATCCACCAATTTTATGCTCAAGAAATCCTTAGAGATTGATGTGTATAATATTGCAAAATTCATTTATCATTTTCAGAATGCCAATACAGGCACCTCAGTGGACGGAATTTCTCTCCTGTCCAGTTTGCCGTCATGACTTTGACGCGACCCAACGTGGCCCGATATCATTGGGATGTGGCCACACAGTATGTCGTACTTGCCTTGCAAATCTTCAACGAAAACAATGCCCCTTTGACCAGGTATATTATTTTTTATAGTTATTATATTTCGGGGATTAATTTTACTTTCCCTGTAAACCAATTTGGCTCTTTGGAATCAATCTAAGCAAATTTTAGCCCAATCTTAAAAGAAAATCGATTCGGCATTTACGCTGATAACTTTCAATCGAGATATTTAATGCTTTTTCTTTTACAGAGTGTAATAAACACCGAAGTAGAAAGACTGCCCGTAAACGACGCCTTATTACAGCTAGTTGGCAGTCCGGTAACTCCAAATTCAGGAGGAGCTCATTTGAAGCTTATCCCTCTCGAAGACCATGCGCATTACTTAGCTGCCAAATGTTGCATAGAAGAGTTAGCACTTTACTTAAAACCATGCCAAGCTACACCAGCCACAGGTAATAAGGAAATTTAATTTTACAAATGATCTTTATTAAAAATGAATATTTATGATATCGATATAAAATTTTAACGATAATCTATATATGAACATGTCAGGTATGGGGCTCGTTTCTCGACCCATGCAGAGAAAACTGGTCACATTAGTTGGTTGCCAATTAGTAGAACCAGAAGGTCGGGCCAGAGCAGTCAGAGCCGCAAGAAGTTTGGGAGAACGTTCTGTAACAGAATTAATTCTACAACACCAAAACCCACAGCAGTTAAGCGCCAATTTATGGGCTGCTGTTCGTGCTCGAGGCTGCCAATTCCTTGGGCCAGGTAAATTAGATACATGATTGAAATGAAGTTATGAACATTTATTTTTGTCGAATTTAATCGATATTCAATAACTTAAATCAACAATAATGTAAAACGAAACGTGTCTAATTACTATTTAATCCTTTATTGAATACAGCCATGCAAGAAGAGGTTCTAAAGTTGGTCCTTTTGGCATTAGAAGACGGTTCCGCTCTGTCTAGGAAGGTTTTGGTCATGTTTGTGGTCCAGCGTCTGGAGCCACACTTTCCCCAAGCTTCAAAAACGAGTATTGGACACGTCGTACAGCTCCTTTATAGAGCAAGTTGCTTCAAGGTATTGAATAGTCTATATCATTACCAGAGTTGTAAAATATATAACAAATAAAAAGTCCCAAAGAAGACTACTAGCTACTTTCTTTTGCAAACTTAAATATATTTTGATTTAGGTATCAAAGCGCGAAGGTGATTCCTCATTAATGCAATTAAAAGAAGAGTTCAGAACTTACGAAGCTTTGAGAAGAGAACACGACGCTCAAATAGTCCAAATAGCGACCGAAGCTGGTCTTAGAATCGCACCTGACCAATGGTCAGCTTTGTTATACGGAGATACTGGCCACAAATCTCATATGCAAAGTATTATTGACAAACTTCAAACTCCGCAATCTTTCGCGCAGAGTGTACAAGAACTTGTTATTGCACTTCAACGCACACCAGACCCAGGGCAATTGAGCAGTTTAAGACCACAGCTGGAATTACTCGCATCTATAGATCCAAGCCCTGGTACTTTTGATTTGAAGTTCTTAGCCTCGTTACATCAAATACCTAATCTTGAATTAAATCTACTCCATCTCTCGACCAATTCTAAATTTTTGTGTATTTTTAAACAGAAACAGAGCCTCCTGACTGGATCGAATGCCGAGGAGCTCTAGAAGCTGTGAGAACGGTCGTCGCGGCATTAGTAGAATTCATTCAACAGCATGGAAATCGAAAGCCACAAGACAGCGCTCACAACGCTGGTCCTGGTCAGCCTAAATACAAAGTTAGCATGTGCCGAGACTTGGCTTTACGAGGTTCTTGCCCTAGAGCTACAAGCTGTACTTTTGCTCACAGCGATCAAGAGCTTGATAAGTAGGTTGTTTTAATGGGTTTTTATTATTCATACGAGCTTTGAGTATCAGTAAAATTGATTATATTCTTAATTTTCTTCAGATATAGATCAAAGAATCGTAAATTAACGGTCAGATCGAGCCTTCCTTTATCTAGCAGCTCGGAAACAACGATAGAAAAGCCGGCCGTTATATCTAACAACAAGGGATTCAAACAATGTGATGATCTCGTTTATCATTCTGGAAAAACACACGATAATGTGCTTAGGGAAAGTGAGTAGCAGTTTTCAAGATTTGTTTCATCAACGAATGTGCATTATATTAACTTTTTTCGTGTATTGTATTTACAGATTTTAATTCAGGTACTAAGGTCAGTCCTTCACAACATCCCGCGATTGGAAATGACAATAACTATGACGGATCTATGCCGAGTTATATATCGTCTCCGACGCAGACAATGACGCAAATACTTCCTTCGAAAAATGTGGAAATGCAATATTCGCATTACGTTATGCCTGGCCCACCTATGGAATACAATTCTCCTAATCTGCCTTTATGGGATCCTTCGCAGATGCAATCCACAGTACACAATAACGTGCCTAATAATAACAAGAAGGTGATTCAATTTAAGCAAATTATTAATACATAATAAAATGTGATATAACTGATCTAATAAATGATTCATTTTTCATAGCAGCGATCGGTAGCAAAGACTTTGGCAATGCTGCTCCATCGTAGGATGGAAATTTTAAGCCAATTAGAAAGTATTGTTGGAAAGCAGAGCCCGGCGCAAATGAAGACTGTAAGTTATTGTTTTATTTTTTAAATTTATTACTGATCAACTTGAAAGCTTCTTATTCATTTATTAGCTTTATTTCATTTACAGAATAACTCTACTCAGGGAGATCCTTTGACTTCGAATTTTTCTATATGGACTAATTCACCGGGATCTCAATTAGCTCCTTCTCCTAACATTAATTATGGGACTAATTTTCATCGCTCGGATTCCATATTATTAGATGATGAATTTGTACCATTCGACGCTCCCCCAGCCAGCAAGTACGGACCTATTTCTAGAGTTTCAAAACCGTTGATTAGGTAAGAATGCAATATACATCAATTACACTCTTGTTCAATAACAGTTTTCGCTAATTACTTCGACTTGAACAGTTTCCATCCCTCCAAATTAATAATTATTCTCTTCACAGATCACCAAACGCAGTACAAACTCCTACTTTATTTGGAGAAGGAAGCCCTTCTGTTCCAAGACGACCAATGCCTCCAGTAAGCCCTGTAACATCATGGTATTATGGACACCAGTGTAAGAATTTAAAACAATATTATATTCTCACATCACTTATAGTTATATGATTAATTTTTGTGTAACAAATCTGATATTCACTGTATCGACTTTAATCTAGCATATGCAATGGGCACAAATAGTGGAGTACAAGCTGTTCCTGGTTCTACTCTTGGAGATGGATATAACACGATTGGTCGCGGCATGCCAGAAACCATGTCGAAAGAGTATGATGCGATATTTATTAAATCATTTATGAAACTTTTAAAGATATAAGAAATATTGATGAAAAACAAGGATTACTCATTTCTAATGTTTTTTGAATAGAAGAGCAAAATTTTCAAATTGTTTCTGATTAAAATTTCAGACTGCTTCTTGAATCACAGAAAGTAAAGCAGCAGTTGAAGCATCTTGAAAAGAAGATCAATGATTTAAAGGTAAAGGATAACTGCTATAGATGAATTCTCTATTTAGTTATAAGTTTTTTTGTTTATGAAGCAGTAGCTTGGCATCTAGATAATGAGATAAATACCGCTTTGAATACTTTTGACCATTAGAAAGTTGCCAAAAATTGATTATCAAGTAAGTTTATCGAAAGATACCGTGAATTATTACTAATTTAATAAACTACTAACAGCTTGCGACCCAAGGGGCTGCGTTCAACGAGGGGGAGAGACTGGCTCAGGAATTGCAGATGATCGAAGCTGGCATTAGAGAAAAAGAAAGAGATGTACGAAACTGGAGTCCGTACGGTACCTCGTGGATTCAACCGTCTAGTAATCTGGTTCAAAATCACAACTTGAACAGAGATTTCCGAGCTGACGAAGTGAGTTCAACAAATACATAGATTTTTTATGTTAAACTAGACGGTCAAGAGATGATGAATTTTTGAAAACGATTTTAATTCAGTATCAAAGATTCTGCAGTGAGCCAATGAAGCGGATGTTATTTTTTTATAGGAGGACACATACGAAGCTGGAATAGCGAATGACATGCGTGAATTAGAACTGCGGTGGGAATTTGAATTGGAAGAACAAGAGAAACGGTGGTCAAGCGAAGAAGATAATATCAAAAAGTAAAGGAGGAGTGAGACGAACAATTTTTAGGTAATTCTCCAAGATGAAATAATTGATTTTTGGTACAATTTGCTGCTGAAATTAATATTTCTTGCATTTTTATATCGGTATTATAGTCATACATGCTGCCAAGCATTTTGTACCAAAAAAAAGACAAATCTACTTTTTAGATAATATAACTTGGAAACTATAAAACAAATAATTATTAAAGCATCGGTACAACGACGCTGATCTGAAAATTAAAACTAATATGAAAATCTAAATTCAAATATTTTTTTAATAATGCTTGGGGAGTTAACTATGAAATGTTCGATCTAAAACTCATAAGGGAATTATTATAGATTGCCTGAAAATAAATAGTCATGAAATAGTGCATATAGAGAGTAAAAGAAAGATTGTTTTAAAAACAACTTTAAAGCAGATGAAAATAATGGATTTGTTAAAATTTAACAGAAGTTAGTGTCAATGTTTTATAAACATGACAAAATATAGCATATTTATTTATATATTTGCACAACGTTGCAAAACATATAATATTATATATCTATAATATTCGGGACGAATATTAATCAACCTGCGAATAGGTAATTTAATAAATAAAAAAAAAGAAAAAAGAAAAGATTAAAAAAAGGAGCCTATAGGTACATATAAATGTTATACATAATGGGAAATAACACATTTTATGAGGGAATTTGGATAGTTGGTGTCATTATGAATTATTCTAGTTATATAACCCATCGAGTGAGCTTTAACTCTCACCACGAACTACCATAGAGTCAAATTTTCCACAACTTGATAAATAATTTTATTCTTATTTTCGTATTTTTTCATCTAACACAATTAATTAAATTAAAAGCAAAACATGCATCTTAAACGATCTACATTTCTAATTTCGAATAATTATGCATTCAATTAACTGTATTTAAAGAAAGAAATGCAATTTTCGATTCAGGTTTGATCAGGTAGTGGAAAAAGTAAGAATTTCGTGGACAAAATATTATGTCGTTGGGTAGGCTTGCTTGCATATCTATGACATAATAAATGATAATGTATGTCTATTGCGATAGCCGTTGGGTTGCTTCTATTTTTATGAAATAATATATAACTTAAAGATTAATGTTCCAGTTTTATTGGAAATAACAATAGAGAATTTTATGAAGAAGAAAAAAAAAAGAAAACAAAACAAAAAGAAATATAGTTCTTGGAAGGTGATCTATCCAGCCTTGAATTATGATATGTTATTTTTTATACATTTGTAAGAAAGCGGCTCTGTTCAAGCTTATAGTTTTATATTTGAAACATGTAAACTAATCCCTGAGATAGGAATATTTAAAGGATATTACTACGAGCCTGAGCATAGCTGTAATCTAATACTAAAAGAGAAGAAGAAAAAAATAAAAAATAAAAAGAAAAATAAACAAAATAAACAGTGCATCACTACGTTTTATTCATGAGGCGAATACCGCTTTTATTTCTTAAGCGTTAAGTCGTTAAAAGTGATAGTTGCACTGTAAACATATGGAATTGTTAAGACGCGATGTTAAAAATTCTGGGTGTACGAGTCTGAAAGATATTCTAGACTGTTACCCAGATTGCGGCACATTTTATAGTTAAAATAAAAGAGATTGAAGGAAATTCTAGCTTTAGATTTAGGCAATTATATAAATTGAAATTTAGGTACACCTATTATTATTATTATTTAATAACAAAGTGGTAAACGTTTAAAAAAATGTTAATTAAATTACAAAAAAGTATTAAATATTTTTGGTATCTTCATCGGGTGCAATTAACAATGCATTTATTATAAATAATGAAAAACCTTTGAAGATTTTAAAGATAATGTATGTTTCCAACGGTAAATCAAATGCATAAATTTATTATATGTGCCTATCAACTAAATTCTACTATTATATTCTATTAAAAATATACAGAGACGAAAAAATAATCGAGATAACTATAAATAGACTAAAAAGAAACAAACAAAAAAAAACAAAACAATTCGAAAGGGTATATTTTTGTCTTTCAATTTATTCAAACTATCACAAAATTTCGCCTATTATTAATTACATCAAAAATATATCTGTTCTAAAAATTGATAACATTCTGTACGAATACTACTTATACAGAATAATATTGCCACATTTATTAATATATGATTTAATATACTACCAGCTTAAATTATTACCATACACATATTATGCATTTAACTTACATCGGAAATATATACACAAATACGTTTAATATACAATGTCTATAGTTGAACCGCAATATTAAATTATTTACAATTGAATAACCGCGAAGTGTTCTATCTTCAAAGAAAATACATTAATCTGTCTATAATTTTTGCCTAAAATATTAAAGTCAATTGAATTTCTGTTAACATTCATGCAATATTAAATACCAGGGATTCGTTACTATATTTTAAATTGATTTTTTTTTCTTTCAACTATAAGAGCTCAGTTTATGTTGTAAGTGCAATTTTTGTGGAATTTTGTCTATCATGTTCATACTGTTCAGGTTGTAATTATTTTAAGATAATTTCAAACGAAATTTTATGTTATTATGAATTTACGAAAAATCTTATCTTCGTTTAGTTTCACTTGATTGTTTTTCAGTAAAATTATGAGAAAAACATATTTAGAAACTTTCATACGTCTTAGCTGATTTGTAATTTCATTGTAAATGTTATTCTCATGATTACACCTATATTTATATTATATATTTATGTACCATCGTTACAGTTTCTTTTACTTCTTTTTATTAATTAATCTGAGCTCTTGTGGTTTTCATTTAAAAATGGTATATGTTTTATGTATACTTAATTAACTCCAATCTTGGTATTAAGACGTTTAACAATCGATCATCTTTGTTGCTAAAATTAGATAAATGATAATTTAGTCAATCAACTAACTAACTAATTCTGTAACTAAATGTTATTTTAAATCGAGATGAAACTTTATTGGTGAAAAAATTCACAAACAAAAATGTGCAATTATTCCAACAAAGGTGAAATTTTATACATCTGTATACCAGGCCCAAGAACGAGAGTTTATAATATTATTATCTGTTTAGTCCGACAAAAACACGTGTTTTCAATTTCTGTCGTTTAGCATATAGTGGATAGTTGAAAGACGTAAATAAGGAGAAGGGCTGTGTACAATGGGAAGTAATAAGTGCAACAGGACTGTTTGTGCAAGCTTCGGATTAATTACATGTTAAACATGTCACTATATGTATGATGATACGAGCGTACCTATCTTAACGGTATGGAAAAAACCACATACAATCTATACAGTAAAAGTTCTTTGTTTGAACATACAATAAATATAAATAATAAATTAATTATTATATACATATCCGTATATAATGCATAATCAGTACACTTGCCAACAGATTTTTTTGGGTTTTTTTTTTTATATCTAAACATTAGAGATTTTATATATAAAATAGAAGAAATTTTTGAAATTTTCATATTTTATTACTAATTTAATCTGTATTTATTAAAATCTGTAATTCTTTAAAATTTGTGCTACAAAAAAATATACTTATGTACAACTTTTCGTACATTAGTTATTTGAGAATTAATTTCTAGATTTATTGTTCGAAATAAAACTGGGAAGAGATTTGAAAACAAGCCTTTTTCGTAAACCTATTAAATTGTAGAAAAAAAAAAAAAATAATACTTTATAACTTAATCTGAAAGAAAAACATTGTAGCCACCCTGTAATCTGTTATATAAATACAATCCTGTGTATGTTGTGTGACAAGTGTACTGTACATGAAAGTGTAATATATTTATATATATTCAATACACACTCGTCTTACATCGCTCAATTACAATCCTATACAATTTAATTTGAATTATATCTAAGGATTTTTTTCATTTTATTTATAAATGAAAAAATATTCAAAATATTTCGATTTTTTTTTTATTATTGTCTTATCTGCAATGTTTCTTATTGTTTTTTTTTTTTCTTTTTTTTTTCATTGATAACTGAAGAAAAATACTGAAAAATAAATAAATTGTGAAATATAAATTTCAAATATTCTCATAATTTTCGACTTATCGACGGAGTTAAAAATTTCTAAAAACATTCACATATTGCCACATTTTCCAGCGATTCCAGTGATATCTAGCGATACCTAGCGGAGAATATGGGATATCATGAGTTGAAAACTGTACATTGAAATCGAGGCCACACGCTACGACGAAGCTATAGTTTATGCCACCAACGAGAGTTTGCAGACGCAGTGCGGTTCTGACTTTCCATAAAAATAGTGAAAATAAAACGTGTGATTAAATTGTCGCTCGCTAATAACTGGCGTAATAAACCCGTTAAAATATGAAGTAATCAAACTACTTTATTTCGAGTTAAAAGTCTGTTAAATACTATTAAAATTATGTAATTTTAAAATCGGTAAAAGGAAACGTGCGCGAGTGTGTTACTCCGTATTCTGTAGGTGCGTCGTTTGTGCGTGACCTCATTGAGTGCCGTGTGGTTTCACCTACACGCTTGAATATCAAAAGAAATAAATAAAGGGGAAAATAGAAGATCGTAAGACAGCATCGGCTGTATCCTTGTGCTCTAAAGAAAAGCCGGTTGATAATATGCCTGGGCGTAACAACGTCCATGGCGTAATGCCACCGCATTATCTCCACGAATTACCAGCCGGTGATGAGGAAAGATTGGAAAAAATATTCAACAAGCTTGACTTGGATGGAAATGGTAGAATTGACGTACACGATTTGTCAAAGGCTCTACACGATGTTGGTGTACACAAACGATACGCTGAGGTAACAAACGTATATTTATTATCATATTTATACAATAATATGTATAACGGTACACATTCTTGATACCTTGTCTATTCTCGTTAGTCTCTTCTATATTACACACTCGCGTCATTCTTTTATTTCATTATTTGCACAGACATACATAGTTCGTTTTTGTTCAAACTTCTTTTCTCTCTCTTTCTCTTTTAATACTTGCTTCATTCATAATATTCTTCGAATTAACGAAGGTCACCGGTGACCCGAAGCTATGAGATACATATCATTGCGGTTTATATCTTCCACGCGAGACTTTTCACTTTGATGAAAATCGAGGAAACCGAAGATACAAAGATAAATAAAACGTTGGAATGTTTATTCCCCAAAAACGTTCGAGAGATAAATTTAACTTTCTTTAACTGCTTGGTTTTAACGATTCGTATTACGACATGCATACATCACATGTCACGTACTTTGACGATTTTGATTTGATTTTCAACACGAAATTAATCCCGTCGAGATTAAAAATATATACATCGTTCTCCTTAGTTATTATGTTTAAGTTACGTAATCTATACGTGGAAACGAAACTCTGTTAATCAAAGTGAAGTATAACAACTTGAGAAATGAATTTTTAAACAAGAGGTATTCATTCAATTTATTCATTCGTTTAATGTTTCTCTTAAAGGTTGTATACATACAAGTGCAATGATTTATATCAAAAGCATCGTCAATTTTTCATACCCAAAAATAATCTCATAACTCTCTTTGTTCTATTTTTGAACAACGAAAAAACTAATATTCAAATATTATGATGGTTAACGCATAGTCTGGAACAATGTTTTTTTTTCTCGTACGCAGAAATTCTTGGCTGAATCGGACCGTAACCAAAGCGGAGATATCAGCTTGGCAGAATTTATTCATTATGTTAGAGAACACGAGAAAAGTCTACGTTTGCAGTTTTCAAACTTGGACAAGAATCGAGACGGTAATAATTATAATAATATACATATTTTAAGCACCGTATTAATTAACTGTATACAATTCTATTCTATAACACGTAAGTTCATTCCATTATGTGTATTGTTTATTATATCACTTTTGCGCACGTAACATATTGGACCAAATGCCTCAAGATCCATACCTATAACATGCGCATGTAGTCAATGGCTTTAGGTAATTAAGTTTCGGTTACGTAAACCCGGAAGTGCATCGCGAACACACGTATGGAATCGTTATAGACATATATGGACGCATGCTTCATCCATTACATAATACATCGCGATAGATATTAAGGAAGAAAGACCGACAAACAGAAAGAAAACGCAAAAAAAAACGTTTGTTAGAATATGTCAACGGTTTTATATTTTACATTTCGATCTATTTTCTAATGAAATCATATTTTTAAGTATTTTATTATTCATATCTACACGGAAATTCCGTCTAAAATATTAAAGAAATGCATAAAATATATACGGAACAAATATTTTTTTATTTTTTTATTTTTGAGATTCACTCTCACGTGTGGAGACATGATATGTCTATACACGGATGTATAATGATAACGCAATATGACAGTACGGCGTATTCCTTGGCATCAAACGTACGATACCATCGTAAAAAACGCGTAGGTGCTTGGCAAAGAGCGATAAGTAATACAACTGGCTAGCTAACTGTTATATCTAACTTGATATGTATACGATTCGTTGCCAAATATTTTCTAGCATTACCATAACTCGTTAAATAAATTCTACGGGCTCAATAATCTGACTTTCGTTTGTTAAAAAGCGAAGAGAAATTGAAAAATTTTCAGGAGACGATATTTTAACCCTAAATTTGAATACAATAAAAAAAAACAGTTTGTAATGTTCGAATGGATTATACTTGTATACACCTTATACATGCATGCACGTGTCATTAGCAACCATGACCTTGCCAAGGATTTCTGAAACCTAAATCTACTGGCTTGTTTCTCTGATTATATCGAAGCCCAGAGTACTTAGATCGAGGATTTTAGTGGGGCTTCACTAACAGAACGACTAACTTAATATTGAAGGGGTGCAGATGTGCCGTTCCGTATTAATATACACATAATGTTTTTACAGAATTATTCTTTTTTTTTTCTTATTACGCAAACAAGATACATGTTCTTTTTTTTTTTTTTTTTTTAATAATTATTCATGTATATCAATTTTCATAAGTTTGTTATTTTCACCGAGCTTATCGAAAAATTTTATTCAGAATAATAAAGAAGTGAATTTCCTTAGCCGATCACAGTCCAAAGAATGAACGAAATAAAATCTTCTATACATATATCTATTCGTCGTTAGTTTCATTAGATTGCTTTACGTCTTACAGCAAAGTATGTAGTCCGGAATCACAGACAGTCCGGTGAATCGTTGCGAGCTTTCTAATTTTATGTAGTAGAAAGGTTGTACAGGTCTATACTTCGAGAAAATTTTTCTAGACCGTCAATCAAGTTTTACAGATACGTAGATGCAATATACTATATATATATATATATATATATATATATATATATATATATATATATATATATATATATATATATATATATATATATATATATATATATATATATATATATATATATATATATATATATATATATATATATATATATATATATATATATATATATATATATATATATATTTAAAATAAAATAGAATAAAATTTGACCTATATAATTTATATTTCTCTCCGTTATTCATTTTATAAATTATATCATTCATTTGAATTGCATAGTTTTTTTTTTTTTACAAGTTTTTCTATATTCATTTTTTAACATTAAGTATTATTTTTTTACATATACCATTTTAACTAAATTTCAAAGCATAAAACTAATTACAGTTTTGACCTTACACAAATTATAATATATGTATATATGTGTACATATTTAGGTATACATGTGATCGCGTAACATATTTTTACGTAACGTATACAAATTGTAACTGTCAAATCTTAATTGTACTATGACTAAAAGCTTTTACAATGACACTTATGGTACAATTCAGGAAGATATGAAAAGGATATAATAAAATTATCTATACACAAGGTATATACATATATCTAGAATTGCGTTGAGCAATTTTTTTCTTATTATTTTATTTTTATTTATTTTATTCTATTTTCTCTCTGGGCTTATATAGCCACTGCGTGTAAAAATATTTTTTTTTCATCTGGCTATACCTACACACGTATCGCCATTGTAGATATGTAGGGATATAATATATATAGATGTATATAATAGAGTCCACAATTTATTATATTATTATTATGCACAATGATACCTATATATACAGTTATATTCAAGTTTGGCGTTATTTATCGTCATTTAGATATTCCCCAGCCTTGCTATCCATGTACCGAAACGCCGTTTTGCCATTTTCCATTCATTTCATTGTATTTATTTCTTTTAATCATACTATAGGTACTTGTATATAAATCTCTAGCGCTTATGAAATACTGAGTCACCAAATTACGTCAGATAATTTTTGCAGCATCATTTGCAAAGATTATTTCAAATGAAACGTTACTGTTTCTTTTTCTGTTTTTTTTTTTTTTTTCTTCGTCTCTTTGAATTTATTTACAGATCTTTTTTTCAGGAAAAATCGATCTCGAAGAATTAATTAGAGCTTTCAAAGATTTGGGTGTTGAAATGGATCGCACAGAGGCAACAAAATTATTGCAAAGGTATACAAAGTTATTTATCATATTTATATATGTATATAAATATACATGTAATTGCATCGATTTCATTTTCTTCACACCTTCAGCATGAAATATACCTATTTTGTTTCTTCAACTCTACATATATGTATAGTCTCTACAATATAATTTATCGATTCTTAGTTATTTCAGTTTGTATAATATTTCTATACGTATATTATTATATTTTTACGCATTTCGCTTATAATAATGTAAGGACAGAAAATATTATATTTTCTTACCCATTTCTTAAGTATACGTATAATTAAATAATCATTTGACAAAATTTTATGTAGGTAAATATAGGAGAAAAATATTCTGTTTGTTCTTATTGTCTTATTTTTCTTGTTATTTTTTTATTTATTTTTATTTTTTTTGATGGAAAATTGATGAGTTAAAAAAATTAAACGATTTTTTAATTACTTCCTCGTATTATACAGAATGGATCAGGATGGGAGTTTGAATATTAGCTTTGACGAATGGCGTGATTTTCTTCTCTATGCGCCTACAAACGATATCCACGAATTGATCCGTTACTGGCGACACTCTACGGTAAGTTAAAAATCAACATCATTTATCATATTTCTCTCGAGTTCATAGCTCCTATTTATTTACTATGTTATATGCTCTTTGAAAATTTGTTTATTTTTTTTTTATCAATTCTTACATATCTACTTTCTTCCATCTTTCTCAATTATTCAATACATCGTGAATAATAAATTACATATTTTCGCAATTGACATACCTATAAATATAATAAAAATAACGATTACATCGTGCCTGTAAATGGATTGGCACTAATCGCGTCAATCCACATACATATACACACACACACACACACACACATCATATTTCCGAGCATGAAAAGGCGATCCACTGCATCGGCGTACGCTATTGGTCGATGTCGTGGGCTCGACTCGGCTCAGCTCGGCTCCTACAGTGACGTAGAAAGGCGCGTATGTCACAAAGTGACCTTGATACGAGCAATCAGCTGTTAGTGTTACTTGCGCTCTAGTGTATGAAGTGTATTGGTGGGAGGATAAGCGTTGATAGAGAGCGGTGCGAACATAGGCACGGAGGGCAAAGAGCGTAGCGGAGAGTTAAAGGGGGTTGGGGGGGCGGGGGGGGGGGGAGGCGAGCCGTGAGCCTGCGCAAGGTAGTTATAACGCTACGCTACCGCTAGCTTACTGGAAATTCTTCCGCCTTCGTTAGTTCGAGAATCTTCCATCTCCCTTCGCTTAGATTCGTTTCGATTCGGTTTAGTAGTCGTTTCACGTTTGACTTGTGTCTATCGGCGGAGGGTTCTTTAATCGTTATAATTTATTTATTACATAAAATTATAATAAATATGTATATTATCAATAAGAGTTTCGCAAAAGCCTTATAAAAGTCCCAAAGGCTGACCGTGCGCATATACACGAATATTTTAAATATACATATAGGCAAATAATAAATAATGAAAATGAACGACAAGAGTCGCACTTCTACGGTAAATTGAAATAAATAAATAAACGAATTTTGTCTTTTCTTTTTTTTTTTTTTTCTTTTCGCTTTAATATCAGGTAGATATTATGTAGCCGTTTCTTATCTCATGCAGACTCTTTCATTTAACCGTTATATTATACTTATAATCAAAAAAATGGGATTAACTTATCGGCTGATTTTTGTCCATATATGATTTTATTCAAGCCTCCAATTCATGTGCGAGAGATTAACGCAATATCATCATGATTGGTAGATAATATTACGTATAGATATATTTGATTCGTATACATAATATGTATAATGTATATCATCGTTTTACGACAAAATAGGCACGAGGTATAGCGATAAAATAAGTAGGGGATTTCTATTGTTATTCAGGATTTTATACAGACGCACTCGATATCAAAAATAAAAAATGATAATAATATGTATATTACATATACGGAGCACTTCATTCGTCGTTAATTTTCCTTTTTATTATCCTGCACGTCGTTTCCTTATTTCCTATTATCCATCCATAGAAATTTCTTTTTTTTTTTTTTTTTTCATTGTTTCTTTCAGCTTCATTTCCCAGCTTTGTTTCTTCATTGATACACACCTACTTTTATAATCAGACCGCGCGAAGTTTTATTTTATTTTATTTTATCCAGTTAGAGCCGGATAACTGGTCAGCGACATTCTATCTGCTACTGCTGTTGCAGTCTTGCACCGTTGCGTTGGGTTAAACGGAAACTGTACACTTGTTATAGGCTTTGTTTCCCAGACCGTATTGCACTGCACCTACTGCTGCTGCAGTTAGCTATATAACATTATATATGTATGTATTTACGTATATACATGCATACATACATATTTACCTACTTACCTATCTGTAAAACTGATATAAATAAGTATATGTATGTGTGCAACGATCGATTGTGCACAAGCGAAGGACGACCCGGTTGCTTTCCACGTTTCTTCGACTATATGTATATACCTATTATACCTACCATAAGAAGAATCCGAGATCCGGATTCAGACACGCAAAGAAAACGAGTTAAATATATGTATAGGATTTATATCTTTATTCGATTTTTGTTGGTGGGTTAAAAGTTCAAATTAATATCTAATTAGCAGTCGATAAAGAGAGACCGAAATAGATAATTTCACTGTCCCAAAAAGTTGAAAATCTTATAAAAGTTTTCAAAATTATGGCAAATTTGGTACACAGATATTTATATAAAATTATTTTTCCATCCCGGTATCGACTTTGAGAAAAATCGATGATAAAAAAAAATTTTGAAATCAACTAGAGGTAGCGTAGTTTAAAATTTCATTGCAAAATATTGCTTGACAACTGTTGGACCGATTTATAAAAGTAAAATTCATTGCAGCATTACCATTTAATAAAATCATTATACATTTCGATTGCACAATGTAGTTTTTTTTTTTTTTTTTTTTTTTCTCACCCAGAGATATTGACCTACGCCCACTTTCTTGGTACGCGCTGAATTCTTAATTATACTTTGCCTTTTTTCTTTTTAAACTATACACAGATAAAGATTAATCGACGTATTCCTTCGGCGCAAGAACCGCGGACTTTGATCTTATTTAGCATCAACACAAAAGACGATCAGTGATCGAGCTCGTATCAGGGTCCAATTAAAAAAGTTACAGCATAATTTATACTATTTACGCGTATAATATATATACAAGTTGGAAATATTGCTAATTGATATTAAAACGCTATAATTTATAAACACAGACATAGCTATGACATAACGTTATTGCGCGGTGACGAATTAATCGCGATCAAATATATTAAACCCCGCTTTTATTCGGTTCCAACCTTCCAAGAAAATCGCATATTACAAATTTGACCTCAATTTATTGTCACACATATATATACATATGTATATGCATACGCATATCTTGAAAGTCTAAAATCGTCTTCGAATGTTACAGCTAAATTATTTCGTAAACAATTTACCTCGTTATCAATAGCTCAATAATTACGATAAATATTTTCGATTATTTATATGATCTAAAAATGTCTTTGGCTATAAAAATCTTAACATTTTTTTTGTTTTTTCTTTTCTTATTATTGTCTATAAGAATTTTCAATAAATTGGTTCAACAGTTATGCAATCTATTATAACTCAGGTTTTATTTATTTTTTTTAAGTCCCTCTAAACGTATTGCAGCTGCTACAATCGTACGTACATACCTACCTCAAAGTTATAGTATATATTATTCGAGTATAATGTTTATACTGTATAATAAATTCGATGTTGAAATTCTTGGAAATGTTTCGTCAGCCATTATAGTACTTCGCTAGATTGACGTCACTTTCACTCGTTGCAATGGACGCAGCTCGAATGCGTGCACACAAGATAATGTAGCTGTATGTACCAGCTACTACACTGCAGCACAGAGAACGTTGTATGCGTAAAGCTACTTATAGGTATACGCATATTATGTACGTACGTACTTACCTTCACGAAATTTATATCTGCATGCATGTTGTTCGGATCTTAAACTGTTACCAACCGTATTTGATAAACTTGCTGCAGTTATGAAGCAGCTGATAAACAATTTTATAATACGTTTTCCGTAATCGAGTATCAAGTGACCGCGGAACAAGCGTATAATGCTTCAATGTCAGATCAAATGTCGCGGACTTGTTACTACAATATGAAATTGGATTTTTCTTGTCCATGAGTCGCTGTAATTTCAGTTGCATCAACGTACGCGAGATTTAGATAAAAAATAATGTGTTATTGATAATTAAGACTAATATGTAATTACACATCTTCTTCACTGCTATAAAAAATTTTTCCTTATACATTCATTATTGTAAGTAAAACCGGATTCATTTTCCCATGAAAAACAAAAAATCTGCATGATAATAGTAATTAATAAAAATATTCATTTGGGTATCTGAAATAACTTTTACTCCTTAATTTGTTTTAATTATGAATATAAGCTTATAATGGAAAGATTATTTCGACATTTTAGTCAGCAAAATTGAAAACACGATAACACAGAATGACGAGATTCCTATATAGTGTCACGGCGTCAACAAGTTTTCAAAATTTCTGTAACCACATTTACTGCTGATACTGTTGTTATCGTTGTCACTATTACGTCAAAACTTTGTGACAAATAATTAAACTGAAATCTCTATACTATATAGATATATGTAAATATTTATATGTATACAGACGAGTAAATATTTGTTAAAATCGAATGCATAATTTTTGAAAAAAAAAAAAAAAAAACAAAACAAAACAGAACGGGCTGGAAAATACCACTTTCAGAAAACAAACCCTCGCGGTCAATTCGTGGAAAATTTCCTTCACGGTAGTCGCACTCATTGTCGAACAATTAGGTAGTTCGGTCAAAACCATGGCCATAATTCAAAGGAAGAAACTGTATGGAAGTATGTATAGGGAGCTAGGTGAGGCGATACGTTTCTTTCGTAACCGTATACCTATGTACCATGGTATTATTTTCCTGTGTAACGGTACGTCTCGTTTGGTATCTAAAAAGAACTTAAAGCTTATGTTATAAGTAGTATTATTTTGATTTGACGGTGCAGGTAAAAATAAAATAATTAATACAAAAATCGTGTGAATTGTTTCCATTAATTTTTTCGTCAAGTATACATTTAACACGCATTATATGTATAGTGATATTTTTATCGTTGACTTGCTTGGTCCTAATAAAGTCATAATTCGATTATTTTGACCCGGAAATTTCCAGTCCGAACTAACTGAGACTCAGAGTCAATTTAAGAACTTAGTAAGTACGAAGGATATATACATTGTCCTGAAGAAAAAGCAGCCGTATTAAAAATAAAGAATTTACATAAATAACGAATATAAATCGAAAGGAAAAATCCCTTTATTCAACATATTTATTGAATAAATAATCTCTGTCTTTCAAATAGAATAAATTTAAAAAAATAAAAAAATTTCGTATTTCCCAGACCAGACATTCTGTTATTCATCCACACGTGTAAACTCGGTATTTACACGTGTGTCTTTTTCTTCCTCACGATTAACCGCTCTTGGTAGCCGGGGAAATTCTACGTAAAAAACGTCACGATGGATCAGAAACTCACACATATCTCAATGCCGAGTTTTATCGCTGGACGGTGGTGAATATGGTGGGGGAATCCCCGCGCGTGTTAAGCGTCGTGACGCTATTGGCTGGGGCAGCGTAGTTTGCCGCCTTCCCATAAGCCCCCTCGATGTAGAGCCGAGTTCTCCGAAGCCAACGTTCGCTTTTCGAACCTCAGTCATCGGCTTCAGTCTGGTATTCGACTCCCTTGCAGCCGGCTCGAGTCAGTGATTCCCACGTGCGATAAGCAGAGTTCGAATTACACATTCCACAATAATTAATCGTGTATATTAACCACGTTATACATATAGTTACGTATAATTATAATACTTCGGCTTCGTTATGTTGGAACAAGAGAACGTCGTTGTTGGCTCCGGTTGTGAGGTCTGCGGAGAATTCCTTCTCGTTTATCGAGAGCTGATACAAAAAGTAAGTCGATTGAATTTGAACAGCGGATCTTTATACTCGTTTGTTTAAACGTAAATCATGACTGTGACAAAGCGGTAAATAGTACGTTTTAACAGTGTATGTGACACATGGAAATACAGTGATCGGTAAAAGTGGTGTTATAACGTTTAACTCAAAGTTATATGTATATGTATAGGTCCGTGAGTACGAAAGTAAGAAAGCTAGCCTAGCGTAGTAAGGTTAGTTGTCCTCCGGGTCACGGCAAACGTAAGAATTCGAATTTCGTCCTTGCAGAGTTTTTAGAGAAGTGTTACTAAGTCCCGTTATGTACTATTTACCAAAAGTCTCTCTCTCTTTCTCCTGAAACAGAAAGAAAAAAAAAAAAAAACTGCTTAAACCCGTGATTTTTACTTTCTATTTCGTAATGACACGCAATCAGAAACGACCATCGCATACAAATACCGCGAAAAATGTTTCAAGCCTCTAGAAATTCCAGTCGAAGATCTTATCTAGGAATATTTTTATTATTATGATTATTATTATTTATTTTCTCAGCTTGAATCAAACTGATTAGTCACCTTCGGTATCATGAAAATTTTACGAATTATAGATAAGCTAGTATTACACATAACTAGTACACACGCTTTCCTACCATACAGACCGGAAGTGACTGATGGTGAATTTAACCTCGGTAGAATTCCACGTGCGTTTGAATAAAGAAAACTGAAATGAATCGATACAAAATTATTATTAAACGATTAAATAGTAAGGTAGATATTTATTGACATTGAACCGCGGCTCTTGCTTCTTGAATTTCTCTTCTCTTCTCTTCTCTTCTCTTATATTTAAGTATTCGACAAAGTTTAAGCCAATGAGAGTTTAGGTTCTGGCGAAAGGCCACGAGTAGTCTGTATAAGACTTTGGCTTTGGTCAGTCGTCTATTAGTGAATTAGTCGTTCTCTATTCTTTTTTATTCCTCTCATAACCTCGCGGTCCAATTAAAAGATCGGATATAGATCGCGTAGCAAATTTTCTAAACGTTCTAAATGCAGTTGCTTAGTTTGCATCCGTTAGTCGTTAACGGGTCTCGAATCGTTGTCAGACTGTGTCTAGTGTCGGCATACGCAAATAGATTCTCATCTAAAAAGAGCAAAAAGCAAAAAAAAAAAATAAAAAATAAAGAAAGAAAACACAACTATTTTACATAAGTCTACTAGTTTGAAACATTTTAGTTTAATTTTTGCTATACATAAACGTTATTCAATTTAAACTTCATAACTTGATTAGAAAAATAATTAAAAGAAGTAAAATAAAAAAAAATCAACATGGATAGACTCGATAACATCGACAGTGATTTTTTTCTTCAACTTTACATCAAGTTAAGTAAATCCCGATAGTTTCTTGTGGTTTTTTTCTGCAATTCATTAATAGTAGCCAGTTATAGTCTTAACTACGGATTAAATAACCTAAATCATGTTACTTTCAAACTACATAGAGGGAGTGATATCATAGCAATTCTCATTATCTCTAAAGGAGGATAGGGAGTTTTTTCATCATTTCTAACTATGCAAATATTGAAATTTTGATAAGCGAGCTGGTGTATAATAATAATAATAATAATAAGAGTATGGCATGAATTGATGAAATTCAACCGATAGATGTTAATAAAATAAAATACTTGAAGATTTTTTTTATGCCTATTAATTCCGAACGGTTATAATATCTTTTAGACTCACTCTCACGTGGGTTAAGTTATTTTTATCTCCGTTGGCAGCCGTTTCTTATCTAAACTTCGGGTATTTCCTTTTTTATTTTTCCTCATTTATTCTTATTAATATTTGTGAATGGTTTTCTATACAGTCACGCATAACTACATATACTTATCCATATACATTTCATTAATGTAATAACCGCGAACGAGAGAGATGTATGACGTCAGAATATACAACACACCCACAATATATGTACGTACTACATACCTACCGCGTGAAATTTTTTTTACTTACGCGCGCATATCTTATTCAAACAGTGAAAGTTTAACCAATAGGTATAAACGCGTTTGAGATTGATGTAAGGATACATGAAAAAAAAAACATCCAGTATTGTATATAAATGTGTGTATTATAATTGGATTGAAAGTTTTGCCAAATATTTATGCGATGTATAGATGAGATGAGAAAATTTTCTTTTTCTTCTCTTCACTACAACCTCTAGTTTATAATTAAATAGCTCGGAATAAAATATATAAAAAATGTACATATGTATATTGTTAATGAAGTATTTAACAGTTGATCATCATGGCGGTGGTAGCCAGCGTGTTGCGCAATGTTAACACACGTGCGATACGTTTACTTATGGCTTCGCTAATAAACGATAACCGTCTTGTCCAAATTAGATTTTCCGGAGGTTCATTACTATACTATTACTACTACTTACTACTGGACATACGTACTTATACATGTATTTGTAGTAAATATGTTCTCTGGTGTCTAGACGTTCGGTAATTTTTTCCTAAATTGAAATTTCTATTTTTTTTATCTTATTTTTGTAATTTTTCAAACCTTTTATGGTTCATAATGAAAATTAAAGTATAATATTACAGAGAACGCGGTTTGAACAAATAGTAAAAATGGTGTCGAGGTAAAATTGATCGTGTCGACATTTCTCGGGCTCTTATCTGTAGTGTTCTCTCATTGCAGTGTCTCAACAGACAGACGAAACCTAGACACTTATGTATATTTGAATTTTGATTATTCAATTTATTTAACTGATTTAAATATTCAAAAAAAAAAAAAGAAAGAAAAAATATCTATTTTCTATAGGAAAGTTAAGATCGATATTATTATCACATTTAATTCGATACAGTAATTACTTCGCTGTACATATAAAAGCTTCTGAGGATTTACCTAATTTGAATTTACAAATTGTATCCCCATTCCCCTTTAATATCCCTTCTTTTTTTACCTTATCCCAGATTTCATGCACGTAACAGGATGATACTTATACTCGGGTTCGTTACCTTCACCTTCCGAAATTCTATCCGTTAAAATTTATTAACCGTTGTAGGTGAGTCGACGACTCGCGAATGCTTACCTACATTAGTTTTAACCGGTTTTTTTCAGCATTAATAACGACGCTTATTTAAGATAATAATTTGCACTCGTTGTCTACGCGTATGTATGTATTGTACATGTATGTGTGTGTGTTAATAGTCTTCTGTATTAATATGCCGATGTTAAGTGGTTGGTACGATGTTACTGGATTATGAATTGTAGATATCATTTTCTCACTATTACGCACTATATACATACGTGTACGTTTACCTGTGTATGTGTAAAACTGACTTACGTATATAAAACATACTTAGTTGAGATAGACAGCTCTCAGACGAGTTCTAATCAAGGCGACAAAAAGTTTCTTACATACATATTGATATATTTAATCTACGTCAAATGCAGATCTATCTGAAGGATACGATTTTTTAAATTACTGGAAATATTGAACAAAAATATACAAAAGTAATAATAATTGAGTATACGAATAGAAATATTCTGTTTCGGGACAACAAAACATTTCAAAGAATAAAATTTTTATTTTTCATCAATATAATTTTTATTTTTAAAGTTAATTGTAAAATGTTGATCCTTTATGCTTTTTCTTTTTTTTTTTTTTTTCTTTTTTTGTTCAGTTGTTTTTTGTCGAGTGATGAAACAAATTATTTGCGCAATTTTAGCGAGTCGGTATACTGATAAGAACTTCAAACTTGGAATTTGAAACAAGTAGCCAAGTTGATTGTAGTTTATCTGCATACTTTTTTAACCGCGAAATATGGCCGTGAGGATTGGCGAATGTTGCTCAATACACACGTATAATAGTATACCTACCTTTCTCAAAGACTTTCTCGAATTAATTATATGTGGTGAAACAGGATATTTTATTTTTCGCAATTTTTCGCAATTTTTTTTCTTTTTTTCTTTTATTCTTTATATTTCTTAATGCTATTAGAATATACCTACTTCCGATTTAATTCACATGTGACTGTGTATATTTTAAACGACGTAGACGGCAGTTCAGTTACGTTATATGGTTACGTATCATACTTACCATACCGACGTTAAAAATAAATTTTGATTCTTGGCTCAGTAGCTAAGTTTGCCATGACCCTGGGGGGTCTCAGCTTGGATCTATTTACGAACGTAAGTTCGAAAAGATGCGTTTCGTAATTTTATTTTATTTCATTTTATTCCCAAACTGTTGAAAATTTCTCTGAATATTTTACACATATCTTATATATATATATATGTGTAGAGAGTAGTATATATATGTAGTATATATATATATGTATATATGTAGAGAGAGTATATATACCTACATCATACTAAATAATATTTATTTTTAAATATAAAATAAAATGAGAAAAAGTTACTATATGTATAAAATTATCGCCGTTTCCATTCCAAACGATATACTATCTCAAACAGTATCGTAGACCTAGGAATTTTTCAATACTAACTATTCAAGGACTTCGAAACCACCGTGACAAATAAAGGAACAAAATTATTAGACATACATAAACTCGAGGTCATGGAATTGTTAATCTATATGTAAAACCAACTTTCTCAATTCTCATTCAACCGCAAGGTACAACTAACAGCAACTAGTATTCCGTAATAATTAGACTCAATGAAGCGAATGAATGCCCTTCACGACTCGCCGATTAATAAATCTAAAAGTTGTAAAATCTGACCTAGAACCAAGAAGAAAAAAGACTGTAAAAAAAAAAATTAATAATTTTTGAATTATTTCATTTTGAGTTTTCATTGCCGAACTTATCCCTCCGTAATAATTTCCGGAATTATTTTTATTAGTATTATTATTATTATTATTATAATTTCGTTTTTACTGCAGCATACAACATCAGTCTGTCATGTATCATTCCATTAATTTAACTCTCTCGTAACAGACTTGGATCAGCTGTGATTCATGGTCCATTGCTCGCAGTTATTGTCCATACAACTACAACTGCAACAACATAAATGATCGAAATGACGTACATAGTAAAGTTCGACGTTTAACTTTAATCAAAAGAATAAGGGGGGGTCTGGTCTGGGTTATATCAAGTTGTGTACTCTGTACTTTGCGTGCAACAACTCCCTTTATACATCTCCGGGTTTCCCCCTTCTACGTTTCTATTTCCCAATCTCTCTGTGTATTTCTCTCTCCTGCTTTCATTCCTCTTGTAATGATCTAATTAATTATTTTTACATATTTCACGCACGCGTGCATTATCTGGATATATATTTTTTTTTTTGTTTTATCACCGGTCGTAAATTCCTAACGATTATCATTTTTTTTTTTTTTTTTTTCATTTATTCCATATAGAATCTTCTGCCCCTGATATCACGAGAGATTTCTTGTTTGCCTTAAATGAATCGTATATCTAATTTTTCTTCCGCGTATTTATAATGCGGACATATTATATAGCGAGCAATGATAAACGTGACGTAATAATTTATTAGCATTTGCAGTGTTTTAATTTCCTGAAATTTTGATATTCTAAAGATCAGAACCTGTATCAAGTGATACCCCGTGATAAAAATAATAATGATAACGTAGTTTTAGACCCATTTTCAATATTCATAATCCAACGTGAGTATCGGTATAGGTATACGTACTACATAACTACTAATTCGCGAAATAGCTACGACAGCAGCACGTGGTTTTAGTCGTTGAGTAATCCGCTTCAGGGACGCGTTGGTGTTCGAATCCGGTTTTGACTAGCTTTGACGTATAGAGCGTAAGAGAGAGGGAGGAACAACTAACATATCTAGTTTCCGCGACTATATAAGCGATATCTAGACTAGTTATTTTCCACGTACATTCAAGTGATCGAGAAATTTTTTCAAATAATAATTTCTACATATATATATATGTTCATTAGATATCGTACAGTTTTTATTTATTTATTGATTTTTTTAATTATTTTTTTTATCATCGACAGGAAATTCTCTAGACTCTGTACCCAGGTTTATGATAGCTTCAATATCGCGGTGTCTTTTAAAGTCTGGTATTGTGGGTCAACCCGAAGTCTCGGATCTCGGAAATTATCCCATCACTTGTATGATGATACATATGACGCATTCACTCGTCAAAGCATATACTTACTCAACTATATACCTATACATACTCATAATATGTTTTGAGAATATGATTCACGCGCCAAGCGGCTGTTTCTGTTTCTATATCTATATGTATACGTCGTCGTACACATGCCCGATTACATTACTGATCGACAAAATTTTCCTGCATGGGATTTTTCCAGGGTAACAATAAATTTAATAAAAAAATAAAATAAAATAAATAAACAAAAAGAAGAGAAATCAACTTATGAAAAGGATTTTTCAAACCTCTTATAAATGAATTTCTACGAAATTAATGATTAAGATTCACAAATTTCTCGTAATTTATTATTCGAATAAGTAATTTCACACTTTGTACGAATTTTAATATGTCTCACTATACCTATCCTATTTTTTTTTTTTTGTTTAAAGTTTTTACACCACGAAACAATCGGGTAGTAATGAAATAGATAAAAACTATACACAATCGTCTTAAATCCAGAAAACAAAATGAACAAAAAAAGGCACAATATATTGTTAAAAAATCCCGTCTGCTATAGCTTGACAGCTGTCTCTTTAATTACCGTATTAAAATAGTTAATTGATAAATAATGAATGATCATTTAAAATTGCCTCAAATTTTGTATCATATGATTTGTCTCAATTACGAAATGGATACTAAAGTAAGATCGGAATTGATGTTAGTACCTATATATAAAATATATGAAATAAATCCACCAATTGTTCTTCCTTTAAAATTCTTTTTATAATTAGTGAATCTTTATTATTATTATTATTATTATTATTATTATTATTATTATTATTATTATTATCATCATTACAGTATCTGGATATCGGAGAGGATATGGGCGTACCTGATGATTTCACCAACAGTGAAATGGTATCTGGTATGTGGTGGAGGCATCTCTTAGCTGGTGGAATCGCCGGGGCTGTTTCAAGAACTTGTACAGCTCCCCTTGATCGTATTAAAGTTTATCTACAGGTAATTAACCGATGAATATTCATTGATTTAACGAAATTGGCTTTAATTCTTATTCACCATTTATCTTCCGAGGTTTCCTTTTATTGTTAAACTTTAACGGAGCATCAATCTCTTAGTTGATATTGATAAACTGGATCTTGTAGATTTAAAATCAATTAAATAATCTCGTGATCAGACAGTTCAGTCTCTTTTTGATCGTGTAATTAGCTTGATGTTAAATTACAAGACTGCAAGGATCAGAAATAGGTAACTAATTTGGCGAGATAAGCATGATGGAATGTTGGAGAGTTTAACGAATAAGATTTATCATGTAAATATTGAGTTGTTATTAAATATTTCATTTCTTTTTTTATTTTCTTATTTTTTTATTTCCATTAATCATGTAGCAGGCAATGATTGGCATAGATGTTTTTTTTCAGGTACACGGAACGAGACAGTGCAATATATCATCCTGTTTTAAACACATGCTTAGAGAAGGCGGTATGCTCAGTTTGTGGAGAGGAAATGGTATAAATGTACTTAAGATCGGTCCTGAGACTGCACTTAAGTTCATGGCCTATGAACAAGTCAAAAGAATGATCAAAGGGAACAGTAATCGAGAATTGAGTATTTACGAAAGATTTATGGCAGGATCTATAGCCGGTGGTATCAGTCAAACAGCAATATATCCACTAGAAGTAAGTCTAGATGTTGAGATTGTTAAAAAATCTTTTATTATATTTCATAATGATATTTTATTTAATTTTCGTTAATTAACTAAGTAAAATAATTAAAGGTGCTAAAAACGAGGTTGGCTCTTCGAAAAACAGGGGAATTCACCAGTATCGTCGATGCAATGCAGAAAATATACAATATGGGTGGTCTAAAATGTTTCTATAGAGGATATGTTCCTAATCTTATTGGAATATTGCCGTACGCTGGGATTGATCTGGCTGTTTATGAGGTGAGACAGTTGTGTTCTGTCTTTTTGGTAATCTGAAAACAGTGTAAACATTTTCTATTGGAATTTTATTTTTTCTGAAAAGAAAACATACTTCTCAGTGTAAATAATCTTTGTAAACCTTTTCGCAGACTTTGAAGAATAGCTACTTACGTACCCACCAAAAAGACGAACATCCAGCATTTTGGCTTCTACTGCTTTGCGGAACTGCATCGAGTACTGCTGGTCAAGTTTGTTCGTATCCTCTAGCTCTAGTCAGAACACGGTTACAGGCTCAAGTAATGCCGTACCGAACTCCGAATACCATGGTTGGTGTATTTCAAGATATACTTCACCGAGAAGGTTTTCGCGGTCTTTACCGAGGCCTGACACCAAACTTTTTGAAGGTAGGATCTTAGTTTTAGTTATTTTTCTAAAGAAATATGTACTTTTTTAAATTCTACAGATTTGACTAACTGTTTTCTTCTGATTTCAGGTTGCACCTGCAGTATCGATAAGCTACGTAGTATACGAACGCTTCAGACAGGCTCTGGGAGTGAATATGACGTGATGAATATATATTTTAGGGAAAATTAATTCTATTAAATTATTGTATAATTATATGATAAAGATTATGCTAAATCTGCAAGCTAGCATGAAGCGAGGCGTGTGGGCAGGCCTGCACGACTTTGCCTCTCCTTCCTTTGACTAAAGCAGCTTATTTCTAACTGATATATCATATTTTTTATTTGCTACTTAAAAGTTATTATGAATATCTGTTTTTATTTGTTTTCCCTTTTTTTTTTTTTTATGTTCTCGCGAATCAAAAATCGATAATATCAAAAAAACAAAAAAAAAAAACAAATAAACAAACGTTGCTGAGGAAATAAAGAAAAAGACAATGTTTAATCTCGCTAAAGGGGAGGCAGGATATTAGCGTTATCAGGATAGCTAGGCTGATGCACCTTTGGTTAATAGGTTTTTAATATTGAAAGTGGTTTATAACAGTAAGAAAATTGATTAATTAATTAATATTGTTTAATTAGCCATTAGTAATTGATCGAGGATCAGAAAATAAAGTACATACATATAGTCGATTGGAAATAGCAATACGAGCATATTATAATAAAATGAAAATGAAAAATGAAAAACGGTTACTGGGTTGTGATCGACAGTTAATGTGATACTCGATGTTTTTGCTCGTTACTATTTTACACTATTTAACAGGACCTAAGCTATCCTAACGCCAATGAAAGTAATGAATAAGTAGCCTAATAATTATTTATATAAAATAGACATCCCACTGCGTGCCTGCGAGGAGATCGACTGATTAGGAATCTTTGGATTCTAAATATATTTAATATTATCTATATTACGATACAATTCATTCCCTGATTAACCAATATTGTTAACAATTATTATTTTCTTTCTTTTTTTTTTCGTTCTTTTTTCTTCTATTCTCTGTATATTATACATGATTAGTGATGGAATGTTTGTATGAATATTATTATGGTATGGTACAGATTGTGTCGTATTAATGTAAGTTTATTGTGCATCTCTTATTATATTTCTATTAGTGCCAAACTTTGATTAAATAATACGACCTTCTGCAGTATGCGGTGTGAAATTTGATGCTTTTAATACACGGATGTACAGAATATGTTGTTTTTTTTTTTTTAGTCAAATGGGACTGATGAATAATGTACATGACTTTTACCAAGGAACAGTGTGAATCGATGAATAGCTTTTTTTTTCTTTCTTTTTTAGTTAGTTTTTCTTTTCTATTTTATATAATATTTAAATGTATAATATTATTGTAATTATAGTTGTAGCTTTGCATCCATATACATTATTATTATTATTAATATTAATATTATTATACGCGTGACGTCTTTTTCTATGAGCAAATGTAATTTATTAATTAAATTATTATAGACTCAGTTCCTTGGGGGGAGGCTGCAGGCACCAGTTTTCACTCGTAATTAATTAATTATTATCTAATACTGTACGATATTTTATCTTAAATATTATGATAAATGTGATTTTTCTCTCTGCAAAGCAGAATCTACTTTTGAATCATTATAATTCTATATTCAATTATCAAAATACACGGTCTCTCTCTATTACTGCTACAATGATTAATACTATTACTACTACTACTACTACTACTACTACTACTACTACTACTACTACTACTACTACTACTACTACTACTACTACTACTACTACTACTACTATTACTACTCTTACTACTGATTGCATTAGAATCACCAAAGATTGTCTTTTGTGATTTGTCAACCAAATACAGTGTTTATTACAATACTTAACACTATCATTTCTGTTGCATTCTGTATTTAAATAGTAACTGTCATTCAGTATTACATATATTAAGTGTTACCGCAAATTTTTTAACGCTGAACCCAAGCTTTGAAATATACCTACCTATAATACATGTTCCATTTTACCTTCGAGGAGAGACATAAAATACACAAATGTATCTTGAAAACACTTGTTTTTTTTCTCTATTTTAACACTAATTCTATCCATATTTAAATACAAAAATACAAAATTACTCTATGTGTGCAATACAGGATTCAATAGATAAAACTTGTTATTTCTCTTAAAAATTTTGTTTACTTTTATTTATTTACATTTCCCATTTTTTTCAATACAAAAATTACAAACTCTCAACATAATAATATGAATAATTTAACTTTGGGATATAAATTCCTCCAACATTATGGTTTAAAGATTCTTTTACGTAAGAGGAGATTTCAGGGTAGAGATAAATAATTGATGAAACAAGATTTTTTTCTCAATCATGATTTATTATCACAGAGCAATATGAAATGGTTAACACATATCACAAAGTATAAGTTGTTGCAATAAAGTTGCTAAACAGTCTGTGACTCAAAGAGCCTGTGATGCAAACATAATTAAATATTCTTAATGCCACCTTTTATTTTTTTGTTTTATATATATATATATATATATATATATATATATATATATATATATATATATATATATATATATATATATATATATATAAAAATACGTTTTTTTTCTTTGTTAAAGACAGTCGTAAGTTTATTCATAATTCGATCAAATGATGTCTTTTTAATATTAGATTTTCAACAGTTGAAATATATTAATTGACTATACCTAATCAACAATTAAATGAAATAATCGTTGAATATTTAAAGTATATTTACATGTGTATAAAAGAATGGGATCATCAGTAATTGGTATCCAACAATAAGCTCACTTCAACAATACCCATGGAATGTATTGACAATCTCTTTCTTCTTTTTTTTCATTACACAGTTTCGAGCTGTGCAATATCATGTATAAAATATAAACATACATACATACATAATGGCAACAGATTATTATACTTATTAATTAGATTCGACGTGTTTAGCTGCTCCTTGGTCAAGAATCCAATACAACAATCCATTAATCGGTTGAACTCTACCAGCAGGAAAACTTTCTTTATCTTTTAAAATATGCTGTAAAATAAAACGCGTATTTATTAAACAATATTATTCTTTTCAATGATGAAGAAATATTACACAAAGTATTTTTTTAAAGCTTTCATCAACAACATATCACCTTTATCATGTCTGCTTTACTCTCTCCAGCAATTGCAAATATACAGATTTTTGCGCTATTTATTACAGGGAAAGTTAGCGTAATTCTGGATGGCGGTGGCTTAGGAGAATCATTTATGGGACTGACCCAGACGCTAGTTTCTTCTAGCAAACGGTGTTCTGGGAACAGGGAGCAAGTGTGACCATCAGGACCCATTCCGAGTAGCAAAACATCAAATTTGGGTAAACTGTCCGGTGGGAAATAGACAGACATTTTTTTAATGTAGTCTTTGGCTGCTTCTTCAGCTGTTGAAAATTGAGAATTAATATTTACAATAAAACTGGGAATTTGAGGTATATTTTAATGGATGTATACATGTCATAGGTATATGTTTTATCAAGATAATGTGCTTATCTGAATCGATTTTATTATCAAAATATTTGATTTTACCAACCTGACAGATTAGGATTTATTTTTACAAATTGATCCTCTGTTATCGGAATTTTACCGATCAGATTTTTTCTGTAAATTCCATACGTTGATTCCTCATTTTCGAATGGAACTACTCTCTCGTCACAAAAAAAAAACCTCCATTTACTCCAATCGGTATTAACGCTCGGTAAACCGTCTGCTAAGAAATTGACGAGAGAACCTCCTGAAAATATGTAAAAAAAAACAGAAAAAAGTTACGACGTATATTTACATTAATTATTAACGTTTCAAAGTGCGAGTCTGTTTTTAATCAGAAATCGATTACTCAAAGGTTAAGCCTTGATTGATCAAGATTTTTTCTATCTATATCGCCGAGGAACTTATTGTGTATTTAATTTCGTCAAACTAACCGGTTTATTTTACCAAGTACACCGATGTATTGAGTAAATATTGAAATGACTTGGGATCTAAAGCGTTTTACGTATGAATTTGGGAGAATTAGTAATGAAATAAAATACCTGATAGACCGACTTTAAAGACATCGTCACGGGCTATAGCTTCGTTTGCACTTTGTTCTAGTATAATAGCGAGTCGTTTTACAACATTTGGAATGTCATTTTCAATTAATATTTTAGCCATTTTTCACGAGACTGTCACTCGGTATAACCTCAACCGGTGTACGACCTTTAATAAAAATCTCAATGACGTGCACGCAGTTATTTATCAGATTCCATGAAATACATAATTCTACGGAAGTCCAGTACTAGCTACCAAGGTATTGGGAGTCGCCACCTCCTGGATATGTTTGAAATCACGAAATTGGTTTACGGGGTGGCTACTATCATTGTTACGCCTAATGATATGCACTCAAGTCATGAATGGCAAATGAGTTGCATACAATAAGGCGCACTAAAGTTTACGGCAAAAGTAGTTCATCAATTCCCCGCGAGATGGCGATACCATTTGGCACCCTGTTACCGTTACTTGTTGGATAAGCACGAGCACTGACCTAGGGTAGAGGTCCTGTTGTTGGGTCAGTGGCTTGCGTGGCGTCAAACGGATTGTAGGGAGGTTATGTTGAACGAGGTAAAACTGTGACAGGTATCTCAATAAAAATTCTCTGAACGCAGAGACGTTGCAAAATAGATAATGTACTGCTCATTAACGAAAATAGATACTTTTTGTCCAGTTCCTTTAGTTATTTACTAATTGTGGATGATAGTAATATTAAAACACTCGTCCTTCTGTTACAGTTGGATAAACTTCTATCAGAATTCAAACAAATCTCCTTTCAGCAAGGATTTTGTGCTACTCATCGGACTCTTTATTCTTATTCTTTGTGAAATTAATTGTCCTAGGTATTATTTATTATCATGCACAAGTAATTTATATATTGGCCGCAATGCGAATAAAGAAATCCTATTGTTTGCGACAGACGTTTATTTTCAGTAAATAGTTGCAAATTGTACAGTAATTACGTAGCTTTAACTATAGGTATACCAATGTAAGTATAATAGAGATTGTATCGATAGTTTATCAAGAAATGTTAGTAAAGTGACAGTTTGGAAAAAAGCGACGGAGAATAATGTATATAAATTATAAAAAACATAAACTTCCATCCAGAGTATAGATTCAACTCAGTCGTTATAAAATGAGTTACAGTAGGTAATTAATGTATTATTGTAATATGAATGTGGTTTATATTTTGCCAATCTGTATGCGAGACTGCAAATGGAGAGAGAGACTCGATCAATTGCAATGGGTACAACATTATTTTTAGGACCAATTACAATTTACGAATTGTACACAACTTTGACAATGAATAATATTGCATCGATGCTGCAGTAATAAATACATATATATATATACCAATAATTAATTGTTTCGTTATTTTTCACCCTCCCTTTCCTATGAATATTTCCGGGATCAAATTGCATTCATCTACGTTGCTTAGGTACGATATTGAAATTTTCTGAAATTTTAAGTCGAAAAATCGCTCCTGGTATCAGGAGAACATCTGAGCCGAGGAGGTGTGCTGAAATTTTTGGCGGGAAAAATCAGGAGCATATGTCTAAGCATGCATGCATTCGTACAGATGTGTCTCTGTGTATGTCTTATTCGCTCGCAAATTTCACAGTTTTTGAAATTTTAAGTCGAAAAATTGCTCCTGGTATCAGGAGAACATCTGACCCGAGGAGGTGTGCTGAAATTTTTGGCGGGAAAAATCAGGAGCATATGTCTAAGCATGCATGCATTCGTACAGATGTGTCTCTGTGTATGTCTTATTCGCTCGCAAATTTCACAGTTTTTGAAATTTTAAGTCGAAAAATTGCTTCTGGTATCAGGAGAACATCTGACCCGAGGAGGTGTGCTGAAATTTTTGGCGGGAAAAGTTACAGCCTGTAGGCATGCATGCATGTCTTCATGCACGTTGCTATGTGTTTATGTATGTATGTACTCGTATGTTTACGTTATTCGGAATCACAAAAATTTTGAGTCGAAAATTGCTCCTGGTATCAGGAGAACATCTGACTTGAGGCGGTGTTCACAGATTCCAAAGTAGCTGAAAATGCACTAATTCTAATTTCCTTTGCTTATTAAAAATAAAGAACCAAAGGGAGGGAAAGGTGAAAAATAACCAAGCAATTCAATATTGGTATGTCTGGGAATTTATTGCTGAAGCATCGATACAATATTATTTATTGTGGAGATTATGTACAATTTGTAATTGTTTCTTGAAAATAAATCTGTACCCAACGCAATTAATGATCGAGTTTCTTCATTTGCTTCCTGCCATACAAGTTATTATAATATAAACCACACTCATGCTACTATGAAATGCTACCTAATACAACTCGATGGCTCAGTCGAATAACGCCGTATCTCCTTGCCGGATGGAGATGTTAGTACTGAAAGATCATTCAACTGTAACAGAAGGACTAGTATTATATCACTAGAATTAAGTGAATCACTCAAAAGAACCTTCAGACGAAAAGATTCTTTTATTATCAATATTTATTTTGCGACAACTTCTGTGCCTTCGGAGTATTTTCATAGGATTATCTGTCACAGCTATACCTCGTTAACACAGCCCCCATGTGATCTCTTTGACGCCACGAGGGCCACTGACCCCACGACAGGTGTTCCTACCCACGGTCAAGGTTAATGCTCGTCCTTGCCCCACAGCGTTAACGGGGTGCCGGATGATATCGCCATCTGTTAAACACGTTAAGAACTACGCGAATGGCCAGAATGAATTCACCGCGGATTCACTCAGCAGTCCGTCGTTCTAATGGCGGACTATTTTTTTCAACATCACACCTCCCAAGCTATACAATATTTTCATATCTCATGTTTCATCTGCATAACACACACATAAGATTTAAGGTTAAATTGTAAATTATAAATGCTAAAAAGAAAAATATCGTAATGTAAATGTTTATTTAACAGCTGTAATCCCGATAGTTAATATCATATACAAACACACATATAACATTTGGTATGATAAATATCGAACTACTGCGGATGAAGACCGTATTAAAACTCCTCAGGTTATTTAGGTAACCAATAATCCCAAGCTGAGTCTAGCTGATTTTAACTAACTACATTCACATAAATAATAAATAAAAATGTCCCTCCGTATGAGATTAGCTCGTAGTCGACCTATCAGACTAATAAATGGTGTAGCTAAAAAATGTTGGGCATTTTCTGGGGCTTATGTATTAGCCTGTTTTCTACTATACTGGCTATATGGTGGAATATTCGCATTTTTTCTTCTATGTTTCGCCACAACAGGTTTGTTAATTAAATAAATTATTTACTACATATTAAAAAGCATTTCTATTTCTATTCCAATAATTTTTACCTTTAATTTTTACCTCAGAATACAGTTAAGCCAAAAATATCATATTTCCTAGGCATCTTATATCACACGGAAGACAAGCTTCTTTATCACCCTGAATTACCTGCTCATTCGCGGGTCTATGTTCCTGCTCCGTCCATGTTTAGTCTGCCTTACCAAAGCGTTTATACTAGATCAGGAGACGGCACTATGTTGCACATGTTTTTTATATCACAATCAGAAGACAAGGCTAAGAAGGTGCCTACGCTGTTATTTTTTCATGGAAATGCTGGAAACATGGGCCACAGGTATAAATCTCTCAATAAAAGAAACCAAAACTGGTTTTTTATATCTTCAACAGCTGGACAGAATATAAAAGTTTAGTTAATTCAGTCCAAAAAGAATAAACAGTTGAACAAATGGTCTTCTCCATTCCTTTCAAATTTGTTTACAGGCTTCAGAACGTCGCAGGATTGTATCGTAAATTGGAATGCAATATCCTCATGCTGGAGTACAGAGGATATGGACTTTCCCAAGGCTCTCCGTCCGAAGAAGGCCTTTATATGGATGCCAGAGCTGGGTTGGACTATTTATCCACTCGCACAGACATCAATAACGATGAAATAATCATTTTTGGAAGATCTCTAGGCAAGTTTCTTGCTCTGTCAAAAGACCTCGTTCAAAAACAGAGTTCTATCGAGCATCGGAATACATTGGATTATTTTTTTTGTTCAGCTAATAAAAGAAGAAAGCTTTAGTCTAGTCCAACAGTAAAATAATAATGTAATGTTTTTTATGTGTTCAGGTGGTGGAGTGGCCATTGATTTAGCGACTAGGCCAGATTATGCGAAAAAAATCTGGTGTCTTATTTTAGAAAATACATTTACCAGCATACCAGACATGGCCTCCCTTCTTGTAGGCTCTAAACTTCTACAGTATCTTCCCCTGTTTTGTTATAAAAACAAGGTAAAGAGAGAGAGAGAGAGATTGATGTATTTTTGGTGAAACTTAAAATTGAGAATAATATTGAGTTTCTTTTCATAGTACATGTCGTTGCAAAAGATCGGATCTGTGACTGTACCTACTTTGTTCATCTCGGGATTAGCTGATACCCTTGTACCACCTCGAATGATGACTGAGTTATATGAGCGTTGCGGAAGCTCGTATAAAGGAATGCTGCCAGTGCCTAGTGGCACACATAACGAAACGTGGAATCAGTCTGGCTACTATACAAGCATATCTTCTTTCCTTAATCAACTGAGAGAAAATCCACCAGCTAGGGTAGCAACGAGTCATTGGCAGATAGACCACGTGTAATGACAATAGTTTTGTTAAACGGCTCAATATTGCGTCCAAGATTAAATATTGTAGTATAAATTTTAGAACGAAATGTTTATTTTATTTTATGTTTTTTTTCTGTTTGTTTTTGCAGAAAGAACTTATATTATTATTATTATTATTATTATTATTATGACTTTGATAAAACGCAACAGTGCGCTAGTAATTAATAAATATTATTAATTGTGTTATTTACTTAGTTAAGAATAATTTAAAAGGGATCAATCGTCCGATAAGTAGATGAGCAGATCAAAAGTCTTCAATAGCCAAAGCTTGGAAATACCTAAATAGTTTAATAGTTATTAAATCTATTTTAGTTTAGAAATAAGTAGGTATAAGGTCAAAAATCTCGTAGAATTTATTATCAGCACATATTAGATAATATGATGTTAACCAATTTTATAACTGAAGATCTGTCGAGATTTTTAAAGTCAATCAAGTGATTTTTCTTTATCAATTAATTTTTTATAGGTCTTCCATCATCATTCTATTAGTCGCTGTTAAATGTTATCATTATTACACTCATTTTCTATTCAACGAACAATCTATTGTTGTCACACATATAACATTCTTTTTTGTATTTTTTTTTTTTTTTTTTTTTTATATCCCCCCAACATTAAATCATTTTGCGAAAATTGCTTGACACAGTAGTTACTTGTGCTGTTGTGATTTTTTCTCTTATAATTACTTCAGCTTCTAGAAAGAGAAGGCCATTTTGTAAGTTGTATATAAAAATATTGTAAATTGTTGTATTATTGCATAGATAGATCCCAGTTGATAGTTAATGATATTTAAAAAAAAAGCAAGTCAATATAATTACCTAATATTTCCTCGTGCGACATAGTGTATCGCTAAATCCACAGATCACGTTTGAGAATCGTTTAAAGTTCCAACTATATTTTGTAGCTATGTAATAGAGTAGTTTAAATAAATTAATTACGCACATTGTGATGTTGCGTTAACGAATAAATCGCAAATATTGCTAGGCATTTTTGTATGTAAAAGTAATTGTTCAAATTTTAAGCCAGTTTTTAGTGAATTAAGATTAAGTTTGACCTTTTGTTATTCATTAGGAATTTATTTGGTCTAACTCCTCTTAATCCACGCACTTATTCATTCTTATTACGTAATTACATTAGCTCAATAACAAAGACAAATAAATCACAAGTGATATAGTTATTGGTACGATTTTTTGAATACACTAATTCAAAAAATAACAAATGAAAATTGGCTGGTTATCTCTTGCAACAATAATTATTATGTCTGCAGAATTTTATACACAGGGGATCTGAAAACGAATATGTTGTAAATAAAAAAAGAAAAAAAAAATCGCTATTCTATTGTAATAAATAACGCGTATACAATTTATATTTGCTGTTACTCTATAACGGCATGTTTTTTTTCTTTTTTTTTTTTAATATTAAAATTAACTCCTTAATTCTTATATTTATAATAATTAATTTTTTTCTTTTAACATATTTATATTTACTAATTAATCTGATTCATTTATCTATTAAAAATACAGTTTTTAAATTATCACTTCTAAATCGTTAGTGCTGGAAATTTCATAAGACTCTATGAGTAGGTAATCTAAATAATAATATATACCGAGGATTTTCAGAGTTGATCACAGTTCAGGAACCGCAATGGCATGTAAATAATTATTAATATATCTACATACTTGTAATATTACATATTACACTATTTACTTACATAATTAATTTATGACTATATATTTATATCATATAGTCTAATTTCTTGATTCGCATCTTTCTTATATGCAGATTTAACAGCTATCTACTAAGTATACTTCCTCCAGGAAGTACACACACGAGATACAACGGAAATCTGTTGCTTCCTAATTTATTCGCAAAGTCAAGAGACGAGTACGACTACAGTCAAAGGATAATTGAGCTATACAAAAGTGAGATAACAGATTAAAATCTTCTGTTTCTTCGCGATCTCTGAACTGCCAATCTTCTAGCCCATACAATACCAATTGCAACCATCATAGAGAGAACAACAGCGGCTCCAATTAATGCAGCCAACATTCCTGTGCTAGACTCTATTTTAATCGTACCACTAATTCCACTCATTACTCCAGCTGTGTGAACGTTCGTTTTGGCTTCCAAAATCTGTGAGTCTTTGCAAAAAACTTGTTCTTTCCATTTGAACCAATGAACCATTCTCATGTATTTTAAATCCGGTGGAGAAGCACATCTGTTACACAAAATCTTTTAGTTTCACATTAATTTACAGGACATATATTAACTCAATTTTTATTTATCTTACCTCAGGTCATCCAGAAGCTCAGAATGTAGTGCATAGAGCGCTGGGATTAGATCTACAAGCATCCATTGCAGAGAACAGTCACAATGAAACGGATTACCCTGTAGATTAACAATGTACTTAGCACCAAGTTCATTCTGTGATTTAATCAACGCCGGAGAAACGCTGCTCAAATTATTACTGCTGAGGTCTAGCTGTAGAAAAGAAAGAAGAGTAAGAAAAAAAAAAATTAGGTGAACAAAAATAAATACATGTGTATGTATCATATTGATTCTTTCAAATCACTGAAAGGCTCACTCACAGAACATAGATTCAAATCTGCGAAAGCCTTTTCATGGATGCGTCGAAGTCCTTTATTATAAGATATCGTTAAATTGAGGCAACTTTCTGGCCTCAGACTTCCAAGCTTAGTGAAATCACCTTCTTCTATACTCTCAAGTAAATCTAGAGATCGAGCAATGAGCAATTCCAGATTTAGCTCTGAGTTGATCTTCAAATCACGTATAGGGTTACCACTGATTATTAGGGCACTTAATTGTGGTAAATTATCACTCTTTATCGATTCAGGAACTGCTGATAATTCGTTAAAAGATAAGTCCAATGTGTCCAGGTTCTCTAATACCACATTTGGAAAGTCTGATAACTTGTTACCACTGAAATTGAGACTCTCTATTCGACTGAAGGAAAACGAATTGACATCAAGCTCAGATATCTCGTTATATTCTATATCAAGTATTTTAAGATTCGTCAAAGTCTCTGGCATAACTGTGATCATGTTGTATCCAGCATTCAGATACATTATAGAAGCTGGAATTTCATGAGCAGAGAGATAGACCAAGTGATTATTGTTCACGTTCAATGTCGTCAAATTTTTTAAATTAATTAGATTATCAACCCCTAGGGAAACTATTTTGTTGAATGATAGATCCAGGTGTTTTAATTGTGTCAATGTATCTAGAGACCCATTGGCTAAGCTGTTTAAATTATTATGAGATATGTCGAGCCATGTTAAATTAGTCAAGGTCTGTATTAACGGATTTAATTCACTCAGTTTATTATGGCTTAAATTTAATAACTCAAGTTTTGTTATTCTACTGATAATCGTATCCGGTAATACGGTCAGATTGTTTTGTGACAAATCAAGACCTGTGAGAGATTCTAGATGATTGAAAGCGTCGTAGGGTATTTCTTGAAGCCGATTTTGTGAGAGATTTAACGTTTTTAGATTTTTTAAATTCTTGAATATGTCTCTTGGCAATACGAATATCTCGTTTTCTGACAAATTCAGAATACTCAGCTTTGACTCTTCGTCAAACATCAACAAATCAAAACGCAATGTGTCACCCTCCAGACGTTTACCTCGACAATTTACTATTCGAGCAGAGTCTGAAAAATAATTAACGATATTCGTTATTAGTATTAATTAATTAGACTGTAATTTTTAAATATACTTAGTACCCTACAGACCAGGAAACATGTTTTTATGTATGTACATATTTTAACACCATTATCTCGAAAATAAAAAAATAAGAAGACTTACGAGATAAGAAAAATCTGTTTTCAAATTCATTTTCAGATAATATCTTTTAAATTCGGGATAAGATTTCGCGTGCAAAACTATAACGAATATTTAAACTTTTGATCGATTTTCGAAAAAAAAAAAAAAAAAAAAATTGAAAATTATGTAAAAAGTAATATGATAACTATTTATATAGTTTTACACATGAATGGATTCGGCTTTGGCACCCGGCAGGTGAGAATTTTTCGAAGATAAGAATCGGGCCTGTGAAAAGATTTCTCGTTTATTCGAATTCTTAACTTCTATAAATTTATCGAACAGTAGTTCTGTTTCCATACTCGTCTACATAGTGAATGTTAATAGAATTTGAAGGCCGAAAGTGTGATGTTAAGTTAGTAAATGTAAAAGTGTTAGTCTTTTACCTGTATTTGAGCAAATGCATGTTTCACATACACTGCAGTCTGCAGATTGATGTAAACTGAACATGATTAATAATAATCCGATAAAATTCCAGTGGAGCTGCCTTTTATTGTTCATTATTTGGATGGTAATTATAGACTGGTGTAAGATATTTTTAAAAAACTCCGGAACAGACGAACGTGATATATTCAATAAAGGAAGAAATACCAATTGGTCATCCCTGATCGACGGTAAAATGCGCACTGTGTAGATCGAGACTAACTTTGAACAGCGATAATATGAATCCCGGTGTCATACCTGCAGATAGCTTATCATACGGTTGCGTCATGCAACTATTATAATCGCGAATTTAGGTTCCATTAAAGTTCTAACTGTTCCATATATATTTTACCCTTCGTAGTCAGAATACGAATTCGTCATTATTCTAGCGATGTAGATACTAAAGGCACAAAAGTATAGTGATCTGTAATATTATTATATGATAATTAAATATCAATAACATGAATATTTCATTATCGAGATCAAAACGGATATAATCGACGCTGATAATTGTAAGATTATAGAATTCTAGTTATCAATTTTCAAATGTTATTAATTAAAAAAAAACTGTATGTATATATGATCGTACTATAGACGCTTGTAGTTAAGGGTCGTATATTTGTATAAATACATACCACAATTTTCATGGAAAGAAAAACTATTCGAATATTGACCTAAATATTTTAAACGGTACCATTATTTCATTTTACCGTTATTCGTTGTACAGACATACATATATACATGGATGTAATCTCTTACTCACGAAAAATGCATAAGTTGTTCAAGCGGCTCAGTGGCTTCTCATTGCATCTAGCGTGTTATATTATACCTATATTTTCGATACGCCTACTTAGATGATGTTATCATTTAAAAGATAACATTTCGTTGTTATTAGATTCTTCAATAATAGTGACGTCAATTTTTCGACTATAGAATAAACGTTATCAATGTTTATGAATTACGGTATGATGATGCACCTACTGAGAATCTATCTTATAACGTGTGGACTTATAGGTAGGCAGTAGTATATACAAGGCGTATTCTAAGTCACGTGTGATATATCGTAGGTAGGTAGCTGGTATGAGTCAACATTCGACATACAATAAAGGTATGAAGGTACGAGTGTATCTTCAGTAACATATATACACATACGTAAGTATACTTATATATATACATATAATCGAAAATCCGCGTCACGTTTTTCCGTGATAATTATTATTAGATTTATTCAATTTATCGAATTATACAAATGCGAATATGTGAGATTGAAAAAAGTGCAGAATTTAGTGTAGTATTTAGATATTATTATACATATATAATTATAATCATAAATTAGAATTACCATATGTGTTCATATTAATAATCGTTTAAATATTATAACAATTTTCTTATATCGTTTTACCAGCTACTTGTCATTTTCACATTAACACTGGCATTATAAGTATAGACTTAGAATATGTATATTAAATTTAATTTATGGTACAGGTATTGCGTTTATATGGTAAAATGTATCATAAAAACGTGATACCTTAACGTTTCAATCTAGGTATATCAATAAAACTATGTATATACATATATTTGATAACATCGTATAACTTTTAATTAAAATCCATTAACATTTATATACCTAGATGTATTCAACAATATAATTTTCTTGTTTTTTTATATACCTAAAATTGGTGTTTCATACATTATATACTACGTCGATTTCCCGCACAAATATACTATTACTGACATGCTAATTAATGATTATTAACTATATCGACAGAACGTTTACACCAATAAAACAAAAAAAATGTTTAAAAACCCGACGAATTTTCTGTTCTTTTTTCACACAACCTTTCAACTGCTTTAAGATTTTTTAAAGAAATTCAACAAACTAGCTTGCTTACGATTCGCTTTTGAAGTAGACTGAGATTTTTTTGTTTCCACTTTCGGGGCAACTAATTCTTCCGTATCAGAACAGCTTTCGTAAACGTATTCCTTTTTCGTAATAAGATAACCGTTTTCATCCGTTGAAGTTTTGTCAACCACTTTTCTCACCTTTCGTTTCCCTTGCTCGATTTTATACTTCGGTGGAGAAGGTGCAACATCTTCTACAGGAGCTACCTCATCCTGACCATAATCCATTTCCTCCACCTCTTCTTCGTTGCCACTCGACTCTTCGCTAGATCGAAAATCATCGTCAAACTTTCGCTTCTGTCTTTTATTATCGATCGCTTCACGATCTCCAGAAACTCGTCGTTTTTTACCACGAGCCACTGATTTTTTTGGATCATTTAAAACTGTTGGCTTTTTTGGTTTACTTTTTTCGTTATTAGTTTTCCCGAACAAATTGTTAAGCGGATTTTTATCTGTCGTTGATTTTGGTTCGTTGGAAGTTGATTTCAAAACGGGTTTTGACGATATTTCGGTAGGATGAAGAGTCGTTTTTTCTACGCGGAACTTAGAGCCCCATCGAAGCAGATTCAGTTCTTCTTCTTCCCGGGGAATTATTTCTTTACAAACGATTGCAGCTTGTCTAATATCCCCGGGACCAGATAAAGCAAGTAATTCTACATCTGGTAACGCTCTTTGTAAACTATAAAGATGCTCCCCTGTTAATTTCTTGAATTTTTTTTTAGCGGATAAGAGATCAGATTCTTTGACTACTTCAACGCGGAAAATACCGTCGAGGAGATATCCCATCAGGGTAAAAGTGGCTAGCACTTCTTTTCGCTTTTCGTGCTCATTCCAAAATTGCCACAATATTTGCTTCGCCAAATTAACGTGGAGTCCCAGCTCCTTGCTCAACCATTTATACGTTACCTGAGTAAAATTACAGACGAATACACAAATTTGTTATGATTTCAATATATCAAATACAGTATTTCGATAAATAAGACATCAACGAATTTAGATCATCGACTTTATTCACGCTCACCAATTTGTCATCGTCAAATATGTAGCCAGCCAAAGTATCCAAATACATTTTAAAAGCTGTGAAAATATGATTTAAAAATATCTAAACAGAAGGAAACTGGAATTATGATCAACGCAGCACGAGAGTTGATCCGATACTGAGTACTCACTGCTGAGTTAGTAAATATTATCAAGTATCAACGATTACTGTTTCCACGTGACATAATAAAGGTTCAGTTTTCTCAAAGACTAGAATATTTTGAATTTTGTAGAGAGTAAATTGTCAATATTATGACCACACCTTGGAAATATGATCGTAAAGTTGAACGACAAATACTAATTTTTGATAACAAGTGAATTTCTTGTTTGGAGTAATTTCTACCTACCTGAGAAAATTTTTTCATTCCGGTTCATGCTTTGATCCGGAAGAACCAGCCTTTGGTGATGAAGGATTTTCCACACCCGCAGAAGTTACGGAAGTTCTTCCAGGGCTTGCGTGGTGTTCAACTTCTCCGATACCTTCAGTTCCACTGATACGAATTTTTGGTATCACTCCATAGTCGCTACATTGCGAACCTAGAGAATCTCCCTCCTTCACTGATCCACTCGAATAACTCCTACAACCACATGGAAATTAATTATCTAATCAGAACGAAGGAGAGCGTGATTCATTTGCACACAATATACCTTTTGTTGATCTGTTTAATTAGTCTTTTACTCTTCGGGACGATATCTACTGTGATTTCTTTAGGCATTACCATTGCAGGATCATGTGGCAAAGAGTCTTGTTCACCGTCAGTCGCTTCACCAGCTTCAGAAGCTGCTGATTGCTTCCTTAATAACTCTTTGCGTTGTTGAAGTGTGACATTTTCAGCAGTTCCTAAATGGATGTGATTCAAAATGTTATCATCATAGGTGTAAGGCATATGATTTCATGAACTGTTTTTATCCGACAACTACAAACCTTTTTCGATAACGACCATTGCTGATTTACTCGAGGGTATAACTGGAAGAATTTTTTTCCACCTTACAAGAGGAGCGTTATGAATGTCGTGACGTTTTTCAGCGATTTGAAACATCTTTCGTCTCTCTTCAGTGCGTTCTTGACGCAGTTGGATCTGTAAAAATTAATATTAAATTGGTTTTTGCAATTTCTAACGATTTTAAAACCGATCTTCTCGTACCTTCAAATCGTTGTTAGCTTCTCGCAAAGATCCGGTCAGTGATATCATGTAGTAAATGATCAATGCCATTAAAACTATCAATGGAATCACGATTCCTGGCGATGCTATGTAGTCGAGAACCCTATTCAAACCGATTGAATTATATCTCATGAAATTTTCTAGATCTATACATAAAATTGATCCAAAAGTTTATCTCACTTCTCAAAATATCTTGGTAATAGATTTTTTAAACTCTCAGTAGCGATTCGATACATTCTAGGATATCCCGAGAAGGGTCCACAATGCCATGACGGTTCTACCCAAACAATAGCGTAGCCTACTGGTAATATACAGAGGAAATGCATCGTGAGAAGAATCGCGAGGTAGAAATTGTTCGATCTGTAATAAGAAGGAGGAATCAAAGTATGGAAAAGTTTTAGGGATTGATGTGGGGTACCTGGAAGCTCTGAAGACTATTTCATGGGGTACGTTGCAGGTCATTACAGCCCAGGATCGGAGATACATTAGAAAGCCGATCTTGATAACGTTTAGAGTGGGTAAACCAGGGCTAAAGAACATTCCCATCCATACCATTCCCTGGTTATTAACTAGATGTAAAATATTTTCGGCTATTTTGAAGTCTCCGTATTGTGGGAACTGCTTCTCAAGGTCCCAACACCAGCAGTTATTCATATGTCGTATAAAAACGGCACGAAAGAAGTCCATGCCAAGGGTAGATATAGTCGTGAGTGCCTAACAATGATTAAAGCAACTGAGAAATCGATAATTAATTTTGTGAGTGGCTCTACTCGGGCCAGGTCACCCCCAAGCGTTACTTTCAATTAACGAATCACTAGCCTAATATGCGGAGGAGTAAAATAGTAAATAATCACTGGGCTCAGTTATGTTCCGTATACTTTCGTTACTATCAGTGGTCAGATTCCCTCGCGTGTTCAAGGGATTTTACGAGGGTGGAGTTCCCGCTTTAATTACACCTACCAAATCCATGACTGTCAATTTCGCCAGTTCTTGTCCGAACATCGTTTCCCAACACAAACCTGTTAGACTTCTTTTGGTTTCAATGTTCAACGTCAAATTCTGGAATCCTAACAAAACGAAGAATAGATTTAGACTACTTTATAATCCAGTACAAGACGAAATCCACAGCAATTCATTTATTCTATACGATTTTCATACCACTTCTATTTTTCTCTATCGAAGGCTGGAACATCTCGCAGTTCCGATCATAACAATTAACCATAAGATTTTGAATTGGTTTAGTAGTCGGTGAATCAGTCACAGTCATTGACCCTTCCGTTCTTTGACTTTTAAAATCGGTAGTCGAGTCATGGTGACTAATTGCATCTCTTGTAGTTTCATCCGTAAAATCAGTAGTTGATTCGTAGTAAGTTTCGGTGTAATCAGAACTGCTGTGATTGCTGATCATAGTGGTGTAATTATCGTCTATGAATTCGTCGTATATTTGAAAGGTGGAATACGTCGTTGAAGTATCGCTGAGATTATAAATATCACTACTGGATCCTTGGCTGATCGAAGTTGACATTGAATATTCATTATCGGTTGTTGAAAATGTGATCAATTCTTCGCCCCCCAATTTTGGGGTGTTGTAATCATCCTCGTAATCGTAGTTATAGTCATATTCGTCGTAGGATTCAGTGGTCGTTGTACTTGTCCTCCGGCTTTGACGCGTTATCGAATCCAATACTTGAAAGCTGGCGTTATTCTCCAATACTTGATCAGCCGAGAAGATTAATCCGCTTCGATTTACGCCAACGGTTTCATTTCGGAGAATAGTATTTGCGAGAAGGACAAGAGTTACAGGAATGCCTGTAGTCCAGGAGTTAGTAAAGTTTTCACAGGCCGCCGGACTTATTGTACAATTTTGTCGAATAGCTGAATTTTCGGTTGACTTAGGTTTGAGCTTTTCTAATTCTTGAGTCTGGAAAGTAAACCGTAAATGGTTCATCCAGTTGGCAAATTTCGTGAATAAATTCAACAGTCTTTTATTAAACTAAAATGTGGAGACCTACCATACTGTTTATCTTTCCGAAAAGAGCGATTATTAAAGAGTATAAATTCAGGAGATTCAACAGCATTATTCTGTAATTGGAAAAAATTTCATGGTTTGGGTAAATCTATGTCGCCAAAAGAAATCGATGATCAAGTCTTACCTTGCAAGTTGAAAACGGAGCTGTTTTCGAGGATGATAGTTTTCGAAGTAGCCTAAGATTTCAAAAAATATTGGAAATATGTATGAAATTAGCGACATTACAATAGTAATTTCGTTCTCTCTCCACCAGTTCGATTTTTCCCTTGGTGGTAATTGTGTAGACCGGGATACAACCTCGACCACTGCATAGGCGGATAAAGCGAGTAATCCCGCCACAGCAAGATTGACGAATGTTCTTATGAACGTGGTTTTCCAACTATAATATAACGAATAATGTAATAAATTTATTACCATGGTTAAATTTCTTGTGGTTTATCGTTATAGTTCGCACGGATCGTGTTTATGTTCTTCTTTGTTTTCTCAACCAGATTATTCGCTGAGCTAATATATTTGAGGAAATTAACAAACTCTTCTATAAATATCAGTGACGAAGAGTTATTAATTTGGAAATAAGCCAGTCCTCCATCGAACCAAAGATATATTTACTATATGTATAGCAAAACTGGCGACTGGTTGAGTTAATTCTTAAAAATAAACAATCCGTTTCAGATGTTGTAGCCAAATTTTTTTTAAAATCAACTATACAACTTGATTTGGATAAATAATGATAATGTTGTGGCGAAAGACAGCGAGTTGTAAATTTTGAAAGAAAAGTGTGAAAAGACAGTTAAAAATATTATTCAATCAAAAGATCAAAAACACTAACTTCCTTTCGACTTTCTGCTTCTCTGCCTCTTCAAGAAGAGCCTCTTTAAATCCAAGGACTATACTTGCTGTACGATTGTGAGCCGTCTCAGGATTTCCAATCATAAAATCCCACCCGGTGAAAAGTTTCCAAGTAAAAGCACACTCGTCTTCCTTTTCTGAGAGCTTACTCATCCGAGAATTTTCTGCCATTCTAAATAAGAAGAAGAAAATAAAAAAAATTAAAAAAAAATAGTGAAAAAGTAGCAATGATTATCGAGAGACTCTTGATACTTCATCTATTAGATTAAATACAAAAAGAGAAGCTGTAAACAATTAATTAAACTTCAACTCATTCCTACTTTCGAAGTATCGCTACGAAGCTGTAAATATAGACGACTAGATTGACCAAAAAGTAGGCTAAAGGAAGGCGATATCCACGGTCAGAATCCTCGTTTGTATACCAGCCATAAAAGAATGGTGAATATTTAAGTTTGCCTTCGAATTCCCATAAAGTTAACAAATGCGTTGATTTTAATTTTTCTTCGGGAAGCATATTCTTCCTTACACCAGCGCGCTCACTGTCAGCGGTCAACATCTGTGACAAAATAAAGCCGGATATTATCTGCTGAAACTAGTGCAAAGGTTTTTTTTACAAGTATCTCATTTGCATAAACTGAATTAGGCACCTCTGGCACGGTGACAAAAGCTGTAAGAATTACTGCGATGACTAGATTTGTCCAGAAAAGCCACCTCAGAAAAATAAAGTAAGAAGCAACGGCTGAGCCAAAGTGTGATTCGATCTCTTTGATTCTTAGCTCCCATGGGACCAGCCAGGTCTGGAGGTTCACCAATTCTCGGCGAAAATATTGCCAGTTCTAAAATGTTAGGGTAATTATTTTACGCCGATGATTTCTTTCGGCGGTTAATTATTGTCATCCGGGAATCGAATGGAGAGTACCTTGTTGAGCAAGATAGAAGCCCGGGCAATCACGTCACGGGTACTTTTGTTTTGCGCTAGCCTTTCCTGAAGAGCACCTTCGTGGTGTCTCACGTAAGATTTGGCCTGCTGAACGAGCTTTATCTTTCGTCTCAAAGGCCAAGGCTGTTGTCTGACACCGCTCAAGACTTCCTTGTGGAGTTTAAGGTTTTCGAAAATCTGTTCTTGAGTTCCTCCCTCTTCCATGGAAATCGCTGTACTGGATTTCGAAATTTTTATTTAATGTTTTTGGATCCGAGTTTGTGAAATTATTCTAATTTTTTGCTCTTTCTTACTCTCCGGAGCTCGTCGTGTACGCTGAAGATCGACGCCTTATTCCACCCTCAGTATCTGCGTTGAACGGTGACGAAGAACGACGCTTTCGTCTACTAGGACGTCGCAAGGATGCTCGACGCTGTATAATCGCACTGGCTGATGCTGAGTAGTCGTCTTCATCACCAGCCTCTTCTCCATCTGCAATAGCTTGAAAAAATGTACGATATTGTTAAAAGAGGAAAATAAGGAAGAATTTTTTCTTCTTTGATAAGAGAGATGTTAGATTAAGGTTAAAGCGTAGGTTCTGACCTGCGACTGCAGCCACTCGACGCATTTCAACCTCCTTATCGTCTGCCAGAGGTGCAAGAGGTGCGATAACGAATTGAAGCTGAGATTTCTGGTCTCTGAACACAACTTCCTGGGAATCGCCGATGTTTGGCTCGTCGGCGATGGCAAAAGTAACTGAGAGCCGGTCAACGGATGGCTGAGGAGACGATGGGACCACCTATCGCGAAATAAATAATGAAAAGAGACGCTAATATCATTTGGTAAATTCACTGACGACGATTTTCCTGCACGTGTATCCCCCGTGGATAAGAAAACGTTAAAGATGAAAAGTACTTTCGAATGGCACTACATTTTTTACTCGAATTTATTCGACGTCTATAGGGAAGGGTGAATCTGAATCTCCAAACTTTATCGCAGCTCTGAGATATATGAGGATTTAAAAAAAGGGTTGAAAATTCGTGGAACCAGCGACCTAAGTCGCCATTGAAGTTGTATCGATACCGACTGACTGCCACTTGTTCCATCGTGGTGTAAAGCAGCCCTCTGGCCTGACTTCCCCTCCGCCTTTCCGATTCCCACCTATACATTTTCGCTTCTACACCTGTGCTGTAAGTTAAGACTAATATCTGCTATCTCGGCAATGCAGAGGATCCCAACTTAAACGTAAAAGAATTTTTTTCCGTGTCTTTATAAGTTTTGGGAATTCGAAATAGTCTGGCCCAAAGATTTAACTTTGAGAGAATGTGCATGTAATCTATACCAACATACGTGTATACCACGTGCTGAAACTAGATATGTAAATTGCAATTACGCAAAGTGACGATGTATCAATTAACAACCACCCTAGAGACTCCAATTAGCACAGAATAATTTCAAAAGGTCTCCAAGGGAGACTACACCACTCTCTCAAAGCCACACAATAGTCAAAGCGACATGCGAGCTTAACTGAGGTAATTTGAAAGCGTAACGAAGACTAATTGTACACATTAAACCCAGTCTACGGTACAATATACATCCTTTGTTGTCATCCCTCAAGAAGAATTTCCATATTTACATTTACACCTTTTGTTGAATAAATTTGAGACGTGTGTGAATCCATAAAATTTTACAAGACTGATTTGTAGTGAATATTTAACGAATAAATCTATTCTAGTCTTCTTTAGTATTAGATTTATTTATTTCTCAATCTTGAAAGAGAAGCTTACACTTATTTGACTTTTTCGTTTGATGTTTGGAGATTTGTTTGTCTAATATCGTAAGCTTCGTATTGAGAAAACTCTGAATGCAGTGAAGTGAGAGCCTCTGTTTCCTGGTGTCAACAAATGGGTAGCGGGGATTAGGGCGGTATTCGAAGGGTGAAAACTAGGGGATGAAAACACTCGAAGTTTGCGTGCAAAGCGGCGCACCTTAACGTCCCCTCTTTCAAACCCAACATGCCATCATCTACCCCTCGAGCTACCAGACAGTCAGACAGTCAGCTATAGCTAGTTATCGCGCCAGGTATAGGTACATTATACATAAGGCTCTCTTAAGTCACGCGAGCCATAGCCAGCCAGCCTTACTTTCAGCTAATCACTCTTATACACTCCTTTTCGTTCCCTCATCCCCCCCACCAAACCTAAGCTACAATTCGAACACGTTGAGAATTTTACTAGGAAATAACTGCGCAGCCAGGAAAACTACCCTTTGACCGTAGGTGAGCTATGTACCCACTTTGGGCGCGCCTGCACCACCCAGAATGATGAAAATCGAATCACCTACACATTCAGGTTAATTAATTGTAATGAAAAGGACAGTTCCTGTAGCGAAAATTATTAATTTACATTAGTTTCATACTGTAAGCAGTTCTTACCCTATTTTTTATTTATTAATTTTTTTTTTTCGTTTTAATATGGAATTAATTAATAAATTAATCAATTAATTTCATTTTTTGTACCAACGTTTAGTCATGTCCTTCACTAACTATTATTCCTCACGATTTCGATCAAATAAAGTAACGAAATCATCGTTATTTATATATAGGCAATATGCTATGCCATGACCAGCTTTTTCCGAATCTCCTTTCTACTTTTAATTAATAAAGGTACCAACCTGTGGCGTCAGGAAGGGGGCGGTGATGGTATATCGTGGTGAACGAGGGGCGCTATCGACCCTGAGGATCCCGGGGGTTTCTTTATTCCTACTTCGATTTTTTGGCGTATTGATTTCCGACGATGGTTGCATCTGGGGCGATGGATCTCTGGAAGAATCATCTCTACGATCTTCTTGAGTAGATCTATTCGTATCTTCATACATGAGGATTGAATCTTTCAGATTTTGTACTGTAGATGTTTAATGGTGTTCTTTTTACTTTGGGATCAGATTACGATCGTGATTTTTTTAGATTTAATCGACCGATCTAATTCCTCTAATTAAATACATCTACGGAAATTTCCATGTTTTATCACTTCCGTTTTATCCCCTGTTTACAAAACTACTTACGGTTTACACGGTATCTACGACAACCCCTACCGTAAGATAACAGCGCAAAATTTCACCTTCTCAAGAGTCCCGATACACGCGATCAAGGGTAGAACACGCTCGATGGGATTTAACAAATAAAATTCAGCAAAGATTTCACGTTTTAATATCTAATCTCACAATCGGACACGAAAGGGCACTTCACAACACCGTTTAAACCCGAAATAAAATACCTGATCAGTACTAATAACGATAATATCGATAACTTATCTTTAGACGTAACGAAACTGTACTCAAAATAAAATCCCTCTTTAAATTTCCAACACCATTCGCTTTGATAACTCGAATAGGTTTGTCCTGGTAACGTCGAGTAAACTGTTTAGTTCCTCAATGTCTGACCCGCCACTGTTGCTATTACAAATTTACTAATGAAGTGATTCTCCCTCTTCCGCTACCACCATATCTATTAAGGCGTTAATAATGACGATGAATAGCCGAAAGGTGAGTACGTCAAGACCCCCCTCTGATAGTCTTCGCGCGTTTAACACATGTGATGTAAATGTAATGAATGCAGCACATGTGTGCGCGACTATTAGATACCCTGCAGGGGTGATTACTATTTCATGTTTTAACATAGGGGTGCGACACGCGAGACAGGGCCACGCCTGTCTGACTCCTGTCACATCCGGTGTATCGCTTTGTTCTTTAACGTTGGGTTAATGTGATCGTAAATGTGTCGGTTATCAGACGTATATAAAATACGAAATCTATCGATAGACACATGTCTAGTCTGAATTCTTAAATTCTTTTGAAGCGTTGATTTATAGCTCTGGATTTACCAATCTCATGTTGAAATTCGTCGAAGAATTATAGAAAATGGGATAAAGTATGGGAATTAGAGAATGGGAGAATTAAATCACGATTTTAAAAAAATCTTCCAGTTTTATATCTGATGATTTTTTTCTTTATATTTATTTATTTTATTTTTTATTTTCTTCTTATTTTCTTCATTTATTTATAGTGATATTCAAAATATTATACATATATTGGATATATGTGTTGTTGATGTTGTTCTTGTTTTTAAACCTAAATAATACTACACATATATTATAGGTATATTGTTTCCTAACGACAGTAATTATCAACCCCCGTATATTTATCTTAGATATATATAAATTACCAAATATTGTCAATAAATCAATCGATAATAATTACAGTTACCTCAATGATTATATATAGGATCAAAGAATTATGCACGATCCGATATAGGTATGTATATGAGACAGGGGTGAAAATAATGACATTATTTTGCAAAATATATTCATCGAAACAATAAACTGACACACGCATAGGTATAATTATCTTAATTTTCTTATTTAAAGTTATTTTATTATTTACATCTTGAATAGAGGATCCAGGATCATTATACTATATAATATAATCGAACAGTGAAATTCAGTCGTTTGTCAAATGGACTTTCTGTAATTTCTTAATAAACCAGCTGTACCTATAATATACCTATATATCAAGGGGATAAAATTCCAATAATTCAAGAGCTATATACGATCACAAACACCTCTCTCAGAATACTCGTTGTAATTAATATGTCCCTCGGGTATTGTACCGACCATTTACTGGCTTAATAACAATCAGAGTTCTACCAATTGAGGTAGAAACTCGCGGCAATCAACTGTGCTGATATACCCCAAGGGAGATTTCATTAATTTCCGGTTTGTATCCTACTGGCAATAATCTGCATCTAAAATTTAGCAAATGATATTGATATTTTATATTTTCTACTTATAACGTAACATTTAATTTATGATATGTGAGACTTTTAATATTTATTATGGTATACTGCAAGACGTATTACCTATTTTATATTTATCATCATTTGCCATTAATCCTCAGAGTAATTAGAGTCCCAGTCACGTATGTATGTATGTATCTATCCGTTAAATTGATAAATTCAAACAGAAACACACCTACACGTCTTTGCAGGATTTTTTTCTATATACCTTCCAGATGATATGATCCGTTTATTTTTACGACATTGCAATTTGCGCTACTGATAAACTTGGATAAGTGAAATTTTTAACACAGTCTTACTCGCAAGTTGATAATATCCCCAAACTCAAGGCATGTGTTTCAACTCCAGGCCCCGTGCTTGACAAACATCCACATTCGATTTCAGCAATTTAACTAATGAATATTCTACGACAATTGTTTATATGTCACTGCAGTTTGCACTTACCTAATCATCATCAAGTCTTAAAACTGACCACAAAATAAAATTATTTCGTCGTATGTCGAGCCCAAGTAGTCCTTTGCACCTGGCTCATCAATTCGCTACGAGATGGTAGCCTCGCGCTTGTTGTTCTTGAAGGAGGTGGTCCAGGAGTCCTTAAAAAGTGTACCAAGTGCTTTTGACCCTCCTGAGGTTTGGTTGAGCCAGTATTACTACTTCCCCCTGTATCTAGCTGGTCGTTTCTAGTCCTGATTCCATTGTTAACATTATTGGCATCATTTACTGCACTGTGATTATTGGGAAGAGATCTTCTCCCGAGTGGCGGAGGGTCGAGTACAATGGGAGGAGGTTCGTCGTTAAAATTAGGTACTCGTATCCTTTGAAGATCAATATCTCCAGCCAATATACCACTGGGATTCGTCTGGCTCTGTGGAAGAGGTTTGATGAATGCGGCCTGCTGCTGTTGCTCTTCTAAGCTGCTCTCCAGACTCGAGGACGCGTAATTGTCCTGTACTCTGTGCACCATCACTGGGGATGGAGAGTAACTGTTTGCTTGGGATACCCTCAGGGATGTCGAATTCGGGGATATCTGAGCTGAATTCTGGAACCGAAATGGGGTTCTTCTTTTAAATTTATTATTCAAAGCTCTAGTCCCATCAGTTTTATAAACATTCAAAGACTAAACGGACACCTATCATGTAGGTACTTAATGACCTCAAGTTTTCGGCAACATGAAGTTCATACAAGTATAAAGCGAGATGGACAATGTCCATTTAATTTAATACCACTACTCACCGAAGGCCTGTTGTTTGTTGGAGGTAAAAGAAGACTAGGTCCGATTGGGTATGGCGAAGGTGTAGCATAGGGTGATCGTTGGGGCTGAGGTTGATAGGGGCTGATGTTATGAAGACGTTCTAGTAGTTGAGCTTGAAAGTGTAGTTGTTCATTGGATGAATTGAACCCTTGATTACCCATAACTGCGGTCGGATTCGGGGTGTAAATTGACTCCGTTGGGTACGTGTAGAAAGAAAAGGAAGGCGGATCCAGCTCCCAGGGTGAAGCTGGGCCTCCTCGCTGAGACTGATTGATAAAATCTCGTGTTACAATGCCTTGCTTTTGCCAATTACTCGCAGATTATTTTCAGTCATTGATATAACTTGGTAAAAAGTACCAGATAAAAGTAAAAAAATAAAAAAATTATTGTTTCTGATGGTTTAAACTGACGTTAAAACGATTTAGCCTGTTTAAGATTCAAGGAGGGGTCCTAAAAAAATTCGCAACGAATTTATTTTTTCGTTTTTTAATTCTCGTCGATAAATATTAGCTCATTTTATTTTATAGGTATCATCGTATGTAGATGTTTTCTGAGTGTATTAATAAATACATTTTGTTACCTAGCATTTGTTGGTTGCACAGAATCCAAAATCCCTTGAGAAGACCTGCCAACGAACACGAACACACTGCCACTCAGTATTATTATTATATTAGCAATTTAGAGGTCTATTCTAAATTAGAATAAACGATTGTTGAGTTAGAAAAGAAAAGATAAAAAAAAAAATAAAAATAAGAAACAAACAGCACTTAAATGTAATAATTTTTTAATAATTTTTGATTGTTTTTTTTTATCGATTGATCAATATCTATATTTTAGATAAGTATGTAGCATATGGTATATGATTTTTTGATGCAGTTTCTGGCAAATTCATTTCCACATACATGCGTCATATATCTCAATATGGAGATAAGGATATTGTAATATGAGGAGTGAGGTGATCCTATACAAATCCAAACAGTGTGAAATTTGAAATTCAAATATCCCCAACTTTAAAGGAGGTCTTGGTAGGGGTCAGGACTTCCGCACTTTATTGTTAACTGCAGTTTAAGTAAACGAATATCAAAATACTCTGTAGTAGATTCTTTTGTAATAATTTAACCGATTCTCAAAAGAAAAACCGCGAAAAGAAGTAAAAGAATCAAAAAAAAACCGAGTTTCTTTGTTCTTTATCTTCCCTCGTTCTTTCATCAAACTTATAACATACTAAAAAAAGATTTCTTCTTACTAAACTAATCGCAAACTAATTCTAAGTATTAGAAGAGAAGAAGAATAAAAGTTAAATAATGGAAACGAAAAATTCTAACCGTATAAAAATCTTTTCCAAAAATTTGTTTATTAAAAGGTCTTTTTTTTTTGTTTGTGTTTGTTCATAATTTTTTGTCTAAATTCCAAAAGCATACAAAAACGTATAAAAAACCAAATAAATGAATAGATATTGAAAAGAAAAGAAAAATAAAAAAAAAATGGATGAAAAAAACACGTACACACACATACAGAGACACACAGTCGCAAAATCAGTACAAAAACTTACAAGCTATGTAATTATTGTTACATATAACTATAGCTATTAATTATCTATGCGTATAAATATATAGTATATATGTATATATGTATATATGTATATGTATATATCATATATAGACGGGTATAAAAGTACAAAATGCATTATACTATGTGTTATTCATGTAAATAGGTATATAGGCGTTAATTATAATAATAATGATAATAAAACGCAACCCCGTTTGAAGCAGACAGGCAGGCAGACACAGACAGTCGTACGGGTTGCGGGATGCGTGTGTCAAGGAATTGGGTAGAGCGTTACCTGGCCGAGGGTAGACAGATCAGGAACAGTTGGTGCACCCGACATTGGTACATTACCTGGGCCTTGTGAGGGCCCGGTAACATGACCACCACCACGTTCTTGTTCTCTAAGGTGTCCAACAAGCGCGCCAATATGTTCAAGTAATTCTTTATTTTGAACCAATAATTGATGCGTTCTCGTCTGTAATAGAAAAAAAAAAAAAAAATATAAAGAAAATTAACGAAAATAAAATGAGACAACTTTTCTTTTTTTCCCCATTTGTTCAAATTTTTTTTTAATTTTTGAACAATTTTTGGTAAAAGAATCATGTAATTATAATTTTGTTCTTCGATCCAATATCGATCTTATATTTCTTACCTGAGCCTCGACTCTGGCAGCTGTTTCAGCGGCTAACTGGTCCTGTAAAAGCCGAGCATGAGCAACGGCTGCTCGGGTTTGTTGGCCTTGTTGTTCTAGGCGTTCCCTTAGGAGTTGTATTTCGTGTTTTAGGGCAGTTAATTCACCACCGACTAGCATCCCGCATTCAGATGCCATCGTAGCTTGCTGAGATGGTTTAATTTCATTAAAATATGAATTTTACAACAGTAAAATAAATTGATCAATATTATATAAACGTAAAGATTGATTGAACAAAAAATTACGACATACCGAAGGCGATTGTCTTATCGGTGTCGTAGACGCTGTAGTAACAGGTGCTTCTTGTGATCTTGAGACACACGAAGACACGATTTCCGGTGTCGTTTCTTCCGCATCTGTCGCTGGGGCTATTAACGAAATATCTATAAAGAAGAAAAAAAATCAAAAAACTAAAAATAAATTCATCTTTAATTCAAAAAGCTTCGATTATCTGGGACATTAATTTTAATTTTCTTTATTTATTTATTTATATTTTATTATAATTTTTTTTTTTGATCGTAACTTTTTCCGGAGCTTTTTTATAGACGGATAACCACGGTCTTGAGATGTAAAAAATGATTATTATATCAAAGCTCTGGTGAATGAGATTTTCTTTTTAATTTTTAAGAGAGCTCTTAAAGGCCTGTCCATGCAAGAATTCATCGTTTAAGAGGCTAAGCACGAGGCTGCAAGGAGTTCTCGAAGCTAAGGCTGTCTTTGGTGATTGCGTAAGCGATGTCGTCTTAACGAGATTTCGTTGTATAGAGTTTAAAATGAAATTTTCTCATCTGACAATCCGGGAGATATATATCCGCGAAAATGCTACGCGACAACGTTGAATCCGTTTAATTATAGAAGCTTTAACGTTGTATCAGTGTACCCTACTCTGTTGTTGACAGGCACAGAAAGACGCTTAAACGTAGGTATATTATAGCTACAGAAAAACGTGTCAGATTTTGTTGATTTTTCTTTTTTCATTTTTAGTTTGTTTGAACTTTGTACATATTGCGTATTTTTTCTTTACCGTCCGCTTGCGCTTTAGGTACACGCTTGGACTTTAACGATTTACGCATTTTAAAAGAACCAAACATTTCCGCGAAACATCTACCGTGACGAGTTCAATCGTCCAGATTTACGGTTAGCTATTTTCAACCAGCAGATGACAGATAACGATGATCACCGCTTTCGAAATGGACCAGAATCACTCCCATATTGAAAAGGGGGATTTCAGAGCCATGATTGAATTCAATCCCCACGGAGTTAGGGAGGGAAAATTCATTTCCGGTCTCTCTGATTGCTTCCGAGTGGAATCAACCACGCGTATTCATGCTTACTATGGTATCCCCATAGAGAAAATTTGACTTTCTTTATATTTTATATCTCAGAGCTGTGGGTATTGAGGTACGAAACCCCGCAAGTTCATCACGGAAGTAATTCGAGAAGAAATCTCAATTTTCAAACCCATTTTATATACTTGATCTCCTTATTTTTGTTTTATGATATTCGTTATCGCGGATATATATTCAATCAAATTTCATCTCAATCGAATCAGTCAATAAATAAATAAATAAGTAAATAAATAAACTAACCCTTGTGGACCGGGGGAGGCGTCGGTGGGGGTCGTTCGCTTCCGGTTTCGTCATGATCCTGATCGTAGTCATCATCATTGTGGAAAGGATCCCTACCCCCATCTCGGGCAGTTCCTCTCTCACGATCCTCAGGCGCTGAGTTTAGACTGAGTTTGTGGCAAACCTCAAAAGCCTGACCCACAGTTCTCACCACCCTCATCGCCTGACTCTGTAGTTGAATTAGAATTCGAGAACTCGATCAATTCCCCAATCCTAAACCTAAGCCTAGTTTTATACGAACTAAAACTGAACTGAACTGAATTGATCCCCTTGAAAGTTTCTCCCCTTGATTTTCATTCGTGAAAACTTTTTACTATATACCTGGTTTATTATATTGTTTCAATTTCGACGGAGTAACAAGAAAAAATATACCGTAACGAAATTCCATTTTTCTATTTTGTCGATTGAAGAAAAAAAATCGATTGATATATTGGCGAAAAAATTTTAATTTTAAAGAGGGATAAAACAGACGTGATTATAGACAAATTAACAAAATGTGACGGACTACTTTTCATTACTCCGATGATTTGATGCTAGAGAATTTCCGGACCACAGATATAGGTAATACCAATAAATAAATCCTGTTTTTTTTTTCTTTTTTTTTTGTATAATAGTAATAAAAATAAACTAAAGATTTACCAACTGTTTTTAGAATACCATTCACACTTCTGTGCTAAATTTGAATCGAAATAGAAGGGGCTAAAAATTGGCAAACAAAAAAAAAACAGAGCTTTGATAAATCCTTTCTAGCTTTTTTTTTTTAATTTCTTGACTTTACTTGTCATTGTTCACCACAATTTATCGTTAAAAAATTACAAAGTAATGAAAAAAAACGAGAACGAAATAAGATGTTCGATTTCGATATAATATACCTCGAGTTCTTCAAGTTCGGCATTTTCCTCCTCTAACGGATGTTCATCTACGTTTAATTCCGGTACAGGTTTTGGTTTAAAACCTGGTTTTCTAAGTTTCATACAATATCCAAATATCTCAGGTTCTTTAAATGACAGTTTCTTCCTAGGTCGCATGGTTTCATATCCAGGACTTCCGGGGCTAGCGCTACCGCCGGAACTGACGCTACCAGGTGATGGTAGATCGCCAGTACCGGAAGTTTGCTTATTACCGCACCCTTTGAGCATAACTTATATTGTCTCTTAATTTTTTCCCGCCAGTTTTAAAATGCTTTAAATATTTTATTTTTATTTTTTAACAATAAATTTATGCAATTAGGTATGTATATGTATATTTTGCGATATATATTCATATACCTATGAAGTATATTTATACACGTATATATACACATATACTATATACCTATATACCTATATAGTGAAAATATAGAAATCGCGCGTGTTTAAATAAATCTTTCGACAAGAGCTCTCTCGAGTTCTCGAATGTAATAATAATTTTTATCCAAGATTATTTCCTTGGCATTTATTGTATATTATACGATTATATACAGATCGCGATTTCGTAGCTATAGAAAACGATTTACAATGGCAAAACCCGACGATTGATTGAAGACCAAAAAATATAAACAATAAAACATAATAAAATAGAAAAATTAAGTAAAGTAGATATTTTGTTTTTGAATCAAAGAATTGAAAAAATTAATAAGAAAAAAAGAGTGAAAAGAAAAAGAAAAATTTTAAATATGAATTGCGGTTCATCATTTAATTTACGATATAAACCACGCGTCACGCACGTCACTATAATTGTTCGCAACGTGTCATTCTCCCTACGTATCGCGTAAATACATATATCTATGTATATACCTATATAGGTATGTACCTATCGGTTGTACATACGTATAAATAGATAGTTATAGGTATATATATATAAACACTGCATGTATATACTACAGTTTCGTATGTATATATTTTAAGCAGCTGTTTTGACAAGCAACGAGTTAAGAAGCCGATCAAGATCACAGATCAATGAATAAGCAATATCCTCGTGCGGGTATACATCTCGATAGGTATAATGTATATATAATATGTCGCATAAAACAAACTCGTCAAATAAAAAATCTCACATATTGCAATAAAGAAAACAAAAAAATAAAAAAAAATAAAAAAAATCTATCAAAGACCACAGAGATCTCTATTTTGACGTTTTATTACAATCATTCATATACATGACGTTATAATACTACAGCAGTGATAATATATCCCGTCATTTTTCCATCAGTCGCACAAACTTTCAAAAATTTTCGATGATCACCGCCGACTTCATAATATTATTATTATTATTATTATTAATTAATTATTATTATTATTATTATTACTGTTCATTTGCTAGTTTTTTTTTCCCCTTTTTTTTCTGTGATTTTGTCATATACGTGAGACTTTAACAGCCCGACGACACTTTTTTTTTTCTTTGTTTTTTCTTTTCTCTGTTTTTTATATTATTATTATTTTATGTTATTTTAGTATTTTAGTTGTAGAATTCTAACATCCCGAACGAATCAACTACTATACTGGATGTCTTAACGCGAGATCACGCACCGCGGACTAAACCGCGTCTCTTTCGTTCGTCTCCTTCTTAGCTTATTCTTTGCCCAATTCTTGGGATCTCTGGCTGTTCTGCTGCCACCCGCTGATGCTGCTGCTTCTGTTGCTGGACCACGTAACCGCATCGTTTCGTTTCGTTTCGACAAATTTTCCTACCCCCTCGCTTCCTCTCAAAGCAAAACCGACTCACACGCCAGACTATACGGATCTATTTTAATAACTATACTGCCCCGCAACGTCGCAGACTTCTTGTTTAGTCGTACAAGAGTTTATACGTGTACGCATGTACACATATACATACACGATATTGCGGATCTCCCCTTAAGCGTTGTGATAAGAAATCATATTTGGGTATTATCCGCGTCAGCATCGCGGAGAAGAATAAGGTTCTGGCGTTTTTTTTTTTTTTTTCGTTTAATCATAAGAAACTTTATTGCGAAATGAATAAATGATTTTTTTTTTTTATGATTTTGATCATTTATTTCAGAATTTTGAAAATTATTTTAATGATTTTAGACGTACTGTTCACTTATAGAGTGAAATGGTCTCGAAACTTCATCATTAATCTTGGCAAGGGTGAGTTTTACTGCAGCTGCAGTTATAAGGCTGGATGGTTCTTTACCTATACTTTCAAAGCAAGCATAGCGTATAATTTTGTTTATGTATTTCAGAAATGCGGTGAAATCTTATTTATAGCCAAACGAAATAATGTCAGTTGATAAAACGCCAATCCAAATTCACCGTGGTGCGAAATAATATCATATCTGTATTACGAAAATTATTATTTTAATGGATTATAGACATTATATATAAACCTAAAATATATTGCGGGATTAAAACCGTAAGAGAATAACCAAAAAACGATTTTTCATGATTAAAGTAACTGCGATTTTTCGCGAAAAAATCCTTTTAACTCTATAATTCTGATATCTAACTATATATTAATTGCAGGATATTGATATCGACGTCATAACTATATACATAAATTTTACAGAAAGTAAAATAAACGCTAATTTTCAACCCTTGGAGAATAACTTTGGCCGACAATATTAATGGGAGTTTCGTGCTAAAGTTTGAATTTTACGAGTACATATGGTATATATACATATATATATATACGTAAATCTGTTCTCTTTCCGCTGATTTTAAAACACTATTATATGTATATATTTCTCTGTTACTCCGTCACGTATACTTATACATCGAATTTGCGGAATTATTATACATATATTTAGGTACTATTCACATGTGTTCATGCTCGAAGTAATTGACTTGTTAAAGATACAATAAGTTAGTTAGTTTGAATAGATTTTTGGGCCAATGAGTTTAATAATGCTGAAATAAATGTAAAAAAAAAAAAAGAAGAAAAAACAAAAAAGTTTAAATTACTCACCTTTTTACTAGATTTGAAGACGTTGCATTTGAAGGAATTGCTGTTACCATCGCGGGCAATGTAGCTAAATATTTTGAGATCGTGACTGTCGTGTGAAACGTAAAATATCCTGAAAATATCCCGAATATTACAAGAGCGATATTTACGGTAAAATAAAAAAAAAAATATTAATCAATAAGTGAATAAGAATAAAGTAGAAAAAGAGGAAAGAGTGAGCCGCAAAAATTGTACAAAGATACATAAATTCGTAATATCTTACCTGTAGATTGGATGATTCATTAGAAAAATTTTATTCTCATCCATCCATTGCTGTTTCTTCTGTGAATTAGACAAATTTTTGAAAATTAATATCGATAACGACTAGCTATGTAATATTTTAAAAGAAAATTTGGAAATCGATAGATTTTTTGTTTTAAATTAAAGATTTTTTTTATTATTTATTCATCGCCAGCTTAATTTTCATTATTTTAGGGTATAGCTACTATATTTATGAATCCCATAAATGTATTATATTTTTTGTCTAAATTACTCCCTCGGTATAATTAAGTCCTTAATTCGTTGTGGGGATGGGGTTTGGGGATTCAATTAAGTATATTTGCCTGTTAATCAAATTCTGAGTTAACGAACCTTTTTCTTTCGAAGGGTGACTTTTAGCCCGTCGACGGACACCTCGAGCGTCACTTTTTTCTTCTTGATTCCTTTCGCTTTGAATTCGTACTATAATATATATTTAAAAAAAAAACGTGATAATTGAGATGTGAATCGACTAATGAATTCGATCGATTAATACACAAGAATTTTATAGAAAAAAAAATTATTGAAAAAAAAAATTAAGAGATTTTTAAACGATTCATAAAAAAAAAAAAACAATAAAAAAAAATTTCAATATCGTAATTAGTGAGAAACAAGAAGACGACAAACCTCCGCATCTTATCAACGTATTTAAACTTTAATTAGATTTTGATTGAGTTTATTAATTGAAAAAACTCCTTACCCGGATCCTGCGCATCGCCGCCACGATCTCCACTCTGCTCGTCGGCCGCGGTACCTCCAAGGATCCGATAAACTGTGTAAAATAAATTATAAAGAGATTTCCAATTATAATTTGAAATTTCAAAATTTCGAATAAATTGTCATTTTCAAAAGTTTCACAGAACAGTATTGTCAAATTATCGTGAAAAATCCGTAGTAAGAAATTATTATATAAAAATTTCTTTACTCTATATAAATATAGAAGAAAAAAAAAGTAAAAATTGGGTTATGAATATATAGATATTCGCATATGAATATAAAAGTGCATTACGTTGCACTTCAAGTTTATGAAGCTTTACGTATGTCCCAGATTTGCAGGTGCGTTTCTCCGATGGAAATAGTATTATAAGTCGCTGCAGTTCACAAAGTTGCGTCTACTATGAAACAAATGACATTACATATATATTCGCCCACGTTCTTAACTCTTGTACGATATTTGAAAATTTCTACATCGCATATGTATACGTAGGTATGTATATACTAGTTATAATACATCTATACATCTTATAGATAGATATAATGAAAATTTCATCCACTCGATAAATTACTTTGCAGAATAAAATCCACGGAAGAAAACGATTCAAAAATAAAAAAAGAAAGAAAAAAAAAAAAAAATAAAAATTAATCGAAGAGAAAACCACTTGACTACCATGTCATAATTCGAAAATCTTCGTATACATTATAATTCAAGTGAAAAGTAAAAAAAAAAGAAAAAAAAAATGATCTTGATCGTGAATTAATGACGTAATCATAAATTCATAAAATTTTTCTGTTGCAAATAATTTACGAGGATTTAAATTCGCCGTGAAGTTAATTCCTACATAAAAAAAAAAAAAAGTTCAATATAAAACTTATATAGGTATTTTTATACATACAGTATACATACATAGGTATATATTTATCCGCATATATGTAGCTAGAGCCTAGAGCGATTGATTGTCTAATCGAATTAGATTAAGTGATACGAGTCGGTAAGTGGTCGGCCAATTTGACAAATAGTATATTTATCGCGTATATAACTCTTCACTGATCGATTTAATCGGTTAGTCAATTCCGAACAGGAAGAATAAACGACGATAGATTAAAGTTGGTCAAAAAAATTTCACCTAATTTCGGGTGTTTTAATAATAAATATGGTAATAAATCGATAATTATTTTATTGTTTTTGGTAGTAAATCGCGATTTTTACGTCTCAGTTTATCCGAAAATTTTTATACCTAATAATTGAAGATCATTGTCTCTGGGGTTATTAAGCTTTCGCAGAAACTTTGAAATAAAACGTTACAGGTTACTGCACTTTATAGGGGGACTATCGTAAAACTGTCAAATAACTAAAAAAGAAGATAAAAAAAAAAAAGAAAAAAAATTGCAAAAACGTGTAGCGAAGTGAAGTAAAGTAGAATTCTAATAAACGCCTACACTTTTCAGGATACTACGAAGCTTCTACGTTTATAAAGTAGAAATACGAATACAAATATGTCCGATATTACGGAGGCTTATTCCGGCTTGACATATTTACGTATAAATTTTTGGTTAGATGATAGGTGTATATAAATTTGTGTGGCGGAAGACAAAGCCTGACTTTTTCCCAGAATGAGAGCTACTGAAATAAACACGTGCAGAGTGACGTCATAGCGGTGGTAGCGCTTCCAGAAATATCTTCTCTTCGTCGTCGTCTACGTTATAGTCGCGTGGACCCGGCGTGTGCACCTTCTCTCCCAAAATCGCCTTCAATCTCTTCTCTCGTACCCCCCAAGAACACCGTTTGCCAATTTTAATAATAATAATAATATATATATATATATGTAAATTTTTTTAATTTTTTTTTCGGTTATTATTCGAATTGACGATGCGAAATAAAAATTCCTTTCTTTAAATCTTTCACAATTGATCAAACAATTGTTTAGTCTCAATTCTCAACCTCGTCACGAAGTTTATAACTGATAAGCCGATTCTCTATATCTTCACATTCATTAAACATCACAATCAACTCTTTGACCGAAACGTGACCACCGGTATAAGAGACGTAAAGAATGTCCTTTGTCAACAGCTTATATAGGTATATTATACAGTCGTATTTTAAAACGAGTTTAAAACACAAGTTTCCGGTCATTCTTTTGACGAAATCAACACCTCTTCGACAAGGCGTTGAGTGTTTACCAATCTTTTAACGCCGATTTTTATCTATATGTATAATAAGAAGAAAAAAAAAAAAGAAAAAAAAAACACGGACAGTTCATTTTTCACTTGACCGTTTTTATGTATTACGTATATACAGAAAACTATATGTATGTACATACATATGCGGGGATACTTAATCGACGTGAAAAAAAAAAAAAATCAAAAAAAAAAAAAAAAAAAAAAAACCGTGACGAAAATTGATTGATGAAAATTGAAACCTGACTGAGAACGGAAGTAGTGAACGTCATTTGACAACTATCGTATAAGATTAACGAGCTTTATATTTAAATATAGATCGACGTTGCAGCAGCTCTTGCAGATGGCCGTTTGTATTATAGTTCGCTGTATTAATAGGTGTTGGTAAAAAGAAGATATATATATATATATATATATATATATATATATATATATATATATATATATATATATATATATATATACACATATATACGTATGTATGAATATATGAACCGGAAAAAGCTCTATAGGTTAAATAATTTCCGCAAATGGCAAGTTATATGTATATTTATATATGCAAGGGTACTATCCTGTAATATTAATTTATTCCTACAATTGAACGAAGGTATATATACTACATATACATATACAATGAACAAAGATGAGCGAGCAAAGAGTAAAAAGCCGTCAAGCCCGAGGGGGATTCCCCGGCCGAGGCACTCCTGCACGCGATCGTCGTTCAAACGACCAACGCTGCCAAGATAAACGGGTAAAAAAAGAAAAAAAGATTTTTCTTCAGAATCGGAAATTTACCACGTAAATATACATATACCTATATATTTATATAATAACGGAACGGGAGTTAAGAAAGTCGATTTTATTTTTTTGTATTATAAAATCAATGAGATATGGTGTATTACATGGTGTTACGTAGCATGTATAGAGGGTAGATAACCAGGGTAGAATAAAATTATGTGTTTTACCTATTTATTTATTTATTTATTTATTTATTAATATTTCCTGTAAAATTATATAGTTTTACTAAAATCCCTTCAGCTTCACGGTTTAAAGCCTTTTGATAATGTATTATTAAGGTTTTAACCTACCTTTGCGTGAAACACGATACCCCGGTGAAAAGCCTCTTCGCTATGGAGCGGGATTCTCGTGTCGTAATCGTCATTGTGCACGAGATTGTACTGCTTCTTTGAGGGCATACTTGCAGGCCCTGCTGCATCCGATTTTCAAATCTTAACTCCGCTGTTGAATAAGTATAATACATTATATTATATATATACTCAAGACTGTATGTATAAATGAATATATATCCTCTTACGTATTTACGAATTGGTATATATAACAAAAGACAAAGGTTTAATACCCAACAGCACGTGGAATCTCATGAGTCTCGAAGCTTATCGCTGTATAGAAATATACTCAACATGTAGGTATCAATGAATAAATCTGCACGTACGTCAACATATCATCGAGTTAAGTTTATCCGGGCAAAGTATGCTATGTATACGTTTTTACTGATAAAGAAATTTTCTAATAATAATAATAATGATAACATATTTGAAATTTGTACAATTTTCAGATTTACCTATACATACTTTTGTGTTGATTGGGTCTTGAGTCTTTTTGGATAATCCCAGGGTTTATTTAACGGTGATAGAATAAAGGAAGTTTTGGTTTAGTTTCTTATTATAATATCTGAGGGATTTAAACCGGGGTGAAATATGTATACAGATTTATGGCTGAACAGATTAGGGTACTGCTTGTACGCCTAGGGGCTATACTTCAACTTGGGGATATAATTTATTCCGAGCATGTCGTGTCCGTCACTATTCGCTCTCATCCCTCGGTCGTCGATGCTCGGTCCTTTGATTCTCGTTACAGATATATAAGTATGTATACGGTATTATAACCGTCGATTTACCGTATAGTATACGGATTCAGAATTGAAATTTCATTTTTCTGCGAATCAAATGTCCCATAAAAAAATAAAGAAATGAAAACAAAACATTTAAAAACATTTATTCAACTTTTGGAATTTTAGATTTTTGCGGATTTTTGAATTTAGTCTTTTTGCGAAATAGGGAAATATGTAATAAATATCGAAATTTTTCAACAAAAATTTATTTCTTGAAATATTTTATGTCAGACCGTAATATTTGTTTGTCGATTAACGACCCACGCCGTGTATACGAAATAGGAAGTTAACGTGCGAGTATATATATATGTATATATATTCTATATATCTGTCTGGCAGTTTTTATGGCATCAAAGACAAAAATTTTCGATGTTAAAAAATTCGGTTTTGATGTTCAAACCATGCGATGACGTATATCCGGTATATTTATTACCTTATACATATACATCTGTACAAATATAACGCATAATATAATACATTAAAAAAAGACAACGATTCTTTACTGCAGTATAGGTTTAATAGTTCAACACCCGCGTGCAGGTGCGAGAATTTGGAACACGTTCAGATTAATTTTATTAACCAGCTACGATTATATAGTCGATAAATTATTGGTCAAATTTTTTTCCGGTAAAATGAAAAACAGAAAGATGAAAAAGTATGAGTATAAAGTAATAACCAGCCAAAAAAAAAAAACTGCTTTAAAGAAACCGTAAATCCATATATCTGAACGCAAGTCAAACACTCCTCTAATCCGTGTTTGCTGAACAGAAAGAGAGAGAAAGCAAGAGAGTAAAGATGAAGAGAAGAAAGAAAGAAGAAGAAAAAATGAACAACATACACGGCGACGATACACATCGCATATCATGTTTTACGCATGGTACATACGTACATACGCGTTGTCGCGTGCGAGAGCGTCTACTATAAGCCATAAAGGCATACGATAGGTATATATGTATACCTATACGTATATGACAAAGAGTGTGTCTCGTTTGTTGATCTCTTATAGGTTGCAGTGACCTCGAGCGCGTCGGTCAAGCCGTGGTTTTAGTGTGGAGAGAACTTAACGGCGTTACCACGTTCCCTCGAGTAATATAAAAAGGTACGCGTAAAGGCCTTCCCCGGCCCCTTTTCTCTTCCCTACTCTTCTTTCCTACTCGTTGCTGTTGCTGCTGCTGCTGCTGCTGCAGGCTTCCTTCCTTCTTTACGAAGCCTAAGTCGAAGCCTATACTTTTCTACCTACGTATACGATATACCTACTCTTCCTCCTCCTCCTCCTCCTCCTCACGTCTCCCGTATCCCGCAGTGAGGATGATGGGGTCAGTTAGTAAAGGGACCCCACCTCTCTCATAGAAAACGAAGGCCAACACGGAACGACCACGGGAGGACCAGCCAGACCAGTCAGACCCTAGCGCGTGCATCCTGTATATTTTCTCTTTGATGCAGACAGGCACCACGTATCACACGAGGGGATACGTTGTTTGTGTACCGAATCAATCCGATCTTATAAAGCTAAGGTTAAACCTTATGTATAATGAGTTATAGTAGGTATAGAGATGATAATTTATTCTTGAATGTAGTTTGCTTTATTATTATAGCAGTCGTTTATATTTGTAAAACCTATACCGATATATACACGTTGCTGTAGCTATAAGTTGTTTAGCGAGGAATGTCTTTCCCTTTCTCGGAAAACCGCGCGCGGTGATCAGCTGCAGCAGCATTGAAGTTGCTGCACGTTTTATGCATCGTTGTTAGATCGCAGCTGTACTGTAGGAGAGTTAAAACTCTCGAATAGCAAGAGAGCGTAACGGTTTAGACCTAGCGCGTGTGAGTCATTTGTTGAAAATGGCTAAAACTTGAATCCCGTATGATATGCATATATGCGAAATGCCGATAGAATTATAGTACACTGCAGTGAAAGTAATGGTCTATCACATACACCGCCCCCGCAAAATCCTGTTATTACAAATTGGAAGAATCACAGAATAATAAGATAATAAAATGAAAAAAAAAAAAAAGGATAAGAGTGGGTGGATTTGAAAAAGCAAAAATAAAACACGTATAATGAACTGGTTCTTATTTCGCGTACCATAATAGACGATAATTAATTGTTTGGCGTGTTTCGCGCGATGGCTGCCGAAGACAGTACGTCCTCCCTCTCGCGTGTCTCAGTGTTTTTTGAAATATGTACGTCAAACGTAAAGCTAACTACGCAAACGGTCACCTGACCCGTTGTTGTACAATCTCTGACATTTGAGCGTTTTATTTTATCCGTTCATCATCCCGTGCCACGAGATCGTCGCAAATGAGTTACGTAACACGTAGGTACAAAACACACAACGTGCAATGTATAACCGACTACCCTCTATCTATACCCCGTAAAATAGTATACGCGTTTGGCTACTAGTATAATAGCTGCGATGTAAAAAATAAAGAATTAAGAAAAATCGACGGTTCGATGTGTGTAGTTTCACGTCTTTTATTTTTTCCTTAAATTTAACGAGGTACACGAGCGATTTAACTCCGTGATTAATGATTTTAAAAAAATAAAGAAAAACTACACGAATCGAAAGAAAACTTGAAACAAAAAACAAAAAGAAAAACGCCGAGTTATTTGTTGAGAATATTAACATTAGTTATCATTATTATTATTATTATTATTTTATAGACCTTGTGTATTTATATTCATCCAGGTATATGTGTATTGTATAAGATAAATTATAATACACGAGCGTAGTCGTAAATCTAGTGTAATAATGATACAAATTGCGAAAATTTATCTAGCGCGTGGTTCAACCGCGTGTCCAGTCGATTCTTGTTGTCTTTTGATTTTTTGTTATAAAAAACAAATAATAATAATAATAATAACAATAAAAACAATAAAAACAACCTATTCTCACGTGAAAGCAACTTAAAAGATATTATGGTGTGGGCAGAGACAGGACAGGACTATATGCATGTATACCTACACATCCACGTATCCTGGCGCTGAGCGCACACGAACAGACCATCACATAACTGCAGCGGCAGTCCGCACCCTTCTTAGAAACAGATGACAGTGGCTCTACGACCATCCAGCTAAAGAACTGAGCGATGCACTGCTTCACCACCGATATACTATTTTTCTTTTCTTTCACGTTCTTTCTTTCTTTTTTTTTTCTTCTTTTTATCTATGTGTGTATGTTTGTATGTAGTAGTAGCAGCGCGAGAGTCTCTCGACGAGATACTCGAAATCAGGTTCTTCAAATCTCGAATCACGTTTCACGCTATTATCATCGGTTCAAAACTCGTTTTAGGTACAATGAATTATAATATCCTTGGTTATGGTGATGATCGGGGTTCAGGCACCTCACGTGCGCTGATCTAGCAGAATTCTTTTTATTATAATTTGTAAAATTAGTGAGTCACGCGCTGTGAGCACACGTTTATACATATGTATACGTATACTATATACTAGGAAATTTGCGTATTGGTTTTAGAAAGGAATGTTGCAGATTTTTTCCCCTCTACTTATGGCCTTAATTCAAATGTTGATTAGGAATTTTTTTCACTGATTTTATAACGCCGTTTAAATTCTATTTTATATTAAGGTTTTATAATCAACATTATTGTTATCGCAATAAAAGGTCGTATTTTTTATTATCATATTCTGTCGAAACTCGATGTCACCCTTTTCTTTTCATTTATTTAAGATTTAAGGAATTTCAAATAATGAATCACGCTCGTTCCACGCGCGATTGTAAATACGGCCATCCGGGAACGCTTCGAAGATACATCCCCGTCCTAAGCGGAACCGGCATCGCACTGAAAACCGGCTGTAATCACAAAGCGGGAACACGGCTCTCTGCATCTTTCTATTGAGCTCCATCTGTGTTTAATACTCTCAACCCTTCGCGCGGTCAATATTCACGAATTCTCGACGCGTCTTATTGCCTACAGCGCGTTTCATATTAGACATGAATTCGATGTAGTCTTTGAACAATATTTTCAAGGTCAAGGATTGAAAATTATAGTCTTAGAAGATCAATTAAGTGAATTAATCGATGAATTAATAGTTAAACAGTCAATAATAGACCAATAAATTTTTTTGAATTCAAAAAAACTATTTCCTGATATTCTTGTACTCTGATATTCCGTCAGAGCGCGTTGTGTCTGTGCTTAAAATACACCGTCGACTTCGCACTCATCAGATAAGTTCACTTTATTTCAGTTACAGTTTGACTGGTAGTCTTGACATCTGATTATTACACGGTTGACCCGTATTGTTGTAAGAGGTTTTAATTCTTGTACGCGAAATTCCGGATTTATTATAACAATGAAGATTGTAACATGTATAGCCCCAGTGAATATAGCGGTAATCAAATATTGTAAGTAGAAACATAATCCATCGCAGTTATTACAGCGTATATTGCAATAAAGAAAAGCATAATATTATCACGATCCGTTATAATTCGCTAGCGGCTAGAATTGAGATTATAGACTTTGCATACATATAAGTTTATGTTTACGTGCCACTTGGTATTAACTAATTAACTGACCATCTGATTACCTGATTAAGTTATATTATCCAGAGATTACAAGCGTTTGAAATTCGAAATTAAAATGATCATTGCGAACCGCGAAAGGTGAAGTTTAAATATAAGTTTAATGTCAATTATTCTGTCTTCATATTGCGATTGTTGCAAATATTGTAATTTATAGGATTTCCTTTTCAGGGGGAAAACGAGATGAGGATTTAATTTTACCGATCAACGATTCTGTTAGCGCAACGCTAAGCACGGATCATGTAAGTTTTCGAAATTGAAAATTAGGTAATCGATGTTAAAACGAATCTAATCAACATTTGAATTATGGTCAAAATTAATTTCGTTGTTTTTTCACAGCTATGTGCGAAAACTACGATAATGGCTAGTCCTGATTTCAAAGAAGATCGAATCTGGCTAAACGGAAGGTATATCATAATATTTTTCCACAATTTTTAAAACAGCTTCAAAATACAAGGTGGTCCATATATTTTAATTAATCCAGGCTAATATTTTTGAAATTAAGCAATATACAATAAAAAAAAACTTTTCCATTAAAAATACGAGGCCAAAAAACAAAATATTATGAGTAAGAAATTTTTCATTTTCATTGATTAATCATGGCAAGTCATTTTTATGAATTTGCACTAAAAAATAGAAGTTCCCGATTAAAAAACCAAAATTACCTAATAAAAATTCCATAAAATCCTATAAAAATTCAAACCCCATAGCATTATCAAATGTCCCTCTCGAAACCATACAACTTTTGTCTGAAATATTTTCCTCTATCTTGCTTAGTTTCGAAAATACTATAAAATGGGCCACCCTGTATATATGGATGATCTAAAAATAAAACACATCACATAAACTTTGAATGTCTTAACTTGGTTCAGATTTCGCTTAAATATTCGCAATTTGAAAACAATATATTTAATATTGTTTCCTTCTTTTTTTTCCAGTGAGGAGTCTATAAGCAATAAAAGATTACAAAATTGTCTTACAGAAAGTAAGTTCGTATTAATTTTTAAGAAAAGAAAAAGCAATTTTTTTGTTCACAAAAACGAATAAAAATTATTTTTTATATGCATAAATATTGAATAGATAATAAAACGAATACCTAATTGCAGTGCGAAAACGTTCTAAACTCACGACTGACATTGGCTCTTGGAAAATTCACATATGCTCTGAAAATAATTTTCCAACCGCTGCTGGTCTTGCTTCCAGTGCCGCAGGATATGCCTGCCTAGTAGCTGCCTTAGGAAAACTTTACAATGTCGAGGTAAATGGCCTCGGGGTTAATTCACAATTTGTAAAAAATAAATAAAATTGAATGATAGTTTCAAGAATTAAACTCAATATTATCGCAACACGTGGATGTTTAATTGATTTTCTAAATTTCTAGGGAGATATAAGCGCTGTCGCTCGTTCCGGGTCAGGATCGGCTTGTCGAAGCGTTTTTGGAGGATTTGTCCGTTGGTATTCAGGCTCCGAACCGGATGGCAGTGACAGTATTGCTAAACAGATAGTTCCGCCCGAACACTGGCCGGAAATGAGAATTCTTGTTCTAGTCGTGAGGATAAAACTCATCATTATATGCAGTCATTATATTATTTTTCAATATTTAAATTCAATTTTTAACATTTTCATTTTTATTTTCCAGGTTAACGACGCGTCTAAAAAAGTTTCCAGCGCGATCGGAATGAAGCGAAGCGTAGCTACGTCCGATCTCTTGAAATATCGTGCTGAGACTGTGGTCCCAGCTCGAGTAGAAGAAATAACAAAATCTATAGAGGAAAAAGATTTCTCAAAGTTCGCAGAACTTACGATGAAAGACTCTAATCAATTCCACGCAACTTGTCTTGATACGTATCCACCTTGCGTTTATATGAATGATACGTCTCACGCTATCGTGGAACTTATTCATGCGTACAATTCCGCCGCTGGAGAAGTGAAGGTGAAGCAATGGAGAGATTCTAGTATACAAAAAATAAAAAATAGCTAAAAGTTTAATAGTTTCTTTTTTTTTTTTTAATTCTTCTTTCAGGCTGCCTACACCTTCGACGCTGGTCCTAATGCTACTTTATATCTCTTAGAAAAAGATGTACCAGAAGTTGTGGCGATTTTAAATCATTTTTTCCCACCAATTTCCGAAGCCAGTATCGGTGTAGAATATTTGAAAGGAATTCCCGTACAGCATGTAGAAATATCTGAGGTTTGATATTTATTCATGACAAATACCTGTGTTTTGCTTTATATCTTACTTAGCTTTCTCATCGAGCGGTGAATAACGCTTTTGTCTAATTTCAGGACTTGTTGAGAGGAATTAATACCGAGCATCAGAATCCGGGAAAATTGAAATATATTATTCATACTTGCGTCGGTGATGGTCCTAAATTAATACGCAAACCGGGAAACCATCTATTAGACAGTAGTGGATTTCCCATTCGAGAAAAGCGTAAAATAATTCTACAAAATTGAAAGCTATTTTTTATAAAAAGAAAAATAAATAATTATGTACTTATATATTTACAGAAGATAATATCATATTTGATATATTTCAATACAAAAAGAAAATATTGTTCGATTTATTTCACCCTTAAATCAATTGCGAAAAAATTTTAAACGTAAAACTGAAATAATATGTTTCTTTTTCTTTAACTTTGAAACATTTTGCTCGATAAAAAGCTATTTTTACTATTGAACTTCTAATTTATTGATCGTTTAGCCAAGTATTATTCGCTGTACAAATAGCTAACAAAAATGCTGCGTCGATATGTAGGCACCTCGAATACCGCAACCGGAGATACAACAGTGTAGTGCGCATGCCGCATTCATTAACGTTAGATCAATTCAAGCCTTCAAGGGCGCTTATGCCTTATAGCACGATCATATTTACTGTTACTTGGCACCGGGACTGTTGTTGCCTGGTACAATAATTCGGCGCCTAATAATACATATCGTTAATTGCTTTTCATTAAGCACTAAGAAACCATGAGCACCTTGCATCTAAGCGTCGGTAAGTACCGGATAATATAAATTTATACATTATTATATTTAAAAAAAATAAAATAAAAACGAAACACTACATACATATTATGATACACTGCAATGCTGAGATTAAATTATAGACGCCGCATCGACAGATTTTTTTTTCTTTACTAACACGATGACCAAGCCGCTTATTATTTACAGACTTATTTAAACTATGTCAAGTCTTTGTAGAAAGAACTCAATTAATCCGTTTTATAATATTATGCGAAGAAATTTTCCCAGCTAACATAAAATATTCTTTGATTTATATATATAGGTATATTAATCCTTGATTTAACTAAAAGACTGAATGCCGTATAATGTCCGTATTGTCAATAAAGACTCAAAAACAAACTTTTGACACATTGTGGTAGTCTCTTAATCGGTTTTAGGGATTAATATAAGTCTTTGCATTATATTTTGGAAGCAGAGGTTTTGTTTTCAGCTACATAGGTATAGATATGTAGATACATATAAATTCGTTGTTACCAATGTGAAAATAACGACAAATTAATGTACAAAATTATATAAATTTCGATTTGTATTATACTTTTTTGTCTAAATTAGGATCTGAACAACCCGCATCCGTTGATGGAAAACCGCGATTATACAGTATGAAGTTTTGCCCGTATGCTCATAGAGCAAGGCTTATACTTACTTTGAAGAAGATTCCTTGCGAGATAGTAAACATAAATTTGAAATCAAAACCGGAATGGTATCTAGAGGTACATTTTATGCAATTTAAAACCGTATTTAAAAACGTTTAAAATACCGAAACGTAAATATATCATCAAATAAAAACGAATTCAAATTCATTTTATTCAGGTTAATCCAAAAGGAAAAGTTCCAACGTTTGTCGACGTTGACGGTAAAGTAGTTGACGATTCTTTGGCAATTGCCAATTATTTGGAGGAACATTATCCCGAGCCACCTCTGTATCGTGCCGATACGAAGGAACGTGACTTGGAATTAATTGAAAAATATGGAGTGGTAAGGCTCTGTTGTTTTTTTTTTTTTTTTTAAATCGTTATCAAAGAGCGAAATTATCAAATAATACGATCAGCCTTCGAATGATAAACTTAAAATATTAAAAATTCTTAATATATTCTCCGTTTTTAAATATTTCTGTAATAAATTTAAACAGATAACGGACATCTTCGGCGCTTCCATTCACAACAAAGACGCTAGACCACTGTCAGAAATAGTCAGCGAAATACTCGAACATTTGGTAGAATTTGAGGAAGAATTAGCCAAGAGAGATACAATTTTTTTCGGAGGTGTGTAGACCCGTAAAAAGATGATAATTAATTGAAAAAAAAAAAAACAGGAAAAAATGAAATAAATCCAAGTTGATGAAAAATGATCAATAAGATCGTGAACAATTAAATAAATAATTATTATGATTTTAGGAAGCGAACCTGGGATGTTAGACGTTCTGATGTGGCCTTGGCTTGAGAGAGCAAAGGCACTTCCTTTGATTCATGGAGAACCGTTGAATTTCGACAAAGAAAAATTCCCGCATCTCGTGAGTGTGCGAATAAATAATTGTTTTCAGAAATTTAGTATAACTCAAAAAGGAAATTTTCATTGTATAATAATGTAAAAAATATTTCAGATGCAATGGATAGGCGGTATGAAAAGCAAGGAATTTGTACAAACTAATTTCGGACCATTTGAAGATTTTGCAAAGGTCATCCAAGCTGGGAACAATGTCGACTATGACAAAATTTAATTAAGCTATTTCTATTTCACAAAATCTCTATTACTATTCTTAAGCTTGCGATAAATACTCGTTAATTTCTTTGATAGAAAACAAAGCCAAAAAGAAGAGGAAAAAAAAGAAAGAAAGAACAATAACATGACTAATGACAATAAAATACTCATATCTATCATAACTAATACTATATGTATTGTAATGCCTTACTATGATTTATTATTTACAAATTTAGTAATAAATGATTACCCACTTTCTATGCCGCGTTATATTATAATATCGATATACATATATTTACTATTGAATAATTTCGCTATTTCAAGATAACGTCAGAAATTTTCTCATGTATGTACTATAATATTTGTTTTTTTTTGCTTTTAATGTATTCTATATACCTATGTATACAAACTCCAAAAGTTATAAGAATACGAAATTCTACAACGACGTTAGAATTTTTTAAACACTATTCTTGTCTAGATATAAAAATTTTATGCAAAATAATGCAAACTGCGATATATTGTTTCTATCAGTATACACCTATGAAGTATTTGTCTTATTTACGAAAATTTTATCTAGGAGAAAAAATAATTAAATACCCTAAGAACCAGTCTGCAATCGTAATAATTTACATTAAAAATCTACTAAAGGACAGTCCATAATGTGGACAAATGAGTTTAATATTTACATTATGTTAAGAATGATACCTGAAGCCTATATTCGTAACGTTCTCTACCCCATGTGAATAATCCAGTATTATTCAATACCTTCTATTGATACAAAAACTACATCTAATGGATGATACGTATCAAACATTTGTTAGTTTCATTGTTTAGAGGTCCCAGAAATGTTGCTATCTGCTTGGCTCGTTGTTGGTACTTGTGCCGCTGGTTGTGGAGGTAAATTTTCTGTTTGTTCAACGACCGTAGAAGGTGGTGGTTGAGAAGTCGAGGGGGCGATTCCTCAGGATGTGTTTATTTCCTCAATGTTAAGGTGGGCTATAAAACGAAGTCGCATTTGCAACGCGGGTCTCAATCTTCGAATAATGCATTCCACTTCGTTTTTCATCATGTCACCAACGAACATGTATTTTATATGATACCTATCATAACAAGTAAACATAGTTAAGGAAAATAAAAGACGAAAATTTTTCTACAAATTGAATCCTTTCTGAAAATCAATTCTAAAACTACAACAAAATTTTTAAATGAAGGATACAGTAGGTCGCAAATCGCGTCCATGTACTTCAAATGAGCTTGAGTACGATCTACTTGTTCAAGCATTTCGTACAGACTAACAGCAAGCTCAACTACACATCGAGGTCTCTCTGCATTGAATCGTGCCAAAGTTGGTCCGATCAAATGGCATGCAAACACCAGTTGTTCTTCGCTGTTGACTACAGGTTGTAGTTTTTCTTTAATGAATCTGAAACGGAAGTATAAATTGATATTCTTCATACAGACATAGAGTTTCAACTTGAATTACTCGCTCCTGCTTACTGTGGCATAGTTGTTATTTGTCCAACTCCAGCGTGGTGCCAAATAGAATGAGCTAACGCTATCATGTAGCTATATTTGTTCTCTAATAACCCGTTGTGCGTAATATTGAAATTGAATATCTGGAAAGGAGTCAAGTTGTTGTATTGCCAATTTGCCAATCCAGGACTAGTCACTGTTTCTACTAAACGATCATGTAGAGCTGACCAATAACACTCAGGCAATGCAGCCAGTAATAAACCAACACAGTTTATCCATAAATGAATCTGATCGGACGGTACAACTGTATATCTGTTCCAAAAAACAAAAAAGTTGTAATATTCACACAATTTAGAATTTGTTTTGCATATTATTTGCTAATTGTTTTTATTATTCACCCTTTGGCAACGACATCGAGCAGGGAATTAGCAACCAAGTTCGGAGCAACAGGTACAGCCATAAGCTCGACACATGTAACGTAAAGTGCATGAGCAGCTGGATTTGGAAATTCATTAAACCTCCAATCAGTTGCTGGGAAATGAGCTGTTCCTGACATTGCTGTGAAAAAGTTAGTAAAGCATTGAGTTTTACATGAAAATGATGATATCTTTAGCTAGGAATTAGAGCCGTTGCAGTCGAGGATAATCTGCAATGATAATTTAAACATATAAAATTCCTTCAACTTACTCTCGACAATTCGTCTCACAAGACGAACATAGTAGTCCAATTCTGGCACCCAAGTAACAGCATCGTCAGCAGAACGTGCCATGTACAGTAAATAAGCTTCTGACAAAGCCCAATTAGGAGCACGAATATCCCGCAATGATCCCAGCACAGCGGAGACTAATCTTCGCTTTAAAGGCGGTCTGTCTCTCAGTTTTCTTTCGTAGTAGTGTAGAGTGTTGTATAAATAAGTTACAGGTCGATCTGTAATGAATAATGAATATTTTACAGTTTGAATGATTGTTGTTTTTCGATTTATGGCAAAGCCTGGTAAATACGGACCGTGAAATTTGTATAAACATCCCAAATGCTCCAATAATATTTCTAAACTCTTGGTAACGGGTGGTATCTCGAGATATCTGTGTATCACGATGTCAAAGACAGGTAAAAACCGGAGGCATACATTCCCGAAGTAAACTGGTAGGCTTTGGTATTGACTGGGACCTCCGGTAGTTTGTTCCATGATTCCCTCGGGGGCAAATTTCTCGGGATATTTTCTATGAAAAGCAAGATGCTTCTCATGCCAATTTGATTGTTTCCAGTGCTCTGGAGAATTTTCTTTTACAAATTCTTGTACTCTGTTTCGAAATTCTGCTGCTTTTAACAGAAGCAATTGAATTATGAAAAAGCAGACTTGAGCTTCGCTGCCTTCCTGTGTTCTGAGTGCCTGGAAACAATTTAAATATAAAAAAGATTAATAATTGGATAAATAGTTGATTAAAAAGAATAATTATCTAATCTTTACCAGGCAAAGGACCAGCCTATCGATTGTTACGATGTTATATTTCCAGATCATGTCATTGATGGTGTCTACACACTTGTTTACATGTTGACCTCCGACACTGTTGGCAAATTCAAATACTAAGTAGTCGCAGAACTTTCTGAGATGTGCAGACAGAGCTCGGGCGCCAATCCTCTCTAAGATTCTAAAATCATTTATACCATTTTATTAAACAAAAGTAAAGAAATAACTAAAGAGTGAACCATTTGGAAAATCTCTTCATTTAATGCTTACTTATATGCAATTGGGCTTATGCGATCTGTTTCAAATATCATTTTCCACAAAAGGCATAAAAACAATGGCGGTGTACCAGGCACAGAAAAATGAGCTATTATATCATTTTCATTGCTCATAGATGCCCAGTTTCTATACTCCTCTTCGACTGCTTTCTGAATTGGGACAAAGAAAAGAGTCAGTTTGCAGTTTAAATTCCTCCAATTTTGTTTATTTACCTTAATCTGCTGCTTATTTTCTTTGGGAACGCTATTCTGTTGGAAAAATTCGTTTAGAACAGGCGGAAAGCATTGTAGAGTATGATTTGCCCAGGAATGTGAAGTATTCTGCATGATAGTGTTTAACAATTCTTTGCACCATGTACCGCTGAGTGAATCTGCCCCTGTCCCTGATAACAAAACACATAAAAGTTAACATGAGGTATTGGGATTTATAAGTATATACTTGGCGGCTGATATTAGGTATTTCCTGTTAAAGTATACGTACATGTATAATTATTATTTATACAAATTTATTACAGTCACCTGTGACGTGCATTGATCTTGCGAGGGTCAGAACCAAAGCTCGATTAAGCTCTTCTGATTCTGCTGAAACAAGCGTTTTGGGCTCTGATAAAAACCGGGATAATTGAGGCTGCACTTCCGCTGATCCAAGGCCAGTTATTAATCTGAGAGCTGTACTTTCCACACTGAAAAAATATGAAAAACTACATTATTGGATTGTTTATATACTTGCAATAATAAAAATTCAGAATATTTAGAGAATATTTAACATTGAGAGTAGATAATGGGCAAACATCAAAAATATTCAGCTTTCATTACAAACCATTCTAAAACGAAACAATTACTTGCCAGAGATGAAGTTGCGTCTGATTTGTTTGTGGCACGGCGGCAAGACTGTGAAGATGTGACAAAAGCTGTACTCTGTAATGTGGCTGAATGTGGTGCATCCTGTAGCTAAACATTTCTAGTAAAGTGTATAATGTTCCCCATGCATGTGATTTGAACACTGTCGGCAATAACTGACCTGAAATAAAAATGCTTTAGTTAAGAACATCGATTGTACTTTAGATTTTCATTTTGTAGGAATAAAAATGATAAAATATGATTATAAATATTCGACAGAAGACCGGCTTTACTTACTAATAAATCCCTTGATCCCAAGACTTTCGATTTCAGTATAGACTAATAATCTACTATAAGTCTCAACAAGAGCAGGAGCTAAAGCCATGTTGCTTTTAGACTGAGCCAATTTTATTACATGTGTAACAATGCTATGAATCAAACTCATTTTAGAATGTACAGTAAGAGAATCTAGAATAGACATAGACAACGGCGTTGTTGGGCCATTTGCAAGAGCAGCATTACTTTGTAATGGTTGTAAGGGTTGCTGCTGTTGTCCCTGGAAATAGTAGATAGAAAAGTTTTCAATTACAAAAAAACATTATTTCAAATTTCAATACATACTGTTCATTAAAAATATTACCTTTTGAGTCCCAAGAATTGTATCAACAAGGGCAGCCATAGGTCTACTAAAATATTCCTGATTTGTTGAATATGCATTGCACAGAAGAGCGATGCGGTAATCCAAGCCCATGCACAAGGACGTGTTAGGCATCACTAAGTGTTGTAAAAATCTGAAAGGAAGAGATTTGTAGAAATTTTATTGATAAATAAATGGTAGTATTATTGAATTCATCAAGTAAAATGAATGTTTAAATTGCTGCTGCTCACTCGTGATGGACTTTTAGTGTGTGTGGAATTGGCCTGTGAATGTTTAGGTGCTCGGATTGTGCTTTTTTGAGCAAATGAATCCATATGCAAGTGATGGCCATTTGATGGGTGCATAATGCCTGACTAAAATCTGGAACAGGTAACGGCTCTTTTTCAGGATACAGTAGATCGTAGAGTTTTAGGACCGGCAGGAAGTTAGAGAGCTGTAAAGGCAGGAAAATGATTGTGAGTGTACAAATATTGTGTAGTTGTATTATTATCAAACATTAAAGAACTATAAAAGATCTAGATGAATCTGAATCTTTAAAAGATTTAAAAGATTTGTAAAATCTTATAAAATTCTCACCGGGTTTCGCTGGATACTTCCAGATATAAACTGTAAAAGGACCCACATTAGGTGATCTCTACCTTTTCGCAATTCACGTCCAGCTAACTGAAACAATATAGAAATGACACGATAAAAATGCAAATAAGAATATGTAGAAGTGAATTAAATTTATGTATTTACCTTATCATGTATGGCCATAACGATGTTAGAAAAACTGGCAAATTGAAAAAGCACAAAATATATTAGCTGAGAGGAGAGATGCAGCCACAACCAATGATTTGCCACAGTGATATCTGTTCCCTCAGTTGGAGGAGGGTCATTTTCAGAACGTTCCATAGCCAATAACACCAATTCAACAAGTTGTTCCTCTAAAGCTATGCATCTTTGTTTGTGCTGAAATAAATTTTTTGATAAAAATAAATGGCTATACTATGTAGTGATGAGAATAGACCTGGTATCGTGGTATATATCAAACAAACCTGTTTTTGGAGTCCAAGCATAGAGCAGACCATATCCCTACTGTATGGCTGCTCCAGAACGTATCTGAGGAGTTCCGTTTGAGGCTTAAGCAGGTCTTGATCATAGGGTAAATTGCCTTTAAGTGAAAATTTTAAAGTTGTAGGATCCAGCCTCCAAGGATTAATTAAATGGTCTGCATACCCTGAGTGTTCTACAACCGGCAACATCTTTGAATGGCCAACAATCGACACCATTTGTGCTGTGGCTCTGAAACTCTCGACAAAACCGGAAAGTAGTTTTGCCAATTTCTGTGCAAAGAAGAAAAATTGATACTTTCAGTTTATGATTAAAAATGAAACTGTGCCTCTAGATGCAGAATATGATATTTGGAGATTAATCAAGCTAAATAATCGAAGGACAGACAATAACTTTTAATTTTATTTCTCAATTATTAGGTTTTTCTGATGAATGAAGAAACTCACCCAATGTGGCCAATTCTTATTATCAGGATAAGCCTTTTGGATTTCATTAACAATGAAATATCCTGGCAATAGACACGCGTTTCTATCAAATATGTATTCGATAACATTTTCTAACGCCTTTAGTTGAGGTTGTACAGATGCATTTAATCTTGCAGGTATAGTCTGTGCTTTTTCTCTGCAGCCCTGTGATAATAGAGTTTGAGGTAAATATTGACGTTATTAATTACTTTTCAGAAAGGATTTTTAAAGACAGAGAACAAATTGCCATTAAATCATTCCGATATTGAGTAACAGAATAACTACCTTCATTATTTCCCTAACTCCTTTGTAATCAACACCGCCGATAATTCTCCTAATTAGATTGAAAGATTCAACCCAAAAATCCTCCTGTTGATATTGCAGCTTATCACAGCTTAAAATACACTCGCAAACTAGTCTGAAAAATGGGATTTAAAATTGTAAAATACGAGTGAACGGTTAGCATTAATTAAAAAAAAAAGAGATATACCTTGCAGGTAAGACGTTACTAGTAACCAAGTTTTCTAACAGTGATAATAAAAGCTGTAAACGACTATGATTAGTCAACGCTGCAGCCATTGTCAGAAATTGACGGACCCCGTTCTCCTGCTGTTCTGTATTCAGCCCTGTCATAGCTGTAGATAATTCTGACTGCCATGCTGCTATCTTTTCAATTTCATTATCCGGATGGTGAACGAGGAAACAGCTAAATGCTTCCTCGATAGCTTCCACTTTCTAAATGATATTTAGAAAATATGTGTGAAAATATGACAAAAATACTACGAAATTTGTCTACGAAAATTTTTCATTTGTAATGTATTTTTTATTTTTTATTTTTTATAAGTAAATAATCTTGAATGGAGGAATTTTTGGTGATAGCTATAAACATCGATAAATAAGTTAGGTTAAATTTATAGGAGATAGTTCTACGATTGGAATAAAAAATCTAGATCTTAACGCTGCTTGAGTTAATAGTTGATTAAAAAAAAAACTGGATATGATTATACTTACAAGAATGTCATTAACAATGTTAGAAATTTGAGCCTCGTTACTCATTCTGAGACAGGGTTAAATTAAATTTTTTTATATCACATCAAGACGAATATCAATACACTGTTGATAAATATCAGTAGTTTAATACTTCAGTTAATTCCTAGTAGACTTTCATCCATCAAGATGACTTAAATACAAAGTTAATCACGCATTTATCAAAATCGGATTATAAACAATATTTTTTTTGTCGGCTTTGATCAGTCGCTAATATAAATGATCATGTAGATCTGGCACTAGACTGACATCATTGAAATACGTAATCGCAGTGGCGTAATCTGGGAAGTTTTTTGTGTAATAGTGAAACTGTCGATAAAATAGTAAACATCCGATGCGACCGGAGTGCTGACAGTTGATTATACACTTCGATATGATATTTTTCGACAATTGAATTTCGAGGTATCGATATTGGCACGAAGATATCCCATAAGATCTGTGTTTTCAAGATAAATTTCGTGTGGACGGTGAACGGATCGTACTAATGCAAAAGTAGATTAAATATAAGATATAAATTGATTGTAAGAATATTTATTAATTCGTATAAAAATATTTAACGAGTTTAATAAAAGTTTTGAACAACCGGTGTATATGATTTGTGTATTAATAATGTGTCGTTATTGTACCTGGAGATAACTAGATTTATAAATAAGTGTGATCACACATGGGAAAGTGTCAACGATCAATAACACAACATAACATAACCATAACCAATATGAATTGACTATAAATTATTATACCTATAGTTTAAATAAAATTTTTCATTTCTAAACCATGGTGTCCAGTGATGTTGACAAATTTTTACCCGATCCTGAAAACTACGCAAAATGTTTTCACGAGCTGTTCAAAAATCTCGGAGACGTTCAAAGGTATAACCTCTCAACGGTTTTGTTTACCCAACGTTTTTGGCGGTGACTTCATCTGTCACGAGAAAATTCTTTTAAACTTAACGACAATACTATAAAACCTATTCACATTTTCAGGGCAAAAGGAGATTGGAAAAAACCGAAAAAAACTAAAACCGTTAAGAAAAAGGACAAAAAAAATAAGGTTAATTTTCATTCTTATAAAATATCTCACATTATTCTACCACGTAAATAAACTCATGTTGTTAGTTAAAAGTTTTCGATCTAAATTGCGAAAAAAAGCAAAAATTTGAAATGTGCAAAAAAAATTTTTTTTTTTCAAATTTTTCATCAAAATTACTCTAAAACTGCAAAATTTTGTCTAAAATCTCTAGCAATTTTTTAAATTATTTTTCGACATGAAACAAATTAAAAAAAAAATATACTGCAGTTGGACGTCAGCGGCGATTCAAGCTACAATAGTCCACCGGAAGTAGAACTGCCTAGTAACGCATCAGCTTTTGCTGTATTTGCAAGCGTCAGGGCAGCTGTTTTGGAAAAACATGCCAGAGCTACGACGGAGGTTTTTAGAGCATCAAGTTGCAGTTCTCCGCCTTTACCCGAGCTCAGTGATACTATCGATAGTGACAGTGATGAAGAAGTCAGAATATCAGCCCCACATAATTTACCAAAGGTTAAGAAGGACTCAGCTTTGATTAAAGCCATCTATTTATCAAAATAGAAGAGATCAATCATTTTATTCATTTAAAAGCTCAAGATTCTTTGAATCCATTCTATTTCCTATTACCAACTGAATCTGGATAAGGACTGAGCTTTGATTAACACTATCTATTTGTCAAAAACAAAAAATTCTATTATTTTACCCATTTAAACTCTCAAGATTCTTTGAAATCATTCTGTTTCCTATTACCAACTAGAACTGTGATGATTGTCCTCCACTTTTTATAGAAAATACATTCATTTTTGCCAATGGCTATTGCCCTGTATGGTTATTGGTGTCGACAATAGCCAGAGGCAAAACGTGACATAATGTAAAGACAAGGAATCTTGATTCATAGATGATGTTAGTGTCAAGAAATGATCGGGCGTTTATCATTGCTTTATAAACTAGGTTTACAAAGCTGTTTTATATTAGGCCAAGGAACAAGATATAATTTATCGAATCGATTTCTTTGAATCATTGAAATGTATGGAGTATATATTTTCACAGATTGTTGGCATCGGATTACGTAGTGTATTTACATTAATGCGAGAAAGTAGAACGGTCGAACCTCAATTATGTACAAAAGCTTTATGCGCTCTACTCGATGTCTTGCAAGGACAACTTCCTGAAGGCCTTGGATCTGAGCCTGACGATGTTGTTGGTAAGAATTGGAGCCTAAGATATTAGGAGAAGATTTACTAGGGTTTCTACAGCGCTTCGATATCCTCTAAAACCTCACAACAATCACAAAAAATTCAAAATGTTGTTAAAATGAGCTTGAAAGTACTGAAAATAGCCAAAAATTTTGAAATCGAAGATCTATAGATACTCTGTATACGGATATCTTTACATTTGGTATTACAATCACTACTCTTCTTTTCTCAGATCCACTTTTCGATCTATTACTGGATCTGGCAACATCTCACGGGCCCGAATCAGCCGCTGCAAATGACGGGAGTCACTTGACGGCAGTTGCCTGCGCATGTTTGTTGAGTTTGGTTGTAGTTAGAGGTGACACTGGCCAACTATTAGCAGCAACAGCTGCGCTACTAATGTGCCCGAGAGCACTAGCCGCTCAAAATATTCAAGTAAATTAAATACTGTCTTGAAATTTAATTTAGTTTAATTAATTCATGAAAATTTGAAAAACTTCAGTGCGAATACTAATTTTATCAATTTATTTCCCACGATTAGATGCCATGTGTATTGACTGCGTTACAAAGAAGTGTCCACAGCGTTTTGCTTGGTAAACTAGCACGACCGGATTGGATAACGCACGGAGTTCCTAAAAGTTCTAAAATTAATACATCTACGCTTAAATTACCAAATGAAATGAGTAACGTTGTACTCAATGGAAGGAGTTTTGTCAGCGATGGAAAGTACCTGTATTTACACACCAGTCGTGGGCTGTTAAAAATTGGTAGCGGACACGGCGGAACAATTTGGGGTCATTTATATGCCCACAAAGCAGATTTTTACCCAACAGAAACTGGGTGGCTTGGATTTGCTAATGTTAGTTTAGTCAATAGAATTTTCACAATTTGTTCGAAGCTATTTATCAATCTACATTCGTTAATATCACTTTTTTTTCTTTTACAGGGATTATTATATTTTAAATGCACACCTAGGAAGCAATGCGAATTATTGATATTAGATGCGGAAACTTTAACAGTTAGAGGAGTGGCGGTCTTGGAAGGACGGGACTGGCCTGCTTCAGTAATGTTTTCAGATGGAGAAAATTTAGGCATGATCACTGCAGCCAAAGATGTAAGTTGGTTGTGATATTGAAGTAAAGAAACCGAAGATTCTTTGCATATTTGAAATCCATGGATCTTTGGATCGTTTGCTTTAAGAAGAGTGCATTATTTGGGATTCTGAATGCTTAAACATTCATGGTAAACTCAATTTTGTTTTGTTTTTTTTTTATTCAGGAGGGTTTTGTTGTTCGTACAATAAACACGCTAAGTAATCCAGTGACCGTCACTTCTGAGCTGCCATTAAAACTGGCAAGGAAATGCGTCGATGTTATTGGTTCGGCGTCTTTCGACGAAGAACAAAGTGTACATACATTGAATATCGGAAGTGATGACGAAGTATCTTTCGTCACAGCTGGCAAAGAGTTTGCCTTATTAAAAACCGTCACCGGAAAGGTACTTGTCACCGACTTTAAAATGAATACAATTAAACTTGCTCTTAGCTGAAATTTTTTCAGTTTTTATGGGGTGAATTAAACATGAATTGGCTTTAAAAAATCAAAAAAAAAATCTTCATATTCACTATTTTTCGAAGGTATTGTACAGCGGAAAGGGAAGCTCTCTTGGAATAAAGGGAAATGGACGGCCTAACAGATGGTCAGAGTTGACACTAGGAAAAGGACCCCGAGTTACGCACATTGCAGCAGGTCATGATGGTCAACATGCCATCATACTCTTAGAAGATGGGTCTGTGCTGTTCACTGGAACTGCGAGACGTGGGGAAGACGGTGACAGTAGTTAGTTTCATTCACCCGATTTCCTTCCTCAGCTAATGTCAGCTTTTCAAATGAATCAGTCTTATCTTATCCACGAATTACAATTTTTCAGATAAGGCTAGGCGCCAGCCAAAGTCAGTTAAACCAAAGAAAATGCTCAAAGTAGAAGGACAGTTTATAGTAGATGCGGCCTGTAACAATGGATCAACGGCTCTAGCAACTAAAGAAGGCTCGCTTTTGATGTTCGGAAAAGATACAACGCATTGTGATGGAGTTTCCGGCGTAGTTACTGACCTAAGCGATGTTCACGTCGCACATGTCTCTCTCGGAAAGGCACATGCTGTTGTTCTGACTAACAAAGGACAGGTTTATACCTTCGGAATAAATAACAAAGGCCAATGTGGTCGAGACTTTACAACTACTCATATCGCAAATAAAGAAGTTACTGTAGTCGCAATGGAGACTGGTACAGGAGAAGATGAATTGATTGTTGCCGAAGAGGGTGAATATACTTATATGTAGATTAAATAAATTATCATTTTCCGATATTTTCTCAATCTAAAGACTCAAAATTTATAAAATCTCTTTGTCAAACTTATTCCAGATGGTAGAGGACCTGGCGATGAATGGGAAGAAGCTGCTGGCATGTGTCCAGCTGGACAACATCAATGGAGACGTAGAGTTTGCATGGTTTGCACAGTATGTCGAGAGTGTACTGGATACAGTATAAGTTGCCTAAGCAGTATTCGTCCTGATCGAAATCCTGGCCAGTAAGTAAATTGTTTCAAATGTTCTCGCAATTATTCTGATAGAAGAATGAAAAATTCGTAGCTCCGTGTTTTTCTTATTATTAAAATAACATTTTCTTTACTCCAGATATTGATTATTCCTCAATTTTCACAAATCAAAAACTGCACTCATAAGTATAATGTACTTCTCCCTTTGCAGAGAATGTGGCTGTGGAGAAGGTGATAGTGGTTGTGCGGAATGTGGTTGTTGCCGAATTTGTGCCAGAGAGAGTGTGGACAATGGGGGTGAGTTAGCAGTCCTAGGTCCTTCCGGAGTTGGCGATATAACTGATATGATGAGATTAGACGTGATGTTTGGAGGTAATTTAGATCCTCAAAATAGTACCTATATTCATATTTTATATTCAGTCAGTTTTTTCTCGCCTCAGATTATGAAAAATCAAAGCTGATATCTAAACATTGATTAACTTTCATTACAGCAAGGCACGGGGTGAAGCTGCAAGATCATTTGCAAAAAAGATTAGAAGAGAGACGACAACGACAGAGAGGTAAACCCGGTCCAAGTGTGACAAAATTTTCGATGAAGATGAAAGGCGGCAATAACCAAAGATCAGGTAAGAATTTTTTACATTATGAAAGCGTGGTTTAACAGAATGATTATACATCTGCTCCATTATTTATTCATCTCACATAGCAGGTCCAAGCGTTATCCCCCAGAAAATATCTGCAGGAAAAGGAGCTGCTGCAGTACCTAGTAATGTTTTAGCAGAAGAAGGAGTCGGCGGAAGTGACCCTGAACGAGGCGATGCTGCAAGAGTCTCCAGTCTGCCACCTGCCAAAGTGACAATACCATCAGATAGTCCTGTTGTACAAATTGCATGCGGTCTACATCATACAGGTGAAAAATATTCACACAATGTGTGAAATATTTATTTATTTTTTCATAATTGGTTTTCATTATATTACAAAAGTAGCTATAAATTCACCAAAAAAGAATTCTAATTCATCATTTTCCACCCACAGTTCTTCTCCTACAAAATGGACAAGTGTATACATTCGGTAGTAACATCTATGGGCAACTGGGAGCAGGAGATTTGATAGCTCATGCTGGTCCAGTTCAAGTAAAACTGCCTAGCATTGCTTCACAGATTGCAGCTGGCAGTAATCACTCTGCTGTATTAACGTCAAAAGGAGAAGTGTATACTTTTGGGTCTTATCAGGTAAGCAGCGTGATACCTCGTCAAAAATTGTATCCGTAATTAAAAGGGTTTGGAACAGAGATGTAATATCCGTCTTGTATTTATCAAAATACAGAAAGGACAATTAGGCATGAATTGGTGGAGCGGACAAAACGACGCTACAAATGCTAGTTCCCAGTCGAATCGTAGATCTGAAAGATCTCAACCATGGCATAGTTTTCCTAACATTGTTCCAAACATCGGACCAAGATGGGGCCGCCGCGCAACTTGGGTCGGCGCTTCCGGCGATCAAACTTACATAAAAATTGATGAGATTAACTCCATAAGTTTGACGAGGAGCACTGTTATGGCGAATAAAAATAGTATTAGTGAGTTGAAGTTCTTTAATGAATAAAAAATGCACCGCTCAGTCCACGCTGTACTTTAATGATCAAAATTCTTCTCCAATTTTCAGTTCTACTTCCGAATCAAAACGATCATGCTAATTCCTTCAAGTGTCTTGTCATCAACAAACGAGATGGAAATTGTAATAGCTACAGCGGTATAGACCAGGTTGATTTCAGTCATACTGCGACCTGTTTAGATCCTTTGTACAACGTCATTTGGAGTTTTAATCCAGCTAACAATGAAATAAATTGCTACAACGTAATATCAACGGAAACTCGTTCGATCCCTGGCTTGGAAAGTTCTATACTAAGTTCTGAACTTGCACTACCAGTAGTTGCTAATTGTTTTGTGACAAGATCTCAAGCTGCAATGCATCTATTGGGTTGTCTGGATACTCTGACTCAGGCTCAGGATGAGAAATTGATTGTAGTTGAGGAACATGAATGCACCCAAACCTCTCAAGGCAAGGTTTACACCAGAGAAGACTTTGTTACAGTCAGCAGATTTGAAAGTAAGCTTTAGAATCTACGTTTAAATTATTGCAGAAGACTATTACAGTTTCTAAGATACAATAAATATGTTTTCATCTTTTTACACAACTCTACTTTTGTTTTCATTAGGTCATGGCGGAGGATGGGGATATTCTGGTCACTCGATCGAAGCTATTCGTTTTATGGCAGATACGGACATTTTGCTGGGTGGTTTTGGCCTTTTTGGTGGCCGAGGAGAATATACAGGAAAAATAAAAGTAAGTGGCAAATTGTTTGCGTTCCTAACGCGGTTTGCTCGCATTTTATTGCTGTCTTATAAATAGTGATCCTACAATATCAGAAATTGATCAGATAATTCTTGTTAAAATGAATTTATGCATATGAAATTCTTTGTCTAGCTCTTCGACATTGGAATTGATGGTGGTGACCAGGAGACAGATGGAGAGTTAATTGCAGAGACAGAAGAAATTCCTTATGAGTGTGGTCCGAGGCAAAAGTATCCAATGTTGTTTGACGAAGTGATACAACTGCAGGCTAACAGATGGTACGTTGCCTGGGCAAGAGTTAGCGGACCCTCGAGTGATTGTGGGTCTAGTGGACAGGCAATGGTGACAACAGAAGACCAGTATGTGATACAGTGATAATATTGTTTACATACAATTAATCGAGATGCAAAAAACTTAATAATTCAAATTTCAGGGTGTTATTTTACTTCAAATCTTCAAAGAAATCTAACAACGGAACAGACGTGAATGCGGGACAGATACCGCAGCTGTTATACTGCATTATTACACCCGAAAATCAAACTCCAAATAGGCAAAGCGATCAGGGAGAACCCGTTTACATATTGAGCAGAGAGTTTAGCAGAACTGTGACTAAGGTGAGCTGCCCTATGTGGACTATTATTCTTAACATACTATTGTAAATGATAAACCAATAATTTCAGCTCTGGAAAGTCATGATCAATGATGAAAAACTTTAATCAGTGATTAACTTGTTACAGGAGTGCTTTCAGTCCTTGATATCTTTACTGCAATGGAGTTGGAATACTTTGAAAGCGGGATTATCAGATGCTGCAGTTCACTTAGCATCGTCTTCACATGCCATGCTGGAAATGGAGAGGCTTGTCTACATCAGCAAAGCCAGTCTAAGATTATTGCGAACTTATACTAATGAGATCTACCCAAACCAAGGTATCAATTTCAGTGCAGATCTTTATCTTCAAGTCGATTATTTCAAGTTAATATATCATCGATTTTCTAATCTTTACAGTTGTGAAGAAAACTCCACCAGAATCCGTGCGATTAGCAGAATGCATAGGAGAAGTTAGAGGACTACTTCGTCAAATTCTTTCAGACGTTATTCCAGTTAGTGTGAAAAGTAAAGGCAAAACACGGTCTAACAAAAGTGAGTTTAGTTACTTAATGATCCATTTTTCATTTCTCATTTCAAGGATTTTCGATAAATTTTCTTTGTTATATATTCACTAAAATATTTTTTATCGCAGCTTCTGTAAGCCTGACCTATAAAATGACTGGAACAATTCTTGACGAATGTCACAAGACGTTTGTCTCCTGCTATCACGCATTTTATCCAACTGCGTACTTGAAGTGGACTTCACTATGCGATTTATTATCTGAAATAGACAAGGTAACTGATTAATAAAGCATAGAAAAAAATGTTTTACAGTAAAAAGGTTCTGAAAAAATGAAGAATATTGTAAATTTCAATCTAAAACTGCTAAATAGAGTTGACATTTTTTCAGGATCAGGGTACATCGTCCAAGGATAGACTATTGTCCGCGGTTCTTGCCTCCCTTTGCCATCCTTCGGTCAGATTACGCTGTACCTTTCCCATTTTGAACAACGTAATGGACAGTACAGACAGCATAAAGCGTCAATTGAGCCCCTCAGATAATGCCGGTCTCCCAATGATGAATTCTACCGAAGCCCACCACTATCCAATTCTGGTTGAACAAATCAGTTACAAATCTCAGATTGAAAGTTCTAACAGAGGATCTTTGAACTGGTCTTTTCGCGAGGTTTTGGACAGGCTTCTAGACCTGGTCTTAATACCAGTGAGAAAAAGTCTATGCAGAGAGAAGTCCCAGTCTTTACCAGATCTCGTTTTTCACTGTTGTCATTTACTGGCCAGAGTTGTGGCCGAGCTAGCTTCACAATCTAGTGGAAATGACAACGAAGTACAAGGAGCCTGTGGCAGATTAATGTACACAACACCTTCTAGATTCACAAGAACTAATCAGAGCAGATCTTGGAACACAGGAAACGGTTCACCGGATGCTATATGTTTCTCTGTCGATAGAGCCGGCATAGTTGTTGCTGGTGTTGGGGTTTACGGAGGTGTAGGAGTCTATGAATATGAACTGGAGTTATTGGATGACGTAAGTAGAGACTGAGAAGTTGTTTTAATTGTTCAGCGATCATTATCCTTGTAATTTTGTCTCCTTTATTATCTTTAGCAAAACAATACTGGTAACGATCCTTCGCATACTCAGCGCTGGAGCAGTTTGGATTTTTCCCGAGGCTCTTTCGCACCTGAAGATTGTGTCAACGATGTAGTTGAGTTGAAGTTTGATAAGCCAGTGTCTATAAAAGAGAACGTTAAGTATGCTATTCGTTTGCGTAATCGAGGCGGAAGAACTAGCAACGGAGATGGTGGTTTAAGTGTTGTGAAAGGACCGGATGGAACTACGTTCACATTCACAGCTTGTTCACTGAGTTTTAATGGTAAGATTTTAGGAACTAAGATAAATAAATCGCATTTCATTTCCCTCGTTTAATCTATTTTTTGGGTTTTCAGGCACTACGCAAACTCGAGGACAAATTCCGCACATTTTGTATTACTCGAATCCCCAGGATTCCGAAAGTCAACAGACTAGTAAAGCCATGGCAGAATTACAAGCTAGAAAATGTACGCTGGCTATGACAGCTACCATAATGCAAAGAGCTAACGAAATTTTGTCTCTCGCAAGGGAAAGGGCGGAAGATTTTTCATCAAATGAGATTCTTGGGAATGCAGCTTTCGTCACAACTCTTCTGCCGTTAGTTATGGCTCACATAAGCCCCCTGGCCACGTCTGATCCTCGGGTAAATGATCAAATAACGCAGTTTTTTGATCCTTATAAATTTTACTTTCATAAATTACTCCCAGACTAAAGACTAACTCTATAACTTCTTCACGTTACAGAGCGGGGTTCAAGTTCTGACTTTGATACAAGAAATGCTACCTCATATTTCGGCGCTAAATCAAATATCCGCAATGGGAACATCTCAAATATCTCAAGACAGTGAAATCCAGTCACACTCTACTCCGCCGGTTACAACAAGCCAACATTATACATGGCTGGAGAGTGATCACCCTTACAAACCAGCCACTGTTTCACATTACAAAGTCACATTTTCTGAATCTGTCAGATGGTTAAGCGTTGAATTTACTCCAGACTGCGGTACTGCACAACCGGAAGATTATCTGCAGCTTTATGTGCCCAGTGGAGTCCTTAGCCCACCTATAACTGCTGGGTCAGTTTGGATTTTATTACGAAATTCTTTCGAGATAGATTATTGTCGATTTTAATAACAAAATCAACATTATTTACAATATTTTATCTCATTTCAGAGCTACGGCTATACCTTCGGAAGAAAATCTACCGCACTGGCCTGTTCTCCACAAATTAAGCAGTATACCGAGTCAATGGCCTCAAAATGCTGTAGTTTTACCAGGTGAACATTGAATTTCTATTTTCATTACGAGGTTGATGATTACTGATTGTTGTTTTCGATTCCTTATTTTTTTAAGCTGTTTTTTGAACTGTGATTTATATTTGTTCAAAAATTTGTGTTTACTTTCTAATTTCAGGAAACGAAGTAGTATTTTCTTTGGAAACTGCGTCTGATTACGTCAAGGATGACCGTTCTAACACTTACGGTTTCAAGTGTTTGGTCATTGGATATGAATGGGTCGGTAATTCTGGTGGTTTAAAGCATCTGGAAACTGAGTTAGCTTTTCTTGGCGGTGCATGCGCCGCTAGCTTAATGAAAAAGCATCTAACATTGCCGCCTGTATCAGGTATGCAATATCTCGCTTAATATTTAGCTACATTATTCCGCTTTTAATATCGCGAGTTATAATTAAATTCCTTTCATGTTGTACAGTTGAAGAAATCGAAGAGGATCTAGATTCTGCACAAGATACAGCAAAACGACTTTTCTCCGGATACTCAGCACTACTTGGAAGAGGATTTGCTCTGGCTTCACCACCTACGGTCTCACAGGCTTTAGACGGCGTACTTCCATTCAGGTAAGTCCTGTTTTTTTATTCTAAATCAGGAATCTATTCAGCATGTAATAATTCCTGGAATTACTGGATTGAATTGGACGGTTTTTTAAACGGTATAATCGATCTAAATAGAACACAGTTGTTGATGGTTCGAAGAAATCGACTCGCAGCTATTTTAATCGTATTTTTTGTTCTCAAATTTGAATTTCTGATGAAATTTGACGACTACTGAAAGCAGTTAGTAAATATATAAAGAAAAAAATCGTTAATATTGTTGTATTATTTGTGAATTGGGAAGGATTATGAGAATAGTGAACACTTTGACTACACCATATATTTTGATATTCATTTATTTGAAATCTCACGTTTGAAATTCAATGTAAAACAATATCTTGTAACATACAAGTTGGCTGTCGTTATATCACAGTCATGATAATTACAACTAAATGATAACCAACTTAATCATTGCTAAACGACTGAATCTTATACTTACATGTATATATTTTTCTTAAATTATTATTAAGTTAGACTCAATTAACAAAGTTCGCCTTGATAGTGCTCAAGGTGATAGTTAAGAGTTTTGTTATTACGATTATTTTAATGAAAATTATCACGTAGCCAGAGTGTTGGATACTTGATAAAGCTGTTAAATCATTTATAATTTAGTCACTGATAAACTAAAGGACCCAATTTTTTTCATTTATTTTTTGCTATATAACGTTTTGAAATTCTTTAAAGTATCCATCAGGCTTTACCGCGTTTAATTGAAATCATATTATACAGGACAGGTACGGTAATTGTGTTATACTCTTATTTTTAGTTTTGGTAATCGTTCGGGACACCCTAATTCGTTGGATAGGAGATGAATGATTGATCCGAATGTGACAGTCGAGATATATAATGAAACGAACGTTTATTGGCTGTTTTATTTTTAGACATTTATTTTTATATTTGTAATGAACGATTATCGAAATATAGATATCCAGAATATTGTTGTTTTTTGTTTAAAACAAAGAAAACAAACTAAACAACAACAAAAAAACTTTATTTTAATAAAAATCTCGCGTTGTTGATTTTTATGTTTTAATTGCTAACGGCGTAAGTAAATATTAATCAAATTTTTGATTAAACAATGGCAGTAAAACTTAACTAGCGCAACATTTAATTCGAGAATATTATATGACGTGTAATTATTATTATTATTATTACTATTATTATTTCAACTTTTGAACTGTGATCAGAATAACTATCAAAAAAATAATATTTAGATTGTGAAAACAGCTGTGTTATACATGGGATATTAGTCATTTGCTGTTTTTCTTTACTCAATCTTATATATATAGTGAACCGCGTGATATATTTTGTTTTTTATTCAATAAATACGTTATTCAGGAATGAAATAGGGAGATAGATACTTACTTACTTACTTACTCACTTACTTACGAAATACTTAAACGATACAGATATGTGGCACTGAAATAAATATAGGTATAATAGTATAGCTATAGCTATAGAGACGAAAATTGTTCATTCTATTCAAGAATACGATAATAATTAATGACAATATAGTATATACCTATAATTTACATTACTAGCAATGAATATTCATTTTTCATATTAAAATTTCAACTATATAAAAATACGAAAATTCGGTATTATTTCAAATTTTATATACTTATATGTAGACGATATCTTACACAGTCAGCAATCGTTTATTCTCATTGTATTTTCTTTACTTAACTTTTCTTTATTCTTTATTCTTCTTTTGTTTCTTCTTCTTCTTCTTCTTCTTCTTCTTTTTAATATTCTGAAATTACCTTAAAGCTAAATCATATACAAAGGGAAACTGGCCTTTCATTTAACATATAGCTACATATACATACTTATATGCAAATATTTTTCAAAAATATTATAACTTAACTTATACAGGTAAAATAACTACCTTACATAATACCTACAGTGATAACTTTAACATTATAGAAAAAAGACAATAACTACAGTATAACTACGTACAATCATTTTTTCGAAAGTCTTTTAACTAAAAGTCTAAGTGGTATTGATAATTATGAAAAAAAAAAAAAAAAAATAATTAATAATGATAAATGAAAACTTAACACGGTTATCAAAAACTTACTATAAACTAACCAATCGAATATCAATTATTATCGATATAATCTCTATCTAGTCAATTATTTTTATTTTTCTGTCTCACAGTCGAGCTAATTTACATTTTGTTCTTTAAGTTTTGTTTTTTAAGGCGGGATTGAAGAAAAAACAGAGAAAAAAAACGATAAATTTTACATACAGCGTATCATCTAGTGATATGTGAAAGGTGGTAGGTAAGGGTAGAGCTTATTACATATTTTAAACGTTTCGGGTCGCAGCTTCCAAAAAAAAAAAAAAAAAAGAACTTTCAAAAGCAGCCTGAAAATAGCTGCAAACATTTTATACAGTCACAATATATAAAATAAATCTCAACACGACACGAAGTATATCTATAGACGTATTACCTGAAAAAATCCTAAATATCTATAATATCTACAAAAAAAAGGAAAAAAAAAACAAAAAAAAAAAATTCTTTTTAATGAACATGTCGTAAAAATATTACATAAATTTACAATCGTTTGACATTTCGCTTCATTAATTTCTCTTTTTTCATTATTTATTCTTATTTATTTATTTATTTATTTATTTATTTATTATAACTCTGTCGTTAACGGTTCAGCCTTTTCAACAATCACATGAAATTCAGTTTCTCTATACACTCTTCCGTCCGGCACAACCATAGTTATCCTACTGTCTACTGGACCCTCCCTTGTAATAACACCATTTTTCTTCGATACAACATCGGGGGCATTCGTGGGTACGCTTATCCACCGTTTTTGGTTATTCTCCCTCTGTCTTCGACAGCACCAAATAATCAAAATCCCACCGACAATTAATACTATTAATAAACCGACTAGTATAATAATAAATAATAAAGTAGAATTTGTTACGGCGCAATATCTCGCCTCGAATTCATTAAATGTAATCGGTATATTGTCCAAATTTGAATCTATGCACAAAAATGTGTCAGGTCCAATATTAATAGGTTCATCGGGTATATTTTTTGAGTAAAGTCTGGTATAAACGTTACTATAGTTCAATATATTACCCCGCCAAACATTAACGATATTACATTCGCATATTTGATTAATTAATATATTGTCCAATTCCGGTCTGAAGCTGTTTCTGTCGAACATAACCGATCCCTCTTCAAAATTAGTTAAACTGTTATTTTTAAATATAATATCGTTAAGTTTGTACAACTTTGATTCTTGGTCGGCTTTTATATCGAGAAACGCGCCCATGTTAAGATTCTTAAATGTATTATTCTTTATTATAACAGCTCCTCTAGTTGTCATACTGAAAGCTTGTCCTTCGACCGTTTCGAATATACAATTTTGTATAACAACCGTTACAGGACGTCTTATTATAAAAGCTGAACTCCTTACGATTCCCATCTCTACACCGTCTAGCATAAATTTATTTAATACTTCGATATCGTTCATTACTCTACTTGTAATAACAGACCCGAAACTACCCCCTATTACGTGAAGGTAGCCAACGTCGAATTTTTTAAAAGCATGAGCGTCCATATTTTCTATAACGCAATTTTCCATCGTTAATTCATTAGTACCGACTAAATTAGCAAATGCGTATGCATTTATTTGACCGATTTTAACATTTCGTAAATATATATCCTTAGCATCACCCTTAAATGTAAAACTAGGTAATAAATCTATGCTGCTATTAGTTATATAAATTTCTGCTGGTGTTTGTTGAGTCGATAGCTCAAAACTTTGTGGAAATAATGTGAGATTTCCAATGTTTTCAAAGCTTATTGCCTGCAGACCTCCCATCGATGTCAAACTTGAATTAGTCAGTATAACTGAAGGGCAGTTTGATACTTCTATACGAACAGTATTCGGACTCAATCTTCTGTCGCCTTCAGTCGTCAGACGAAGTTCCTGTAATTAAAATAAAAATACGGATAATTAGTAAAAAAAAAAATAAAACGTTAAATATATTAAAACACGACTTTAAAAGGGGCTTGGCTAGTCCGGCAAGAAACTAATCTATAATCACCTTTATATCTAGACGAATCGACGCGACAGGGGCGAATAGATTAGCGCTAATAAGGGTCTAATGACTGTGATTCGTCGCGTATATATAACTTAGCTAATTGTTCTTGACACGCGTAAAGCCCGTCAATTAGCGTGAATAATTTGATAATAATAACCGGGTTCGTTTTCTTTTTTTTTTAATTGAATCAAATTCATTACATATATACCTATAGATGTATAGAAATTTTTGATAAATGTGTAAAAACGATCCTTAGCTACGATTAGTAGTTAAAAATAATAAAATTCTATACGTATATACGAAAATTGTGAAAACTTTGAAATTTTTTGTAACTATAATACGTTATATAGCTACAAATCTTGAAATGCGATTTATTTCTCTCTCGGCAGGATTTAGAATGACGAAGAAAATAATTACTTTATCAGGTTTGAAAAATCGATTCGAATCTCTTTCGCATCTTTCAAGATTTAACGTCAGCTTTGCAATAGCAGTATAGCAGTAGTAGTATATATAGTAGTAGGTATAGTAGTCAGCAGGAGAAACTTGAGGCGGTGAGATATTTCGCGAAAAAAGACAAAAGCTTAGGGCTACAGCTATAGGTATTATACCAACCCTCGCTTACCGTTTCGATCAATCTTGAACTGATTGGTTTTATTTCTGTAAAAGATATCCGTACTTAATTCGTTCAGAACGGATAACAACCATCAACGGTCGATCCCTTTGTGCCGAAAAAAAAAAAAAAAAAAAAAAAAAAAATGTATAGGTATATATATAAGACTCGATTGTTCTTTGCCAGCTTTTTGGAAAAGTAATATTCTGTCATTATTATCTTCTCTTTTTTTATTTTCGATTTAACTCAATTTTTTTTCTCGAGCTTGAAAAAAAAAAAAAAGAGAAAAAAACAATCTGTACATTACTTTTAAAAAGAATATATAAAATATCAACCCTTTTTTTTTATTTTTTTTTTTCGATTTACGAAATGGGTATACACTATATATACATACATATACCTCTACTCCTCCCCTATAGGTATGTCGTTTGATTTTATTTCAGTACAATACTTGCCCATCAAACCATTTTCCTACACTTTTCGCTAAATGGTCAGATATATATCCGTAACTAATACCATTGAGTATACTCAAAAAAAAAAACGAAAAAAAAAAATAAAAATCAAAAAGTTTTGGTGTAGTTAATCCCTGCACGTAAACCTAATCCGGATATATGTAGATTTGTTTTGCGGTACCTACTGGTCGAAACGATTGCACATACTCTTCCAATTTTTTTTTTTTTATGTATTTAGTTATTTTATTTTTTGTTCACCGGAAAGATTAAGCTTCATGCGGATTATTTATTTACTCGTACACTATTGCGATTTCATATTTTTGCTCATATACATAGCTGGACGTTTATCTCTCTAGGCCATGTACAGATATATAATAAACATCGTTGCAATGATCGCGTATTTCACCAGGTAAAATGAGTCATTGAGAAAAGTTGATATAGGTAGATATAAGTTTAGGTATATCTATGGTATAATATAACATATCATATCATATGTAGAATTTCAACGAATTGTTATCGGAGCAGACATCATCGAGCGATGAGGTAGGTATACATACATACCTACATAGATATATATACGTATATACGTTAGTAATCAGCACGTAACTGACTAAAGCAGCTGAAGCTGAAGCTGAAGTTGCTCTCGTATTATCGTCAACATTTTGATATGATATCATACCGTAAGGTACAAATATACATACTTACGCGAAGGGATTATTATTTATCTCTCTAATTCTATATACTTTGTCCTCGTATTTTGCAATCGTTATAGGTACTATAATATCTATGTACACGCATAGGTATCTATATAGATAGATAGATAAATAATTTCTTTGAAATATTACTTTCAAACTGTTTTTGTCTTCTCTTTTATTAACCTAATTTGCATTAATTGTATTTTCGGGCAAACGATATTTAAAGACGTGGTTACTTAAATAAAATTATACGTATATAGGTATACATACATACATACATATATATATATATATATATATATATATATATATATACAAAACTGAAATAAATGATCAAAAAAGAGTATTTATTTTAATTAAATGAGACGCGAGCGAGTTACTTTAAGCGAGGAAATAAAGTGCCTTACCCTACCCTCCTCTATCCTACCCTATTCTACACCCCCGTGGAGTAGGTATGTACTTTATATCTATTGTACATCTTTACTGTGCGCTATACAGACTGGCTTGGCTGGTTGGCATTAAATTTTCTGGCTGGACCGTTAGGGTATAACTTCTTAATAACTCGGAGAAGAAAGTGACTTGAATACTAAACGCGTGTTATACATATAAAATATAACGTAGGATATACATACATATATATATATATATATATATATATATATATATATATATATATATATATATATATATATATATATACATACGTATGTATATGCATATATGTATGTACGTAGTATATTACTATATACATATACCAAGACGTCGTAAATTTGAAACAACGTATGTTGTACCAAAACTTTATCCTTCACGTTCTTTTCCTTTTTTCTCATTTTTTTTTCCATTTTTCTTTATTCTAGTTATTTATCAAATTTATCCTGTGCAGGATATATTTCTTCGCCTTCTAGGTACACTTATACTTCCGCACCTTATGCAGTCAAGCTGTCTACATTTATATATACGCATGATATGACTGTAGCAATTTGATAATTTTATTTACTCAATTTTCAAAAAACAAAACAAAAAGAAAAGAAAATGCGAAAAATATTATCTTATATTAGAATTTATCATTACCTATTGTATATCAATTATGTCATTTTTCTTCTTACGTTTTTACATTTTTTTTTTTTTTGTTTTTTTTTGGCAACGAATCATGCCCGGTAGTATATACATACACCGTTCAGAACTGGATCGATCAATGTACCCTAAACCAAAGTTCCTATGAAATTTACGGTTTTTTTTTTCTTGGATTTTTTTTATTTATTTTTTTTTATCTTGTGTTTTCAACTAAAAAACTTGTATAAAAGGTACCCATACCGGATTGTATATACGAGACCAGTTGAGAGACGAGACGATTTCAAGGATTCAATAGTTGAATGAAATTTCTTTTTATGAGGCATAAAAAAAAGTTTATCGAAAACAATTTTCCACGAGATTTTTTCTTTTTTTCTTCTTCTTATTATTTATTTATTTCTTTTTTTTTTTTTGATTCTTTACCTTCTTATAGGTACTTTACCCCATACTTATTTATTTTTCAATCTTTGTCTTTATAATAGACGGAAATTTGAAATTTCATTCTTATTTTGTTTTTCTTTTTTTATTCTATATTTATTCGTCATATTTTTTTTTATTTTTTTTTTGTTACATAATCACGGTTTAATTATAAACTGAAATCTAAAAATTGTTTGAATAACTTTTTTTTTTCTATTGCGTTTTGTTGTTTTTTGCATATATATATATAATAATAATTTTTGATAATTTTATTCACAGTCACGACTATAATTATAATATCTCAACCGTATATTATTAACTTCGTTAAAATTGTCCGCGCGTGTTTATTAATTTTTTATTTTTATTTAACAATAACGAATTTTCTATTCAAGTATATCTATATGTACATATATATGTATATATGTATAGGTATATATACGTTCGAAATAAATTTCGCGCTAATTATTTGCCTCTGTACAAAAAAAAAAAGAAAAAAAAATGAAAAAAACACGAAACAAAAAGAAAAAAAAAAAAAAATATTACGCGCCTTCCTACATCTCGACTTAATTATTCCCTCATCTCCGCCCCTTCTGGTTTTTTATTATTTTCCTTTTCATTCTTATACATAATAACGTTGTAACGCGAAATGAAACTTGTCAACGCTATCTCACGCACGATGATATTAAATTGGCTATATAAAGCTTTAAGTATATGTATGTATAACGTATTTAGTCAGAGGTTAAGGTTGCGGGGGTATGAGGTTGAGGTTGAGGTTGAGGTTGAGGTCGAGGTTGAAGTCGAGGTCTATATATCTCGCGATTTGTCAAAAACAAGTACGTATGTACATACAGGCGGTGAAATCTGAAGATAATTTCGATATATATGGGACAAAAAAATTGTGCTATTATTATTATCATTATAATTATGGTTATTATTATACATATAAAATATATTTTGCACGGTTGCATATATTATATTGAAAACGTATGCCAACGTATTCGAGAGATGAATAACAAAATAATTAATTAATTAATTAATTAAAAATGAATTTTTCAGATCATTTGTCCATCATTTTTAAAATTGTAAGAAATCGGAGTTCCCTAGAGTCGAAATAATTTGCGAATAAAATTCATTTTATTTATATATAACGAAATTCGAAATCCATAAAATAAATAAATAAATAAATAAATATGCATGTGTATAAGATGTTTAGTTTATCCAGATGTTAGACGTAATTATATGTTTTTCAGTATTCATCCTCACGTTTCGCAAAACTTTTACAGTACCATACACATAGTTCATACGTCGTATTAAACATGCGCATCAATTCAAGAGATAGTCGATTAAGGTTACACGCGGTTATTTTCGTGCTACGCGTCATTTTGTATATTTATACTGATAAGAAAGTCCCTCGTTTCTATTTTATTTTGTTTTTTTTTTTGTTTTTCCTTTTTTAATGCATTACATACACGCCTGTGACACGTATGCTTTTAACAAAGTAAGTAAGTAGGTATATACTATATCTAAAGAGCATTGCTCTTTAACTATCTATCGTCACATTTCTATAATATTTATTCATTATTTTAGATGACAGAAATTTTAACAAAACTATTCTGTACAAGAATTTGATAAATTTATGTCTTGATTTCTTTTTTTTTTTTTTTATCGTTATTTCTTTTCACCATTTTCATATTTTTCTGGAATTTATATCGATTTCAAAGTATTCAGAGCACCAGATATTAAAATCGTGACGGTATGACCGAATGAAAATTAAAAGCAAAAATAAAGCAAAAAAACAAAAATTAAAAAAAAAAAATCTCTCATATAGTTATTATAGATACAATTTAAAAAAATTTTTTTTTTACAAAAATCTACACCTCTAGGAATGGATGAAGTTTTTTTTTTTTTTTCTTCTTGTTCTCTTGTTCGTTTCGAGTTATATAAAATTAATCATGTCTATAGGGATTATTTTCTCGATAACCTCTTTTTACGCGCACGAATGACGGTTATTATTATTTTTTTTTTCGATTTATATTATCATACTTTGTGAAAAAAAAAAAAAACGTGACATCATGGCCTATTCATACACACACGATTTGTATAGGATATATACTTGAATTTATAGTTCTTAGATTTGTTCGAGAGTTAGCTATATGTATAGTATATAATACGGAGTATAAGGTTTGTGCAGGGTGGTTTGATAATTTATGTGCGACACTTTGCGGGAAGAATGAACGTAAGTATATATGTATACGTATATGTAGTTATATACCTACATTATACGTACATATAATACCTATACCTACGTATAGTGCCTTTTGAAAAATTTTGACAAACTACATACTACTTCGCTAAACAGCGCGTTCGTTTTTCTTATAACATCGAATATCTACTGTGTAGTATAATAGTATATCTCTCGCTCTTCCTCGGAATAAAAGAAAACGTATAAAACTTGACGATACGTATATGTATAAATTTTTTTTTTCTTCTCACTCTCTTTCTCTCTTTCTCGCTTTCTTTTTTTTTTTTTTGGTCAAAATTTATGTCGGTCGTCTTCTTTTCGCGCGTTATATGTATATATATTTTTTTACCCCGAACCTGATCCTTCCTCCTCCACGTTCTCTTCCTCTCGCTATTCACTGACGTGCGAATCTACGATCACGTGCTGAGCTCTCTCTGACGTTTATACCTACCCTCACCCCTAACTCCACCTATCCACCACCTATTCGCGTGTTGTAAAATAAAGGGATTTTAACAAGACACGAAACAAAGTTTCGCCGGATAAAAGTGAAAAAAAAAACGAAAAAAAAAAGAAAAAAAAAAATCCAGGGATTTTTCAAACTCGGGCTTATGGATTTAAGGGTCAAAGGAGTCTTTCCTCACCTCACTTTTCTACATATACCTACGTGTGGGTGGATTTATTATACACTCTACTTTTATTTGTTCTAATTTTTTTGAGACGTTTTTTTTTTGTCTCTCTCTTTTTTTTTCGTTATTTTTTTTTTTTTTTTCAAAACCTACCTCTGGTTCGTTATTGCAGTTGCAAGTCAGCCTCGCTAAAGAGTCGCACTTGCAGGGTGGAGCGTCGCATCTGTTGATTGAATTGGTTAACATCCCCCTGGCAAAGTTTGTCCAACATAGTAAAAGAACCGTAGCACCAATCAGAGGCCTAACCGGTCCCATCTTGAACTTTTTTTAAAGGGTTTATTACTGTTTTTTCTTCTTTTTTTTTTTTTGAGTAATTATTTAATTTATTTAACACTTATTTCGTGCCGGAATATTAGAAAAAACTCGTGAATATTTCTGTCTTTAAAAAAACACATTTTTTTTTTTTCTTTTTTGTTTTTTATATATACAATATAGGTATTGTATATTGTTATAACGTTGATTTTTTCGTCGATCTCAACATTTTCACACGATATCTCTTCCTTCTATTTATTTTTCTTCTTTTTTTTCCTTTACTTTTTTCTTTTCCTCCTCCTTCTCGAGGACCACCTCTCCTCGCCCTTTTCACCTTTTCGCCAAGTTTGACGAAAGGCTTTTCCTCCTACTTCGATCTTGCCAATCTACAGTGATTCGTATCTCTTTTGTTTACCCGATGAAAATTCAACGAAGAGTAGTAGTTGCCTAACATTTCGGTGAGATTTACTTTTTTCTCTTTCTTTCTTTCTTTATTTCTCTTTCTCTCTCTATCTTGTTTCGCCTTTTTCTTCTAATTTTTTATTTATTTATTTATATTTTTTACTTTTTTTTTTTTTAATTTTTTATCGTTATTATTATTATTCTTTTCCCTATTCGCGTTTCTCACTTTTGCACTCGCGTAGAAAAAATTCTCAGAGTTAAATATCCTGACCCCACTGAGTTTTGACGCTTTCCACACAGTTTAGAGAAAGATTTTCCAATCCTGTGTACCAACCAGCAGCAGCTACATCAGCAACAGCAGCACCAACAGCAATGGGATGAGCAAGCTGGAAAAAGTACAATAATGGTCAAACTTTAGAAAACAGATTTGGACAACAAGTTTTTCTTATTTTTTACTTTAATTTTTTTTTTCTTCTATCAATATTTTTTCTTTCGTTTTTTAAAAAGATTTTTCATCAAATTTTTTTTATCAATCTTTTTCCAATCGACACTTGCCAAGTGAACTAAATATAGCAAATATAATCCTTTTTTTTTTTTCTTTTTCTTTTTCTTTTTCTTTTTCGTTTAGTTTAATTTTTTTCATATCATATATAATAATTTATTTTAGTTAAACGTTATAATTCTTCCCTTATATTTTATCGGAAAGTAAACGTTCACATAGGTATATACGTATATCTCAGTCCTAACTCTCCAGTAACGATAAATAATGGAAAAAGTAAGAACAACGCTTTGAAATATCGCTAAGAATGAGAACGAATTTAAACCAAATGTAACTACTTATATACAAGTTTCATTTGAAATTGAAATCTTAGAGATGAAATTTTTTCTGGAAATCCACTTGAAATATTTATATATATATTTTTTCTGTTTCATCCTCTTCACCGAACTTCCGAGGAAATAAATATGAAAAAAAATTATTGTTTACTATAGTATTTTCAATAGTGACAAATCGTTTTTTTTATAGCTACACCCACATGCATATATATATATATATATATATATATATATATATATATATATATATATATATATATATGTATGCAGTACATAACTATAAATATATAGGTATACATATATCGTAACATACATACGTTAAGGAAATCTGAAAAGTTATATGCGTCTGTTTTTGATCGCGAAAAGCTTTCAAAGCTTTTTTTTTTCTCTTATCTTATTATTTTTTATTTACTTTTTTTTTTCTATTTTTCTGCATAAAGCTCCGCTGAATCTTTCGGCCGTATATTCCTCCCCCCCCCCCCCCCCCCCCCCCCCCACTCCTATTCTTTTCTATATCTTCTGGTTATTCTTTTCCCTTTTTTTTTTTTTTTTTTCTTTAGATAGGTGGACTGAACATAGATATATACATGTATGTACATACCTATATGTATATATTCCTTATACGTATATTTTTTCTTTCGCCAAATATTTGCACCACGTATACATACTTTTCTTTTTTTTTTTTTTTTTCTTTCTTACTTTGTTTTTTTCGAAAATCACTCGAGTTTCTAAAAGTAAGAGTGAAAGTTTTCTGAGGAAAGAAAAGAAAACAAGATGAAAAAATAAAAAATTTGTCTTTTGTCTTTCTGGAGCAAATACTACCTTGATTATACACAAGTAGGTATATATATATATATGTATATAGTTATATATGTATACACATAGATATTTACATTCTAGGTACATACACGTACGTTTTCGCTCATTGAAAACTTTTGTTTGAGAAATTGTTGAAATTTTGAACGAATGCGAAAAAAAAAAGAAAAAAATTGGGGCGTTATTGTCGGTTTTACGAAATTTCAATATTACTCTATATGTATGTATGTATGAAGATATATATGTATATTGCATTTTGTACGCTGCTGCCTTGCGCTACTGCGATGATCATATGCCGGTTCTCGAGAGAGAAGAGTAGAAGAGTTCAAGTAGATTTTCAAGAGTGTAAATTAAAGCTCGAAAGTTTGGTTTGAAAATTTAATCTCCACATTAGCTACATAATATGATGTATTAATAAAAAATAGAAAAATATAGAAAATAACAAAAAAAAAAATAAATAAATAAAAAATCATAAAAAACTAAAGAAAAAAACTAAACGAAAACTTTTTATCTACGTTGCAGTCCGTCACTTTACAGCCTCAGCGTTCTAACAAAGATATATTCAAAGTTTTCTTGTCTACCGCAGACTATATATGAAACTTTTAAGTTCGTAAAACGATTAGAAGATTTTACGTAGTCTAAGTTTTTTTTATTTTTTTTTTATTTTTTTCTCCTTCGTTTTTATTTTATTTTATTTATTTTTTTTTCTAGAGACCATGGCGTTATCTGCGGTTATCAAATTTAGAGAATCACATTTTCTGCGGGTAATTTTACTCGTATGAGTTAAATATATGTATAGGTATAATAATACGCTTTGTACACACACGCAGCTATATGGTACTTTAAGAATTTTTGCACTCCTCTCTCTCTTTCTCTCCCTGGCTGATTACAAAAGCAATTAAAAACTTGTTAAACAAGCAAATAATAATAATAATAATAATAATAATGATGATGATAAAAACTTTTGGTTATGCCTAAAAGTTTTTATTTTTTTGAGGGATGAGGAGGGGGGTTTGTCCCCCCGACAAACTTGACATTGACCCGAAAGTATCCTACAGTATGTATAGGTACTAGCTTTATCCTGCAGACATATATTTAGGTATATAATATTTTTGAAATTTATTATAATATACTTCAAAGAATTACATCATCATGGTATACGTTTATTTACGAATATGTAATTTTTAATAATTTACATAATGTTAGTCACTCGACTGACACCGTTAACGACGATTTTAAATCTCGGTTAACTTGATTTGATTTAAAAGGACACAAAAAAAAAAAAAAGAAAAAAAAAGAGAGAGAGAAGAAAAAATTGAAAAAAAAAAAAACTTCAAACAACTATAGTAGTTGGTATGTACCTGGATTTTATTACTTCATTATTATCGTACGCCTACCTACATGTGGAAATTTTTCATATCATTACTATATAGGTGGTTTAGAGATAGATACGCGATGACGTGTAGCGTAAAAATCCTCATCGCTTATATACAATGCGATAAGATAAAAATCAATGAAATGTATAAAGTATGAGCGTTTACATAGATTCATATTATACCTACCTACCTGTACGTGAATTCAAATTATATTTTGAGTAAAAAAGCTTTTTTTTTTTATTTTATTCTATATCTTTTTACTTATTGCGGAATGTTTTTTTTTTTTTTTTTTTTTTCTCAATAGGAACAAATCGAATGTATCAGCTATTCCATACGTTTCTGTCTTGCCAATCAACTACAGTTTAACACAACGTCAGAGTTATTTTTGTCCACATGTCCGGTGCTATACGGCTATAACACAACGAAAGACAAGCCAAGCTGTTAGCTTTTAGACTTTTAGACTTCTCAAAAACGAAAAATAGAGATAGACTCTAGAGAAAGAGAGAGAAAGAGAGAAATAGTGTCTTAGTCCAAACATCGAGAAATATATTGCCAATATAGTAACAGTCTTCGATCTGGTTTAAATTTTTAACTTTAGCCATCTGTGTTTGTAGAAAATTTCGCATTTAAATTTTATATATCCTGATCGTATTCATTAAATATCTCTATTAATACACAGCACAGTTTTCCATCCGAAAGTAAAAATTTATCACTTTGTTTTTGTGTTTTAGATGTAATAACAATTTTATTACTTTTATTTTTATTATTATTTTTATTATTACTCTTTTACTTATTTTTTCTCAATTTTTTATATCTCTCTCTCTCTCTACTTCTCTATTTTTTTTTAAACCAATTCCATCCAATCCGTTTCTAGTAATCACTACTTCACCATATTCTTCGCTTACCTATGTAATAAAACCAAAGAAGAAAAAAAGATGAAATGAAACTACGTCAGATTTAAAATGAAAAAATTTTCTATTCCACGTGTGTTTAATCGTCAATCACAATTCTTTCGCGTACGTGATTAAAATTAATACGGTTGAAAAAATATTCATTCTTTTATATACATATCTATATTCCTCTATGTGTAATAATTCAACCTCAAAGAAAGAATGAAAATACCTAAGAAAAGATATAGAAATGAAAAAAGAAAATGTATAGAGTTAAATCAGAGCGAAGTAGGGGATTGCCTTTAGTGGCTATACGGTTAAGAATCAGCGAGAGGTGAAGCTGATAGATCGATCACTTTAGAAGTATATATATAGGTAAAATAAAACCACGAATTAGAAAAAGAAAAAAAATATCGATCGAATAAATGAAGTTTATTTTTTATTTTATTTTTTATTTTTTTTCACACATATAGACCCTGGATGGATAAGAAAGAGGGTAGGTAGGTATATAGGTAGGTATAAATATATAAGGGGTTATAGGGTAGATAACTATGTATACCTATATAAAAATACTAAATTCAAATTTCCCGATAATGTACTATATGTACATAATAACTATACACGACACGATTAAAATATACGACGCGCGACGCCTCCGAACCGACGTGCTAACTGGTACTGCGTTCAGTCCGCGATATTCGCGGACTAGTTTTGTCTCGCGGTGCTGCGTTTATCACGCGACACAATCCCCCCACCTAGAAGATTTTCTTACTTCTTTACTTGACTTACTATATACGACGTCTACTACTAACGTTACTATACCTACTTCGTCCACTTTGGCCTGCACTTGGGCCACTTGGACCACCTATCTAGCTTTTTGTTTTTTCGTATTCTTTTTCTTATTCTTCTTATTCTCTACCTCGACTTTCCTCATCGCTTTTCCACGCCGCTCTACTACCTCTACCCTCTCCCTTCTCCTCTTTTCCTACCCTCGTATCATCCGTTCTGCCACTTTTCTCTTTCCTTCTATCCTTCCTTTCTTTCTCATACCACACCCCGAATCCCTACCGTTTCTTATCACCTGAAAACCTCGCCGAGGAGAAGCGACAGATAAAACAGATAAATGTACTAAATTACAAGTTTCACGCCCGCGATCTCGAGACGAAATCTTTGTCTCGCTCTATACCTACTATTTGTCTTTTTCGCTAATAGCGGTGATTTTTTTGATTTTTTTGTTTGTTCTTTATTTTTATTTTTTTTCGATTTGTGGTTTTACTCGAATATATCGCGGTTTTCAACGTGTTTGTCGAAAATTTACAATTTTTTTTGTTCTACTGATTCAATCCTTTTTTTTAATCAATTTCCTTTTACCTCATTTTTATTTTCTTTTTTTCTTAGATTTTCAAAAAGTTTTTCATGTACATTCGTACGTATAATGTACGTACATACGTACATATTTGGGTCAATTAAAATTGTTTGCTTTTACTGTGGTAATACTTAATATATTGAATAAACTAACGCCTCGGTTACGTTTAAACTGCATCGTACTTCGGTTGATTGGTGCTAATTGATCGTTGACCTTGGCCGTAAAATGAAAATGAACGAAATTGAGAAGATCACGTTAACTTTTAGGGCGTAACAGTAGTCTTTCTTTATAATTTTTATTGGAATACGTATATATTTATTATGTATAAATATTAGTACACGTCAAAGCGTCAAACCCTTAGCGAAGTAAGGGTCGGTTTTTTTTTCTGCTTGTTTTTCTTTTTACATATATTTATATATTTATTTATTTATTTATTTATTTATTTATTTTATATCAAAAGTAAACGAGACGAGCCTTGGGGAAAATTTATTCATTTCGATTACAACCAACCCTTGACAAATTTTTATGCTTGAGGGGGTAGCGCGGATGCATGTGGGTTCAAAAAATTGAGATGGACTTCCTTCACTAAACTTCAAAGGTCCTTCAAACCAATTTTTCGACGCTTCCAACAACAAAAAAATAAAAAATGAAAAACGTGAAAAAAAAAGTAAAAAAAAAAAAAAAATGGAAATATGGAGAGAAAATTTTTACGTAAGAAATATTCCACGTCCTAGTTTTATTTTTCGTTTTTTTGTTTTTCGTTTTTCGTTTTTCGTTCTTCGACCCCATTCCCACCCCTCGAAAATCAACCTGCAAGCTTTATGGTTATTTACGTGAGCCGTTAAAGTGGCAGGTTTTCTTTTTTTTTTTTTTCTCTTCTTTTCTTTTTGTTTCGAGGCATGGTGCAGCTGGTTTCATACAGGGGAGGAAAATAATAAATTAACTTTTATATATACGGTGTCAACGCGTTATTTTTTTCTCTCTTTTCTTATAAAGATAACGTGAATTAAGTTGTTCTTTTTTAAATATGGATAGAAATTTTCTTTTTTCTTCAAAAACGATCATTTTCTTCTCTTCATTTATAATTTTGATAAAATCATACATATACCATTGAATTTTCATTGTCAAAAATCGATCTTTCAGCCAGTCACGCCTCTAACTCTTTGAATTTATAAAAAAAATTAAAGAACCAAAAAATAAACAAAAAATAAAGAGAAACAAAAACAAAAAAAAAAAACCCTCTCCAAACTTGACCACTCTCTATTAGATTCCGTAATTTTGATCGCTATTTGTTCTGATTTACGTTGCGCGGGTCGAGAGAGGTTCGGTTCTTGCCTTACGGATATCCTCTCAGAGGCCGCGCGAGCATTAATTAGCAAGTGATTAATTACCGGTGTACGTTGACGTTGATTGGTATCGTCTTCCAAGTATTTACTACTCTCCTCCACAGAGAGTTTTCACCTCGATATATGTATAACCTCTAACTAGCGGATAATCGATTTAGCATATTGTATTTTCAAGTTTTGTTCAAATCCTTCAACTGCAGTAGGTACGAGTAGAAAAAAAATGCGATAATTTTTATACTCGATATTTTAACGTATCAGTACGGAGTAAATTTTTTGTTTTTTGGTTTTTGTTTTTCGCCTCTTTGATAATAAGGGTAGTGAATAAAAAAGCTACATACTCAAAAAAGCAGAAAACAAAAAAACCAAAAAAGAGAAATTAATTTTATTTACGAAACTTCGTTATATCAAACGAAGTTTACTTTCATATTTATTTTATTTTTCCTTATTTCTTTCCTTTTCTGTTCCCTTTTACATCATCATTGAATAAACACTCTTTAATTAAAACGATAAAAACAAAGAAAAAATAAAAAATTAAAAAAATGTATAAAGAATCAAATATTTAATAATCTGGGAAGATTGGAGAAAGCAACAAGCCCAAGGCTTTAAGGATCGTCGGTTTAAATGACAGATGAGTGTTCGTTAAAAAACAGAAAAAAAAAGTAAATGCTAAAAAATTCACTGGGCTCGTTAGTCCCGTCCGTTTAGGAAATTAGGGTAATCGAGCGTCCCCTCCTGGCCTCTTCATTCGTCGTAGTCGTATAGCTGCTTTAGCCTCGACACGAAGAGTGTAAAAGTCACGAAGTCACGAAGTTCGTAAAAATTTTGCCAGCTGTATTATTACTATTATACCATTATTATTATTTTTAGTTTTTTTTTTTTTTGGTTGCTTGTTGTTTCCATATTTTTTTTACATCCCTTCATTTTTCCTACAACCCCCTCCACCCTCTCCTCTTTTTTTACCCTGCCAAGCTTTTTCCTTTAAACGCTTAAACTCGGTGCATACGTATATATGCGATGCTTAACGTAAAAAAGCTCTTTCTTTTATTGACGATATACCTATGTATGTATATAGTTATGTATAGGTATATATATATATCTAAAATTCTT